>CP045895.1:28703391-28732816 GCA_013387185.1 Caligus rogercresseyi
TTTTTGTTTAAATCAATTTCAGCCATTTTTTGAAACCCGAAATAATTAGCCGTCTCGGACGAAATATAGCGCAAAAAAGCGAGTTATCATCAAGCAGATCATCAAGACTTTTTGAAATGCTGCCTCTTTTGACGTTTTTTTACGAATAAATTATAAAGTTTTGCTCGAACTGTATATGATAAATAAATGCAAGCTTATTAGGATTAAAAGAACTATTAAAACGTTTGGTAAAACGATGTTTGGATATCTTGAATAAATATTGTAAAATCCATGTTGGACCTAAAACGTTTTTTTTTCGCCGGTGTTGATAAATTGAATATCGATTATTTTATGATCAGAGTCATGATAGGGCGAAATCGTGCGTTAATGGTCTTTTCCTTAAAGAGGACGAAGCCAGTGCTAAGTCTGTTCGTGAAGATTTTTTCCCACTCCTCCACGACACATTGTCTTCTGGACTAAAAGATTTAACTATATCATCCAAGTCAAGGGTATTAATAAGTTTTAATAATATTTGAAAATTTGGGTGTTTTGCTTTTTCCCGTACAGATCCACATTTAGATCACCAATTATCACGCAAAGGATTAAATCACCTTTGCAACGATTGATTAAGGCTTGGTAAAAGGGTGAACATTTTTCGTTTGGACCATATACATTAACCAAATAAAACCCGCCATTTTCAGTTGGCACAAAGATATTATGCTAGTCCCCACTATTTGAAAGCTCACACACACTCTTTTAGAATTAATGATAGATTTAGTTACAAATATATAATTCCCCCTATTTACCCATTTCCCGTAAAATAATATTAATATATTTTGCGGAATACAGAAGGGACATTCAGAGGAGCAGTAGACGAAGTTGGTGTCTTGACGTCTTGCAAACAAATTATATCAGGTTTCTGATACAGAAGGCTTTTCATAAGAGCATGTCTTGATAGACGATTCCTACCTCCTCTCGTGTTCAAAGATAGTATCCTTCCTATTCTCACATTTATTTCTTGATCTCTTGACATAGGTGATTTAAAAAATCATCGATTTTCGTTTGCCTGAAAGAATCTAATGGACCATAGTTAGATTTATCAAAAAGAGTTTCTAAACTTTTAGGGAGCTTGTGTGGAGTATCGTTCTGTGGAGATAAGCCGGATGCCTCGTCAATTCTCTTGAATGTATTCGTCATAGTAATCACAACTCTCTTTTTGTTATCCAAGTCTACTTTGTCCACACCCTTTCAATTTCAAACTTGCTTCAATCTTTTTTCCTTCTACGTTTTTTACTTTAAAGGAATGCACCTTCTTAGGTCTTCAATTCTACCACGAATGTCAGTAGGGAATTTTAAATAAATTGCCGCCTGGTTTATTCCAAATTTGGATTTGCTCCGGCTATTTCATGCTCTTTGAAACCAAAGAGCATCAATATGTTTCAACCCCTCCACACGAAAAGATTTATCTTGATCATCCCCAATCATAATAATAAACACTTCCCATCTGTATTTATTCTCCCAGTCAAACGTCTTTTTCCACGAATTCTTCATCTTTCTTTCCCTTTCTGAGCGCGGTCGAGTAAAGAAGGCGTTGAGACCCTTCATCAGGTGGTTTATCGGGTGCCGGATTGACATTCTTATCTTGATTATTCAGAGTAAGAAAAGAAGACTTCTTGTGAAGGCGTGTGAAGGAACACAATAAAGTCAAATAAATTATAATTAACCTCCCGTATAACGGCAAGGATAATTAAATGTCCTTGGAGTTTCACGACCGTAAGTTTGTGCCGTAGGAAGCACAGGATCACAAAAAACTCACAATTTAAACACTGTTTATCACTTAAACTAAGATCAAAACAGAGCAGTCAAGAAACACGTCCGCACGCGGCAGATACATAAACTCAACTCTTGACCAATTTTTCTGTGAATGAGTAGGAGTTAGTAAGACGTCTTTTTGTTTTTGGAATTTTACCGGTAAATTCGTTTTCCATAGGATTGCTTAAAAATAAGTTTTTTCTATCCCTGTCTTTCTCCCAAATTTAAGTTTCTGAAAAATAACATTTCTTTTATAACGCAACATCGCGCTAATCAATTTTAATATGCCTAGAGATGGAGAGTGATGTCAACCACTCTCAACTTTCTTGATAAATAAAGTCGTACTCTCTCTTAAGTTTTTGCTGTTTTCCCCCCATCAACGGAAATCAAACAAAACTCTGATATTCAGCGCTACCATACTTATATTCGGCACTGTGAAATGCCTTAAAATAACTTTTTATCATATTTAAATTCCAGCCTTAAGGAATACAAAACGGAAAAAATGGCAAAGAAGACCCAATTATAACTTTTTAAGAAACTGATTTTTAATATGAAAGTCACATGCAATGACATCACTGAAATTATTCGTGTGAAAACTTTCTTTTTACTATGTTTAAATACCCAGCTCTAAGGAATACAAAACGGAAAAATGGCAATGGAGATCGAATGACGAATTTTAAGGAACTTATTTAACCTGAAAAATTACAAGCGATGACATCACTAAAATCAAATTGGAATATATATATATACCTATATTAGGGATGCAAAAAGTAATGGACTAACGATTAATAATCGACAAGATTTAAAAATTAAAGTTTATTATTCGAAATTAATCGACAGATCGCGATTTGAAGTTAATGAAACTTCAACATCTTAACCGGTGTTTAAATATGTTCTTGTATTCAATATTGTCATAACTTCCTTCTTAGAAATAATTCCTCACTTTTGAACGTGGATAAAATAAGCATAGAGAAAAAACTTCTTTAGAGAATTATACCCCAGTGACGTCAAAGATTTTTCCCCATAAAATAAAGATCCACTTACCCACCCCAAATCCACAAGATAAACTGGTTCCTTAATTGTGGCGCTGTTAAAGATTAATCGATTAAAAGTCGACTAATGAAACAACTAACGATTAATCTATAACTTACATCCCTAATATATATATATATATATCTATATATATATATATATATATATATATATATATATAGATATATCATATAATATATAATATATATTATAGTATAATACATAAGATATATATGATATATATATATATATACTATATATATATATATTATATATATTAATATCTATAGTGTTACTATATATCTATATTATAATATGTATATATATATATATATATGCTTACTGAAAATGACTTCATCAATATGTGATAACTATCTAACCATAATTATATATTTATGGTTACTTAATGACGTTATCTTTAAGTGTCCTTCTAATTAATTGTACATATATTTCACTTGGTTATTAACTATTATTTTTACCTCTATATTTGGTTATTGAATAGCAGTTTCCATGTGGATATGAATAAGTCATGTAGTGTTCTAATAAGTCCTTCGATAATAGAACAACACTCTTATCAATGAGTTTGACATTTTCCTGGGAGTCGAACCTGCGCTCTCAACATTGAGAACCGACAACGCTGTCACGTAGCTATCCCATTTCATGAATAGTTGAACTTTCTATCAAAGGGTATACACAAGGATACGCCATGCTGGTCAAAATACCTGTGCCAAGTGCTTCAATATTGGGCATTGCCCAAATAAAGCTGTGAAATGGAGCAATCAAATTATCAAGATGAATGAATGTTCAACGGTAGAAGCGATTGGAATACAGGAAAATAAACAGAATGAAGAAAACCCAATAAACCCCCCATTAAAGATATTTCTGAATGTACGAGAGAGGATTCCAAAAATAAAGGAACTCCAATTGACAACAATATATATACAAATTTGAATGGCGTCATTGCGAACGGAGGCAGTCAAAAAATGTTAGTGAAAAACTCAGCGGAGAACAAAGCTTATTCGATTCAAATACAGAGAAAGAATGCAATTCAATAACTAACTTATTTTGGAAGCCGTGGAAATAAAGAGTGGAAATAAATTTAATACACAAAAGGCAAAGAAATCGAATACTTTGGAAATTTCATATTATTTTCTCGAACTAGATCTGGTTCTACATCAAAAAGAACGTCTCCGGATTCCGGATTATCCCCAGACAGTAAAGAGATACCAACTATAGCACTTAAAAATGAAGCAGTCATGGCATCTCACTCCCAACATTTATTAATAAATAATATAAGTTGTGTGCAGATAAATCTTGGAAAGAGGAGTCTTGCAGGACATGAAATAGTCAAGCTAATCGATGAACAGTCTACTCATATTGTTTTGGTTACTGAGCCTCCATTAACAAATAATGCTCTTAATCAAATTGATGGCACCTACGATATTTTTACTCCAAAACCTATGGCTGGAAGTAATGCTAGAGTGGGCGTTGTTGTATCAAAAGATCTAGAGGCTGCCGAACTGTTTGAATATTCAAGTAGGGACATGATAGCGATTACTAACGAGTTCAAGAAAAGCAGGTAGTAATTGTATCTTTCTATGCAGATATCACTTTCCCGTGTGTTTTTCCAGTTTTTTTTTTGCCTATATGGTTCGATAGAATTGCATCCGATTGGATATAAATAGCATCATAGCATTATAAAATGGAATTAGAAAATTTGACGACGGAGTGCAAGAAGAAGAAAATACCTTTACTGATTGGAATGGATACAAATGCTCACAGTACTCTATGGGGCTTGGAAACCAGTGCCTTAGAGTAGGAGAGTCTGGACGAAAGACTGATGAGTCATAACATACAGCTGACAAAAAACCCATAACAAACAATTTTATATCATTAATAATAGGTGTTTGGATTTAATAGCAAATTTTATTTTATTTTTATAAATCAAAGGGGATATATTTTAATGTTAAAAGATGGCTATTGAGTTTAATTTGCTATGAATTGCATTATTTTTATGATTTCCTACAATTTTGAGCAGAAATAGGATTTATATGTTGAATAACAATATTATTGTATTTCTAATTATATTCGTAATGTGGACAGCCCTTCGTCAATCACGAAACCTTGTTGTTTTTATATCTCTAGGATCAATCATCAAAATAAGTTTCTCGTAATACTTTACTCAGAATAAAAGCAACAAATGATCTTTCCGGACTCCAATCAGTTTAAAGAGTAGAATAAAACTATTGGCAGTAGCCTCATTCTACTCTTGAATTGTGCGATGTACGATAGGATTGCCTTTAGATATAAGTTTTCCTCCGACGGCAGTACGTGGGATGCTTCCAATGTGTTTTTGGACCCCGGAACGACAATTTGATGCTTATATCGTTAGTAAAGTATTACGAGAAACCTATTTTGATGTGGTTCCCAAAGGATTATGACCACAAAGCTTTGTGACTACAGCTTCGTGACTACAGGTTTGTGACTACAGGTTTGTGACTACACAGGTTTGTGACTAAACAGGTTTGTGACTACACAGACTTGGGACCAAGTGTTAGGGGTCATACACAAATCACACAATGCTATATTGTGTGATTTGGGTTGGCGAGATGAATTATTCATTGTTAGTTGGTATTCCCGTTCCGCCATAGCCACTGGGAGGGGCAAATAAGACGGCCAAGAATTAAGAGTGGATAAAATTTGTTTTTGGGGTTATATTGGGGTTGGATTTGGGTTGGCGAGATGAATTATTCATTGTGAGTTGGTATTCCAGTTCCGCCACAGCCCCTCGGGGGGGGGGGGGCAAATAAGACGGCCAAGAATTAAGAGTGGATAAAACTTGCTTTTGGGGTTATATTGGGGTTGGATTCCAGCTCTCTCATTTGTCCCTGAAGACGACGTATTGGTTATATTTCAAGAACTAGGCCGTTTGTTGCACCAAAATAATGAAAAGGACGATTATGATGACCCGATACAGGAGCTACTAGTTTATTTTGAGCACACCTACATTCGAGGACCAGAGATTAGACTCGGGGAATACAGAGAAGCAAAGTTTCCTCCTTCTCTATGGAATCATTTTCGTGATGGAGAAGTGTGTGCGGCCAAGACCACTTATGCTTGTGAAGGGTTCCACAATAGCCTTAAATCACTAATTCAAAGTCCAAAACCAACCATTTGGAAATTTTTAGACCGTATAAAAAATGATATTGCATTTCAAAGTTTAGTTCTAGCCAATGCTGAGGTTCAAAATTCGGGGAAACAAAAGCAGAAATATTTGGAAATAGCCAATAGACTATCACAGAAAGTTGGCCAATATCGTAATAAACAAAATAAGATCCGATATCTACGTGCAATTGTAAGCCTCCAGGTAACGGGTTGATAGTTTCTTTTAAAAAATATATTTTTTCTTCTATACAGTCATTTCCAATCGTCAATTATGAGAAAAGTTGTATTCTTTTGTAAAATAACCAGAAAATAAAGATTCACAATTTCAAATTTCATTCAATCTGTATGTACATATATAAATAATATCTATGTCAATATGATTTTGTACCAAAATAAATCGATAAATAACAAAACACTGAATACATGATTTCTTTTCTAAAAGCCTTCCAAAAGTCTTCAACGGCTACTGCATAGATATTGAAATGCAAGAAAACGTTATAATAATGTTTTCTATACAGTAATTAAGCCTTATTGACAGATTTTAAACACGTGGAAGGGGTATTGAGGTCATCGATTTCAAGTCAACCGTTAAATAAATTACAAACACTAGTTAGACCTATTTATTTCTTCAATATACTCGATTTCAAACTATCAAATTTTGTTTGAGAGAGATCCATCAGGTCCGGGTGAGAGTTGACCTCCAAAGAAAAGTATTTGCACGGCATTGAATATAATCCAGTTCTCTTAAAATTTTAGGAGCAAATCAACCCTTTCTCCAAGTAACCTATAGGTGAAATCAAAAGTCAGATAAAATCAAATCCAACCCTAATATAGCCCCAAAAGCAAGTTTTACCTACTCTTAATTCTTGGCCGTCTTATTCTCCCCTCCCAGGGGCTATGGTGGAACTGGAATACCAACTCACAATGAATAATTCATCTCGCCAACCCAAATCCAACCAAAATATAACCCCAAAAGCAAGTTTTACCTACTCTTAATTCTTGGCCGTCTTATTCTCCCCTCCCAGGGGCTATGGTGGAACTGGAATACCAACTCACAATGAATAATTCATCTCGCCAACCCAAATCCAACCCCAATATAACCCCAAAAGCAAGTTTTATCCACTCTTAATTCATGGCCATCACATTTGCCCCTCCAAGGGGCTATAGCGGAACCGGAATACCAACTCACAACGAATAATTCATCTCGCCAACCCAAATCCAACCCAACATAACCCCAAAAGCAAGTTTTATCCACTCGTAATTCATGGCCGTCACATTTGCCCTTCCGAGGGGCAATGGCGGAACTGGAATACCAACTCACAACGAATAATTCATCTCGCCAACCCAATTCCAACCCCAATATAACCCCAAAAGCAAGTTTTACCCCGTCTTAATTCTTGGCCGTCACATTTGCCCTCTGCGGGGCAATGGCGGAACTGGAATACCAACTCAGAATGAATAATTCATCTCGCCAACCCAAATCCAACCCCAATATAACCCCAAAAGCAAGTTTTATCCACTCTTAATTCTTGGCCGTCTTATTTGCCCCTCCCAGTGGCTATGGTGGAACGGGAATACCAACTCACAATGAATAATTCATCTCGCCAACCCAAATCCAATGCCAAAAAACTCATTGAGACATAATAACTCATATAGCATTGTGTGATTTGTGTACGACCCCTAACACTTGGTCCCAAGTCTGTGTAGTCAAAAACCTGTTTAGTCACAAACCTGTATGGGCATACACCAGTACAGTCACAAACCTGTATAGTCACAAACCTGTGTAGTCACAAACCTGTAAAGTCACAAACCTGTAGTCACAAAGCTGTAGTCACAAAGCTTTGTGGATGTTTGATCCTAGAGATATAAAAATAAAAAAGGTTTCGTGATTGACGAAGGGCTGCCCACATTGTTGTTAATAACATCGATTATATTGTCAAAAAAGCCAAAGGGCTTCTATTTTCTGTGCGGAATTTGATCGGAAGTAATCGGGGGTTACGGCCTTTTTATACGCAATGGATTAGGAAGGCCTGCTTGGAACCAATCATTTGTTACGGGGCAAGCATATGGGCGCCTAGGAGTATGAATTGGAAAAAATACCATGATAAATTAAGGCGAATTAATAGGCTGGCATATCTATTAATGTGCAGAGCCATGAGATCCACTCCGACGAAAGCCATGGAAGTTATGTTCTATATAAAGCCCCTACACATAAGCATAAAAAGGTGGGCACTAAGATCAAGGTCATGCATAATGTACCCATAAAATGGCTGACTCATTCTCGAGCAAAAGGTGGAGGAAGTATCATCCAAAAAGAATTAGACGTTCTACTGAAAAAATATAGTACTCCATTGGAAAAAATGTCCACAAATCATATACCATGCCTCCATTTGAAATTACCAAAAAGTTAATTGTGGATCCCAAAGGCCTTAATACTTTTACGGATGGGTCGAAGTGAGCGATGGAGTTGGTTTTGGCTGGTGCATTACCTTTGGAGATTAGTCCATTCAAGAAGGATGCGGAAATCTTAACTGGTACATTACGGTATTTCAAGCAGAGTTGGAAGGAATTCTACAGGCAGTACGAGCTTTGAATGTGATGGAAAAATACCACGACTCCCCAGTGACATTCCATGTGGACAGTATGGCTGCCATTGAATCTTTATCAAAGAAGAGGCTTATTTACAAAATAGCAAAATGCAATATTGAATGAAATGAGCAGGTCGAAGAGGACTGTATATATGAAATGGATTAAGGGCCATGACGAACAACACTGGCAATGAATTTGTGGATGCCTTAGCTAAGATGGGATGTAGTATGATATCTCCATCTAGCGTCGAAGTCCCTCAAATAACATTAATAAGAGAAATTGAAAACAAGACTCGATCGTTATGGCTGAAAGAATGACATGGTGATCGCCAAACAAAATTCTTCTTGCCTGATCTGAAACAACGATGGAAGTTACACACTCACACGAGAATTTCAATTCATAATATTGTAAGTTTTGTGTCTGGCCATATTCGTATGAAAAAACATCTCAAGGAAATGGGATTGGCGGATGAGGACTCTTGTAGGCTTTGTGGAGAGGAACGAGAGTCTCCCATTCACTTTGTCAACAGCTGTGATGCCCTTGCTGGTGTAAGGAGGAACCTTACCGAGGATCGTGGGGACTATCGTTGGAGTAAAAGTGATGGATTTTTATGTTCACTTTGTAAATATAAATATGAGGGCTTATTGAAGAAAGCTCGTAAAGAAGTTGTAAGGACATGCAAAAACAAAATATTGAAACTTATGTGTCCCATTCACGTGGTCTTGGTTTCCCCAGAATTAAAATCCTTTCAAAATATTATCATGGAAAATGTAAGAATATTAGGAGCTATAGAAGCAGAAGGATAATTTGCAAGGATCAATTTCAATACATGTAATGGTTGGCACTAAGGGGAAATGAGATCTAGATAGACATCAAATGATAATTGAGGTATAAGTATATTTTCAAGATTTTCACCATAACAGCTCTCAATAAATTAATAAGCGGGAAGAAAACCAAAGACCACCTGAATGGGACACATAAGCTTCCACCTTCTTAAGGTGGAAAACATCTGCCCTAAGTTTTTTGTATACCATAATTTAGCCGGGTGCCCCATGGGTTCAAAATCTACCCCAGACCCTTCTGGGTAGTAAAAAACACAGCTCAAGAGTTTTCCAGTCAGTAATTTCGCGGGCACTGCCTGCCTTATCTGAGGGTCTAAGAGGTTAGAATCGACCGCCGACTCCTCTTAGGTGTAAAAGAAACTCCGGTTAAGTGTTTTTTGCCTATTTTCGTTCGATAGAATTGGATCCGACATGACATAAATACGCATTATAACATTAAAATTAGTCTATCGAACCAAGGATCTTATCAATGAGGTAGATCAAAAATGACCACCCCCTCTCGGGATTCGGACTTGCGCCCCCAACATTGAAAGTTAAACACGCCTTAACGCAATCCCTTACAGATTAAGTGGTTTTCAGGCCTACTTCTGTGCCTGTTGTAGATTTCGAACACATGGGGCACCCGGCTGAGGCCGGTGCAATCCTTTAAATTAGGGTATACACAAATCTTAGGCCAGATGGTTTCCCCCTCAATAAGAGTCGGCGGTCGATTTCAATCCCATAGAACTCCCGGTGGAACAACCAAGGCTAAGGTGTGCAAAACTCTTAGGCCGCGTGTCTTTTCTCCCTAAAAAGTGTCAGCGGTAGATTTAACCCCATGAGACCTCCGACCTTGGATCAAATCAATTATAATTGATTTTATTTTTTTTTTATTTTTTATCAATTATAGTTTTCGAATCTTGTTATGTTATATACATATATCAAGTTAGGGAGAACAAACACTGGTAAATGAACGTAATAGGCTTAATGTACATGAACATAAAATAAGAAGAACAACCAAACATGGCGTGCTTCAGGGGCTATGTTTCACGATAAAATTTAATATTGGGGTAAAACTTTCTGGGAGAGGATTTTTTGCACATCTAAAAAGTGTCAGCGGTAGATTTAATCCCATGAGACCTCCGACCTTGGATCAAATCAATTATAATTGATTTTATTCATCAAACAGAGGATTACATTGGTAAAAACATAGAAATTGATATCTACTTGTTTTAATTTTCTCAGAAAGTTATTCTAGCATTCTAATGAAGTACTTTATTTCGTTATGTAAAGTTTTTGAAGCATTCCTTTTGTATGTATAGCCGAAAAAACACGTAAATACTTTTAAATAAGGTGAACACGTAAACTATGAAAGGGTCATTTTCGACATATTTTTAAATTATATTAAGATTTCACATCCCTAAAAACATTGTATAAATCTATTGTTTTGTATATATTTTTCCTGTTGTTTTCAAACTACTTAAATTTTACATTTCCACCAAAATTAAAAGTTAAGATTTAATTACATTTTAGTGTTATGAATTCATGGATAAAATTAAATGATATTTTTTTTTTCGTTGACTAAATTATGTTGTTGAACTAACTGCAACAATACATTTAACTTTTGTATGCTGGAGGGGTGCTGGGTTTATCAAATACAAAAGTGGAAATATTGTGGTAAGAAAATCTTCAAAATCAAATATAAGTTAAAAAGCATTCTTAGGTTTCTTTAATTTTAGTTTACAATTTGAAATTTTGACAAAGTATAACAGCTGTACTGATAATTGTTCAAGATATTATGTTCCTCACATAGAAGTAACAATATATTCAACAGCTTTTCCCACAAAGACTCAATAATTTGAGTAGGCGTAAATAGAAATATTGATGTTCGACTGAGGCTTACTCTGAGACTCCAAAAAATATTCTTCGAAGGGATCGTTTGTAGTAACTTCTTCACTCCTCAATGAAAGTTCACAAGTTTGGTTGTCAAGGGCAGACATATTACCAGATATCCTTCCTATCAAAGATATTGCCCTGCATTATAATATTCCTCTTTATACAACTTTTGCTTACTGAAGTACTAAATAATTTTACGGACTACAAGTCATGGTAATTAGCAACTTTTATCATGCAATATCCATTTAATTATCAACAAAAAAAACCTCCCAAACAATTCATTATTATGATCGCACCAAGTTTGTATTCTACAGCAAAAAGTGGAACAAGAAATTCACCAGTGGCTGCATTTTGCAAACTATTCGTTTTTGTTAGTACAAATGCACCGTTATCTATGAAGAAACTCTCAATAAACTCTCGTTGACAATTTTTGCTAAATTCATCAATACAGTTATACTGATCTGACAATTAGGAATAAGCAGAAGAGACAAGGAATTCAACTAAAACGAACAAACTTCCAAATTCAGAATTATTATAAGAAATCACAATTTATATATCTCAATGTAAATCTTCTCTTTGTAAAAATGTAGTAATATTAAATCACTAAAAATAAAAAGTGTACATTTTATTACGAGGGTCACGCATGGCCCAGTGGTAGATGCAGAAGGGTCGTTTGCATGGTAGTTCTATTCTTTACCAGTCATGCGATTGCATAAACAATCAAAACGATCAACAAAAAAATCCCCAATCTCATATTTTATCATTACTATTTAATTGCTTCAACCCTTCACATTATGTGTTAATGATAATTTTCCTAACACGTGCTCATTTATTTTTGGTTAAAGCTTCTAATTAGTTTTAATGTTTTCTACAAGTTGTACATAATCTATATAATTTTTTTGGGGTATATTTCGTAAAATAAAAGTATGTTTAATCTGTAAAAGATCATCTACTCACTTTATTTTCGGAAAACTATGCTTCTGTTGGATACTACAAACAGAATAATATTTGTATAAGTAGTGGGCAAAACATTTCAAGTTAATTATTTTTTATTAATAAATGAACGATCACGTGTTAGGAAAATTAACAAGAAATGTAATATGAAGAATGAAATAATACTGCCTTAAAATTCAAAGGGATGATATTTTATGAATTTCGCAATATGTTTTAACAAACAGTACATTAATCCATAAAAACCACAGCTAATGCGTTAAATGAAAATATAAATATTCAAGTTCAATATTTTAGCATTCAAGATGAACAAAACATTTTTTAGCATGATAATAACTTACAATATATAATGCATAATTAAGCTAAGTTTAGGCATCTAACATCATTATGAAAATAATAATATAAATAATTTATTGAAGCTATTGAAATTTCAAAAAAGGTTCGTCAGTGATTGAGGATGGGATGAGTAATTTTGAATCTCCTTGAGCGCATATATCTTTCGCATTGAAGAGGGGGAATCACCCAATCTGCAGATATCTGTGGGTGATTTTAAAAAAATGATGCTCATTGAACACAGTTTTTATCATGTTAACACATTCAAATATATGGTTTATTTTGTTGACATTAAATTGAAATATTTATTTAATTTCAAAGACTTGATCCATCAAAGGTCAACTGGACTAGTGTTAATAGATCTGAATATAATGGAAGCCCTTCACTATGTTCGAAATATAAGGAAAAATAATAACTGTTTTTATCTTCACAAATGTTTTTTTCCTAACTGCCGTTGATATGAATAAAAGTTAAGAGCATTAGTATTAGTCTTCCTGAACATAATATAAATTTTAGCTACGAGTTTAGTACGTAAACATTTTCCTAAAGTGCTTTTAGTAATATAAAATATATTTGGTGGTTAAATCTTTTGAGAAAAAACGTTCTTAAAAGGTACTCTTTATATATATTTTTTTATTTTTTTTCCTCATCAGCAAGGCCTTTATTTATCTAAGTGACAAAAAATAACATACTTAAATAATAGTAAAATAGGAAAATTGTGCTTTTTACAATAAACATAAATAAACATTCTAGTTTATAAACATACTCTTTATATTGTTCTCAATGTTGAATAACAGCTTAGAAATGTTATATAATTATATTTTCCTCGTTTTTCATTTTGGCTTTTGAATTATAGAAATGTATCAAATTATTTAGTTTTTTTAAATCTTTGCTTCATGTTAAAATTCTTCTAACGTGTTTCACATAGTTATGACTTTAAACTTTAGAGCCGAAAAGAAATTTATCAGACTTTAATTACCGACAAACAAAAAAGATGATCATAGTTAGTATCAATTTTTTTATGAAATAATTGTATCCAAAGTATTAACTTAAAGTTTATAATACCAAAGTATTTTTATCGTGCCTAAAATTGAAGAGTGATGTCATTGTAAGTCCTATCAAATTATTAATTTGATATGACATATGATATGTTTTATGAACCGTATTATTATTTTACTTAATTCAGAAAATAATTTTGCAAGGAGAAAAATACATAAAAATCATTTTTTTTTTTTACAGTTATATAATTCCTTATTTGGCTATCAAATATTATAAGACAGTGTAAAAAATAACTACACTAAAATACAGACAACTATAAATAAATAAATAAAAAATACTCTTGACAGTTGCGTTAAAATAAATAACATGAATGAACATTGTAGAACATACTATATTTACTGTCAAGAGATTATAACCTTATATACATGGACAAAACAGCGTTTATTTATTCTTTAAAAATTCCGATGACGTCTTAAATCCTCTTCAGAGCTTTCAGGTATACTCCTGAGCGAGATGGCACAAATCGTACAATATCTCCCGTCCATTTCCAAGAAGGAGATCCAGGGTCAGGAATTTTAACATCGAGCGCCTCGTAACGAGCCGCTGCACCAAGGATGATCGCTCTCAGGTCCTCAGCTTCCACATAAGAGTTGCCGTTAGTTGCTTAGCAATTAATGATTTGATGTTGCTTACTGCTGCGTTTAGAGCATTATGACTAGAGGGGGAACTTTTTTTCACTTTGTATGGTCCGAATAGAATGTAGGCCTTAAGATAATAGGGGAAATTAGTTTATTTTCAGATAAATTAAGTTTTAAAAACTGCTTCACCAATGATAGCGCAGGCAGTCAACGAATGTGTGTAGATATTGTTGTATAAGCAACCGCAATTGTTGCAGGGGTAATAAAATTTTATTAATTGTCCTGAAATTTGAATTGGGCAAATTTTTGAATCTATTATCTTTATAAAATATGTTTAATGAAGAGAAGAAGAGATTCTTAAATCAGTAAATCAGAACTATAACGTTCATTTATGTTTTTACGCAACTGTTGAAGAGAGTTTTTTTTTGTATTTTAGTGTAGTATGTATTACACTGTACTGTTTTTTTTTTAAACAATATTGAATAAAACTTCGTGACCGATAAAAAAAATTCTTAAAATATAATTTCACATTTTTAAGAGTATATTTTACTTTCTTAATTTTGAAAATTTCATCTTATAAGTTCAAGAATTTTTTTCTCACGGTAACCTTTTTCAAACCCTTATTTAATATTAAATTATTCCGTATTTATTCTAATAATATGAGGTAGTTCGCGACTTCAAAGCCAGAAAGTAAATTATTATAATATAATTTATAAAACAACAACACCAAAAATAATTCTATCTATTTGTCAAACACCTTTCCTATTTTATTTTATGTATCCTTAAGATTCAAATGAATTATAGCTAAATTATCATACAAAATATAAATACCTAAGGCTAAAGTGTATTAGCAATGACCTGCCAATACACTTTAGCCTTAGGGGGGGGGGAAGGGGGAGGCAGGTTAAACAAAAACAATATATATACAACAGGGCGGTTTAAGCAATAACTTAATAAAATAAAAATAAAATCCATCTCATTTTTGACTGTGCTCGCACCGTAAAGGAGATGTTCCAGTTTTGCAGAGGAGTCCAAAGCTAAGAAAACACCGATGGAAGCTCAATGCTTGAAAATAATCTACATTTTCTGTAAATATAATTTATTCAAAAATAAAGATCTTAGCTCCTAAGTAAACTTTCACCGGCTGATACCAGATTAAGTTCCGGTGGGGTGGGGTTTACCTAGGAGTTAAACAAACAAACAATAAAAATGG
The DNA here is from genome assembly GCA_013387185.1 of Caligus rogercresseyi. Taxonomy (NCBI): domain Eukaryota; kingdom Metazoa; phylum Arthropoda; class Copepoda; order Siphonostomatoida; family Caligidae; genus Caligus; species Caligus rogercresseyi. Next base: position 28,718,820 of record CP045895.1, read on the forward strand.
AATTTGTAATTCCAATTCTTTTAAAACTGCATTAAGATTACAAAACTAATTTTTTAGAAATTAATTAACGATAAAGATAAAAACTCTTTAATTTTATTAAAACTTATTATCATATAAATGTAAAATTGGTTTAGGTAAAATGTTCTGTCAACAACTTTACAATACAGGTTGAAAATTGGAATGATAGCTTGTTTGTCTAGGTTCCCGAAAGATCTTTGACCATATATAGTATTTTGGACTTTAGTTATTATTGCATTTATCTTTATTTCATCTTTTCCATCGTAGTAAGCCAGAAATTCTTCTTTGGTGATCGTTGTTCCATATTTAAGAGAAAGGCTTTGAACTATTTCTGGATACACATCTTCCAAAACATTGCAGTCCCAAAGAGATGGTCTGTTGTTTCGTTTGCTTCCATGCAAAAGTAGCATTGAGCTTTTTGGCCTTCAAAAATTTGGCTCCTACTTCTAAAGTGCCTGACAATAGCCTATATTTAAACTACTTTTCTGATGTCAGATATTTATTTTTAGTTTGTTTGATGCTTCCTTTTGAGTCCTTTTTTCGCATTTTTCCGAAAGTAGCATAAACACTAAGGTGATTCCTATTTCACGTTTTTCAGATCTGAGAATCGAAACACCCCCTAGCATTTTAGATTAGTGCATTGAGATTTTCTTGTGAAGATTGAACAAAATGAATACTGTATAAGTGTCTCATCAAAGGATCAAAATGTTAGTTTTATCTTTCTATATACATACATAAAATTACGCAAATAATTAACGTTTTTAATTCGTCATTTTTTTCCAAAATGACAAATAAAAATCGTTAATTACTCGCATATATTTTAATCTAAAAAAATAGCATTCATATCAAGGACATGAGATGCGATTAAATGGTTGTATTACAAAACGTCGACTTACAAAACGTCGACTTACATAACGTCGATTTACATAACGTCGACCTAACAAAACGTCGTACTTACAAAACGTCAACTTACAAAATGTCGAACTTACAAAACGTCGAACATTCCTCGTTCAGGGTCCCCCAGATAATCCGAATAACTGTCTGATTTAAGTTTATTTTTTTGTATTCTACAAAATGATATTTCAAACCACACTATCACTTTTTTGTTCGCCTTCAAGAGTCACTTCTATTAAAGGAACAGACCTCATCGATGATAATTATCATATTTATCCCACCCGTTTCAGAAATGTATACTCTAATTGTCTTCCTGGTTTTGTGTTTTCCGGGTTAAATATCGAATTATATGGATATCCATCGGAGCTACACATCATCCAAATCTTTTAGCTGAACTTACTGACTTGTTCCAATGACGTTATGTAAGTCGACGTTTGTAATACAACCGATTAAATGACGAAAAAATACTACATCAGTTTACTACATAACTTTTTTGGTCCGTTGATGAGAAACTTAACATTATTTGATTTCGTTTGAACTTTCACATGATGATTTATATGATCTAAGGTAAAAGCCAAGGGGTGCCCGACTATAAATTGAAAAAGTAAAATAAGAATCTACCTAATGAGCATATTTACGCAAATGTATGCTTCAAAGTTAGGCTATATCCCAGAGATAATAGATAATACAAGATGCGCAGAACGCAATGTTTAGATTTCCCTGATTAGAAAAGAAAACTGAAACGTCACATTATCGATTTGTTATGATTTATGTCATAAATATACATATTCTCTTTCTTTTCTCTCTCTTATCTTTCTGTCTCTTTGATAGAAAGGACACCTACTTTTATGGACTAGTGAAAAATATAGAGATAATCAAACCTTTTCAGATGTTAATAAATGGCAGAGTTTAGGCCTGAATGTCTAAAATCTAATGCAAATAACATATTATTAAACCAATTTCATTTTTTTGCTGAAAATCATGTGAATGTAGTTACACAGAGTCATAACAATCTTATTTTTTATATGAAATTATATACGAGGTTGTGGGCTGCATCGATATTAGTCCACCATATTAGATTGTGTAGGTATAAGGTATACAGGCAAATCGTCTAAGTGATGACGTCAAATTTTTTTGATTTTTATTATTGTAAATATCCCTATGTTTACATGAGTTCTGCCCCCCCCCCTGTCATAAAGATAGCAATGCCAAATATAAAAGTAAATTGAGTAGCAAGATATAAGCAACGCTGAATGCATTTGATTCCTTTGTTTCCATGTGAAGCACTCATTAATTTCTTATTAATCATAGTTAGAGCATTTATTACTGTTTCTTCAAAATGGTTGTATAAAACGATCTTTTATGTATCTCTTTGGTCTATTTAGAATCATATACTCTACGTTTTCTTCATAATATTTTATACATCACATATAATATTCATTAGATTCTTTATTGAAGGACAGTAAATGACGCCTATATTTATGTCCTTAGATCCTTTTTACCTAGAAAATAAAAACCTACGATGGACTTATCACATTTAAGTTTGTCATCAAGGAGAGCGTTGAAATCTTGGGCATCTCTTGTTGGAGGATGGCCCCTTGGATTCCAACTGTACAAGTATATCTAACTTTATGAACTGCAATATTCCCAATGGAGGAAATTCAATTTACAAAAAGATTAAAGCTTATAACTACTTAATTGTACCAGAATACTTTACAAAGCTTCCGCCGTTCCTTGGTTCGCTGAAAAAGCTATCAGAGAGGAAAATGTATGGCTGGAAAAACTGTTCGATAGGAAATACTTACCTTCTCTACAACGTCCCAGGGCACAGCTTGTGGAGGTTTGTCAGTTCTTGCAAAATAATCCACAAAATTTATCAAAAAGTCTTAATTGACTTGACAAAGAACCGGATGTGGAGTGGAGGGCTTATATTTCTTCGAGCTGGGCTTACAATGTGCTGTTTCTATGCACGGACTACTCTAACAACATTCTAGGACAATTTTCACCCGTCTTCGCTACGATTCAAAGGATTCTGGAAAAACCAAATTTTGCAATCATCAATCATTGATATCATCCGATCTAATAGTCACAAACAATATTTTTTACAAATTTAGACTCGATGTGGTTTTTGTTTATATTTTATATATTCATATATACGTTATTTGTTAGTTTGTGTTTTATTATTGTTTTGTTTTATTTATTTAAAATATAATATATTTTTTAGACCAGCTACTTCGTGCTGAAATATACGGATTACACACACTCTCAAACATTGTAATAAAAAATATGTTGAAATACATACTCTAAAGTATTTTTTATATTAGTGGTATCAAAAAAAATTGTCATTTAACCATTGAATAGTTATGCATGGTTAGTCAATTAAAATAATTGGAAATTTCATACAGTTCGGCATAACCATAATTCATAAATATCCTATAATTGTTGCATTTATGTATTATCTCAAAATGTTATATTTAAACAAAGGATATATTACTGACAACTTTATTTATCTGATCAAAACTTGAAAGTTTTTATACGAAGGAATTATTTATATACAAAAGAAAAAGAAAACGTTGTGTCCCCATCTGGTATTCTATTTATAATGATTAAAAGAAGGAGAGACAGATAGGAGCAGACAGCCGGAGAGAGGTAGAGCTGTCCGTTTTACAAACGGATATATATATATATATATATAAATATTGGGTTGTTCTATTTTCAATGTTTGAAATGTTAGCGACTTTGAGCATTTTCGTTTCTTGGTGATACAAGAAACGACATACAAAGTTTGAACAAAATCGGTCAACATTACGAGGTCGCGCAACGAGGTCAAAGTTTTAAAAATTTAGTAAAAATATAGTTTTCCGCAAATTTCTTCAAAATGGTGGACGTTACAGACTTCAATAATAATTATTAATTTAAAGGAAATCTAATTTACTACCAGACGTATGTTTGATGTTTTTTAATAAAACAAAGTTTTCAGTAAAAACAAAGCAGAAGGGAGTGAGTATTGTTAGCTTATTTCATAGCTTTTTTGTATCAATTAACTTCACTCGCCTGTAGAAGATGACTTGTTCGCTTCAGAGTAAAATAGTACTTTTAAGTTTAGTAAAACTTTAGATGATAAATCCAAAAATGACCTTGGTTGCATTCTATCAATTCAGAATTCAGTACAATCTGAGTTTACATCATATGATTCAGAGCCTGTATTGACCTATAAGAAATCGATTATGAAAAAAATAAATCATAATTTGTTTCTTAGATTTGCGTCAAGGTATCCTCTCAAAATTTTACTTTGTCTCTGACGCATTTATAATCCATTATATGCGTCATTTTGTACGCGAGATAGGCTTTTTTAATTACATAACTCTCTACTTATTAAATTGACATGATTTAGTATACCAAAATATTAAAGCTGGTTAACCAAGCTTTCATTTGATATGTTTGTGTTCTAAAAATCGCTATACTTTAGAGATATAAGCAAATACGTACTCTCCCCCAAAAATTGATCTTTTGATATGAGAATATACGATTACCATCTGGTAACTCTGTTAGTGTTACCTGGATAGAAAGAGAAAGAAAGGGAGGGAATATTTTGCCTCACTTCTCTCCCTTCTTTTTTTCTTCCTATCCAGTTACACTAACTGCCGTTACCAAATGGTAATGGTTATGTTTTCCTATCAGTTGGGACATAATCCTGCATGATCTAGACAATGGAAAAATTTTACTTTGTCCCTATTATTGACATATCAAGTAAAATTATCATAATTGACAACTTATTATTAGAAAGCGGAAAAAATGGATGAGTTTTGCCTAAATTTGTTTTTGGTAATTTTACCTAATTGGAACAAAAAGTGGTAATGTTTTATTTGGACTCCAAAGTTGATTAAAATTGAATTTATTCTTTCATAAAAGCATTGTCATTCAATATTTTCTGCCAAATTTTTTCGGTGAGGTTTTGGTTCCTGTGGAATAAACATTTTTTAAACCTCGAAAATGATCCTGCCACATCTACCGAGTGGAATGGCAGTATTTTAAAATTGCCCTGGGTACGACGGGACCCCTCTCCGTTCTAAAGAAGGCATCGAAGTGCTTGCCGGACCAATCGCTCTCTAGTGAATCGATCGCTGGCCTCAGGAAAGTTCCGCCGCACTCAAGATGTTCGAATGCCACAATGTTTCCCATTTTATGTTTGTCCAATATGTTTATACTGTAATCTTATTTTTATATGTTTAAGCTCAATAAAGACCTACCGAAAAAAAAAAAAAAAAAAAAAGATGTCGAATGTGCTACCACTTTTCAAGGGCAAGTCCCACGGCTGATCCCGCATCGTACTGACCAATCTGCATCCTCCCTGGCTCAAGGTCGTGGAGACCATTGTAAAATCCGACCCCTATGACCACTTGGTCAAGACGGAGGCTCTTCCAAGCACCCAGTTTGGATTCAGGAAAGGCTACTCCCACGGCCGCGCTGGCCACCGCACATGCAAAGTGGCTGGAGGCCGATCAGAGGGGAAAGGTTGTCGGAGTCCTCAGATTTGACCTTTCTGCTGCCTTTGACACCGTAAACCAGCTGCAGCTTTACAAGGGTGGGGGAACTTGGGATTGCTGGCACACAGCTAAGTGGTTTCCATTCATACCCACTGGCGGTTACCAGCGTGTGTGTGGAACGGCAGCCGAATTGAATTCTTACCAGTCGAGTATGGAGTGAGACAACTCCATTCTGGAGACCCATTCTCTACCTTGTCCTGGTCGCGGACGTCACTTCACAGCGTTGGGGTTGCCAACGAAGAAAATAGTGGCGATGCAGACGACTTCTTCCCTGGGCCGTTGGTGCCTCTCTTGAGGGAGTCGGGTCCCTTTTGGAGTCAAGGGCAGACGCCTTCTCCGATTCGCAGGGGGGGGGGGGGGGGCCTCGTCCTTAACGCCGCCAAGACCCAGCTCATGATCGGGGGCATACCAAGAAAAAGGATGTTGCGGCGTCACTAATCAACGTCGGGGGCGTCGAGTGCACGCGTCCAACGAATAGAGTTTCTTGGAGTCAAATTTGATAGGGGATCACAACAGGAGTACCTCACAACATCAACGTCGCTAAGGCAGCAGCAAAGCGGGCTGCATTCATTTCTAGGCTTGCCGTGACTTACCAAGAGGAAATACCTACGGCACTGGCCAAAGGATTGAAATTGGCAATAGTTTTACGCCGCCACGTCTTTGGCCATTCCTAGACTCGTTAAATGAGTGCAAGGGGCCAAATGCCGCACACAGGAGATACAGGTCGCCATAAATGACGTCGCCAGGAGCATCGTTGGATATACGATCATGTTCCTTAAATTTCTTGCCAGCGAGCATTCCTCTTCAGCTCTACAAACAGGAAAACCGCTAGGGGGCCAGATCTGGAGAGTACAGTGGATGGGAACAATTGTCTAGCCTTATTATTTAATTTAGCCATGTTTTCATTGGCTTGTGGCACGTACATTGTCTTGGTGAACAACACTTTTTTCTTCTTCAAATGGAGCCGTTTTCCAACAATTTTATCATCAAACGCTCCAACAAGACTGCTGTTGATTGTTTTCCCCTTTTCAAGATAGTCAATAATATTATACCGTGTGCATCCCAAATCAGACGCCATCAGCTCCACGACCACGTTTGAATTCAGCAAACCATCGCCATATAGTTGCTTTCGATGGAGCAGAGTCCGAATAACAATTCTTCAGCCAAGTTGTAGTTTCGACGGGTATTTTTTCCTATCAAAAAATAATGTTTTACTAACACACCAAATTCGTCTTTTTCCATTTTTCACAATAACAAAGTAGCTTCACTGAAAACCCAATATCTCACAAACTAGTTTGTCAGACAGCTGTTATATTATGCATGTATGTTTTGAAGGTTGGTACTAGCTGACAGTCATATGAAAACAAATCCACTGGTGCCATCTATGTGTTAGTCTCGGACTTATAAGCCGACCTTGTACGTGCCAAGATAAGACATCTCTGTAAAGCAGACTGGGATTTTTAGACATTCATTGACACAAAAATGTCACCTTCCGGCACTACCATGCCCCGATAGTTGATATAGAACCCATCAAACTTACACGGGTGCTCAAAGGGCTGTGGGCCGCAGGTCTTCCTCTTGGGTAGAATATTGAGGTGCAAAACTTGACTTTGATCAGAGTTGTCACCTAAGGAATCACTACAAAGCTTATAATAAGATAAAAGACATCTGGCCAATTAATCTGAGCTTACAACTGAGTTCAGATTGTTGATGAGTAAGTTAGCGGAGAGCTGGAAAAGGTTCACTGATATATAATATATATATATTATATATATATTATATATATAGTATATATATATATATCTATATAGATATATCATAGTCCCACAATTAAACATCAAGTATTTCGGCAAATCTCATATTATTGACACTCTGATTTTGTAATCTTTACGTCAACAAAGTAATTAGCTCATACTTGAAGAAAATGAATTCAAGTCATATGTATGTTTTGCCAATACAACTATTTTTTTATGATAAAAAATATATTCTACTAAAGTATTACGTATTTATTCAAAATTAATCTATTTACTAAGTACTTCCTAATATAACTTATTCAATAATAAAGAGCTTAGTTCCTAAATAAACTTTTACCGGCTGATACCAGATTGGTTTGTGTGAAGTGGGCTTACCAAGGAGTAAAAAACAATTATCCCTGAGTTAGCACTCATTCTAAAATCAAAAGTACACAAAATATTATTTGAAATATAATATGAAATGTGTAACATTATTTTATTTGAGCACATTTCATTCTTCTAACTATAAAGTATTCCCCCTAATATTGGATTTTTATATATTATTTAAGTTTACCCTAATTATGAAAGTATAAAAATAGTAGTTACGTAGATTGAATGCTAGCTTTTGACGATTCGTTTTAAATACATTCATATCATTTGGATATTTCATTTCTACATTTAAGATGTCATTTTATAACTTGTTTTTTGAAAAGTACTTTTTGAATAAAGAATAAATAAATATCAAACATTAAGAATAAAGGTTATAGTAATGATTTAACCAAAAATATACCATAAAAAGTCCTTAAACATGACTCTTGTATATATTAGCGTCGATTTCATAAGAAACTAGAGGCACGTATCCACTCATAGAGTGTAAACCTCCGCCGTCACAGGGTCCTTAAGAGACTTCCGAGGCGGATTTTTCACACGACTGGGGCGGCGTAGAGGGCCGGGGAGGGTTCCCCTCGACGGGAATTTCGAGAGGAAGACACTCCCGGCACCCAATTCACAGCACAGCGACATCTAATGGCAGAGTAGGCTAACTTGAAATATTATTAGTATTTACCTCATTTGGCATCTTAAAGAAGCACTCAGAGATGCCAAAACTTAGTCACTTGTTCCTTTTGACATTTTCCAACAACTCCACAAAGTTTCATCTGAATCCGTTCGGAACTTTTTGAGTTATCCTGCTGACAAACCAACCACAAACCAACGCCAGTGAAAACAAAACCTCCTTCGGCGGAGGTAAATATGAAATCAAAGTCATTTTGATATTTACATCAGCTCGGTCCTTATAGCGCTCCCTCTCTCTACTCCTATATGTCCCTCTTTTTCTTAATTATTGAAATATTCAATATCAGATGAGGCGAAAGACATTTTCTTTCTCTTTCTCCCCTAAAAGACTTTGTACTTAAATAGTATGAAATAAATAAAAATACAGCTTTGTTTATATCAGATAAATGAAGTCATTTACTCTCTTAGAATCATGTTTGAGTTTTAGTATTTCCAAATAGATCCACCTTAAATTGATGATTTTATATCTTCAGTTAGTTTTTAAAATTGCTTTGTCATAATATTACTACATTAAGTTGTACGTTTAAATACAGTTCAGTGGAATGGAGACAATACACTTAACCACTCTTGAAATGGTAAACTTCAAGTAAAGTTAAAATGAAAAAAAACCTCTAAAAACTCAAATTGCTTCAACGAAAGGGGTGACATTATTAAATGATTAATCATGCACCAAGTATGACATTACATTAAGGCTAGCGAGGCAAAAAAAATACATTATGACATTGCTGAGTAATTAGACTGATTCATCTCGGATGTCATACTTTTATGAAGTTTAATTGAAAATTTAGGTCTCCCTGCTATGCGACTATAACTAGGTGCGCCCTGCCTCATCAATCATACGCATGCCGCCAAAGAATCTAAATCTTATTAAGAACAAATTTATATATATTTTGAAAAATGTATTTTTATTATTGTTTAAATCCAATATATGTATGGCAATGTGCATTGGCAACACAAAATTGCTTGCAATACAACTAAACCTTTACAGAAAGTTTTTTCTTAAATAGTGAATAGTAAAGAATGAATGAATAAAAAATATGATTTGGAACTTAAGACATTTCATAAATATTTGCTGATATTTTGAAAAGAAAAACTATTTGTTTTTATGATTGTATTGGCCATAGGCGTAGGAGACAGGGGGCAGGGGGGGCAACTGCCGCCCCCAAAAATTCGGGTGAGTTCTCAAATTCGGCAAATTGGTTGAGGTATTCGGGCATTTCAGTTGAAGACAAAAAATGAAATTATGAAAGTAACCTGATTTTGAAGTATAACAAAATAAATATTATATTGAATAGTATGAAATTACTTTAAAGAATATGTTAATCTACATAGCTTTCTTCATTCGGTTATTTTTTCACCGATTTAACAGTTCTTGTTAAAATTCGGGCAAGTTGAAAGCTGCCCCCCCCCCCCAAACCAACATCTCCCCTACGCCTATGGTATTGGCACTCTATGGTCTGTTTTCGTGAGAATAAGAAATTATATTTATAATACTTTTTCTAAAATATGTCTATAAGATCGTTAATTAATATATGCTTTTCTTTTCGATGTATGCAGGGTCACATAATTGAATATGTTATGCTTAACTCCCCAAAGTAAATCGTAATTAAGCTGATATCTAAAAATATTTATAGTGAGGAAAAAATAGAAAAGCGAAAACATTACATTTTTTTCTATATTTAATCATCTAAAAATAACTTTCGCTTCCGTTATCTCACTTGAGATTGTTTTCCTACGACCTCGACAGTTATGGGGCAATATAATGAGTAAATAATAGTATACACAACACTTAGCATGAACATATGAGCTTGATGATACATGGGTTTTTTTATTACTTCACTTTGGAAATTTGGCGATTGCCATAGATTGATGGAGGTTTTAAGTCGTCGGGTATCTGACATGAACACCGTATATGGATAATTCATCATATTCAGGCATTAGATGAACTTCACCTTTGTCTTGTTTGAAGATAGTCCATTAGCATTCATTTGAATAATATTTAGAAGCACTAACTTCTTGTTCTTGTGGTCACCGTTAATTCCTTCGCTCGCAAAAGTCCTGATGGGACTCACTTTCGTTTCAGCTTTCACTTGCATCAGTTGTTGCTCCTTCTTATTATTCAATGTTCTTTTCCATCATTCTGGCCTGTGTTTCTGGATTTTCAGGTTCAACTTGAGTAGTTAGTATTTAATATAATATTTAAAACAGGGTGCTTTGTTGTTGCCACATAGCTGTGCTTATCTTGCACATCTCCAAAGCTCACAACACGGTCATTTTGCCTGTTGAAAACAGGATCGACCGTAAAAGTTTCCAGATTCAAATAAATAAATTCTTTCATATTTCATAAGATTTAATTATATTTTTTAACATTGTAAAATTCTTCGCCGAGACTTTGGGGTAGAACTTAAATAAACACCAGAGGTGTTTGGAATCTTCAAAGAGAAAGACGAATAACGAGCAGCAGAAGATATTACAACGGCTTTTATTTCCTCCCGGTCCACAGGATCATTTTTGCAGAGTTTGCTCGCAATGAGTGATTTAGCACCCAATAAAGCATACTCCAGTGCCTTCAAATTCTCGGACTGGGCTTGGCCTTCCATTACTCCAAACTGTACACATGCTTTTACATTCACCTCAATGTTATTATGTCCGTTAACATTTAGGCAGTCTACAAGGGCTTCATGCAAGGATTGCAGGAAATTATTTAACACCGTTGTTCATGCCTATGCTGACTACCAGGGACTTTGCTTCCTAAGAGAAGTATTTGCATACAACATTGCCAACGTAGGTGAAAACTTTATTACGCCGTTGATTTTCTTTGAAATCACATCAAATTTTACAAAAGCCTCCCTAAAAACGCGTGCCCTTTAAAATGGCTATAATTATTTATCTTTGTAAAAAACAAATTGCAGAAAATTGGTCGACGGGATACCGGTCCAAGCAGAAGAATTTCGCGCAATTCTTATTTCATCAGCTGCTAGATATTCGGCCTTTGGCATCAAAATTACAAACGCGGATTGTTCTTCGTGGGAATATGCAGGAAATATTATCAAATATGATCCTTCAAAATAATACAAGAAGTTTCAATCCTGACTTTTGCAAATGCGTAAAAAGTCTTTTTTAATATTTTAAAGTAGAATGTTTAACATTTTGTTCTTATGGAATTTTATGTATAGAAGATTCGATAGTATATTTATATGATTTGGTTGTTTGTGTAATTTTTGTTAGTTCATTTTTTATGGAGAATTCCGTTTGACTTATGTTAAGAGTATTAATTTAATCTATAATGTATATTTGTATATATATATTGTTATATACAGCTAATCGATATGAATAAAGTCGAAAAAAAAACCTATGCGTCAGACTTAATGGTCAAATGGATAGGCAACTTATCAGGAATTCGATACTTGTTAATTTCTTTTTAATATTATAAAGCTTGGGCTTATAATATTGTGCATCAAATATTTTACATATTGACAAATTTTATAAATATTATTTTATCAAATATGTCAGGATGAAGAATTTTCGTGCAATATTATTTTTTCATTATTGTATATGAATAAAAAGAAAATATTTATTGCAATAATTATCCGTTCACATTTCAACTTTGAGTATACAGGGGTGTGCTGGCGAATCTAGACTAACTTTGAGTACTTGTATCTCAGAAACCAGTTAGGGTAGAAGCTTAAAAATGTATGAACTGGTTAGTATATCCTATGAACTTTGTTTAATAACAAAAAGATTGAAAATGTCCTCGGGACTTGAGCGCAGGACGGCCATTATTGTGGCGCTCCGTTGCGGCCGTGCGCCCAAGGAGATCATCGACTTCTTCAGATTCCCCAAGCTACTGTTTACAGCATTGCCAAGTCCTTCAAGGAGTCGGAGGACATCGAGGAAGGATTCCTAACACCGGAAAGAAAGACTCCAGACCGATCCCAAGTCATGTCAAGATCTTGACATGTTCTGGTCAAAGGAGTTCTGGCCCCCCAGCAGCCCTGACCTCAACCCCTGCGACTACTACTTGTGGGGCGTCCTTGAGAGGGACACTAACAAGTGTGCTCACAACACTGTGGACTCCTTGAAAGCTGCCATCATCCAGGTAGTGGCCAACTTGTCCAGGGAACAGGTGGCTCATGCCGTTGGGAGGTTCAGGCACCGTGTGGAGGCTGTTATTGTGAAAGGAGGAAGTTGGATTGAATGAACATTAAGAGAAAAGTCATTTAAATTTGTGTGATATGAAAAAAGTCAATTAAAAGGTCTTGTTCTTGGATATGAGTATCTTGTTTCCGTGCTTTAAAAAAATCTAGATTCGCCTGCACACCCCTGTATATGAGGAAGTATAACGATTATGCTTTTGAAGTGCAACATTCAAAAAGTTTAACTTATCTATAAAACCTTTTATTTGATAATTGCTATTGGTATGGTTTTTTTACCTACACATAGGCTTCTTCGAATTATTTTAGCCATAAAATGGTTATTTCTATATCATTTTTTACATTTGTATTTCAAATACAATTAACAAAGACATTCATATTGATAAAACATAAAAGTAATGTAGTTTTAGGGATTAAACATGAAACCGGTAAAAATAAAAAGGATTTAAGACTATTTAAAAAACGATTGCGTATTTATAATAAAAAATAAGAGAAGAATGCGTCCCAGAACAACAACAACATGAGTGTTAGGCTCCATTTGTAAACAATCAACTCCTCCCTTGGAACCGGCTATAATGATGAAAATTGGGACGCCTTCGAGGATCTTCAAGCTTCTTATCACCAAGGAATCAATCCCTGGGAATGGCGATTATACTTTTGATTTGAAGGTATTTGATTATTTTATCTTTGACGCAGTCAAATAGAATGTACTGGTCAAAAGTTAACTACGTATCCCGATTCACCAAAGTGAATATGTTTAATAGTGGGGACACAGTTTAAGATATCAAACCTATATGCCCGTCAAAATTAGGGTCTTTGTCAGGGGGGGGGGGGCAGAACTAATGTAAATAATGAGGGATATTTCCAATAAAAAAATATAAAAAATGTGACGTCATCACTTAGACGATTTGCCTGTATATCTAATATCTAAATCAATAAAAATAATATATAATAATATGGTGGACTAATATCGATGAAGCTTCACAACTTCGTAAATAATTTCATATAAAAAATAAGATTTTTATGACTCTGTGTAACTACATTCACATGATTTTCATGATATATATGCCTCTATTTAGTCTTTAATCAAACATAATAAGTTTGTCTCAATATAATCGTTGTTATTTTAAATGAAGTATATTGATTGAATACTTAATAATGCCTTAGAGGTAAAGATTTCGGAAGGTTAAACGACATTTAAAGTATTTAAAGAAATACATTTCTTTTATTTAGAAGGTTCACCAAAAAATAATACAAATCATAAGAATATATACATATTTAATGAATGAAACAAACAAACAACGCTTTTGTTGCTTTATCTTTAATAATATGAATATTTTTAAATTTTTATATCATTAAATGCTTCTAAATAATTAACACTTTTGTTTTATTCCTTCTTTTATCCAAATAATACCTTTTTGGGATTGTATCAAAGATAATAGATAATACAAGATGAGCAGAACACAATGTTTAGATTCCTCTGATTAGAAAAGAAAAACTGAAACGTCACACATGACGTCACATTATCGATTTGTTATGATTTACGGCATAAAAATATCTAAATTCCCTTTTCTTTT
>CP045895.1:28732916-28753028 GCA_013387185.1 Caligus rogercresseyi
CTAAATGTAACATACCTTGTATTCTATATACCTTGGGTGTACCCATATCTGGTTTTAAACATAACACTTGTTTGGCCAGACGACTCTTTCAAAGTACTAGAAAGTTTTACGCTCATTAATTTTTTTTTACACGTCACAAACTTTTATTTCATGAGAGCATACACACATATAATAACAGCATATAAAATGTAAATTAAAACTAATTGTAAAATGTAGCAGACTTCTTATCAATTAAAATATAAAATAATATCAAACAAGTAAGATGTGATAAAACTAATAAAAAGTTAAGTTTGATAATAGTATAATAATAAAAAAACACACAATATGCATCCACGTTGTGTAACAATAAACATTTAAAATAATGTCTAAAAAATTAAATTCATTAAGTGCAGCGATTGCCATAGATTGATGGGGGTCGATCTTCTTGAATCTTGTTATGGCGATCATAGTCTGAAATTTTGCAATGTACTTGGAGGCAATTCTATGGATATTAGATTCGGGAACATCCCATAGAATTTTTCCTCCGCGGAACTTTTTCTTTTCAGGACCTTCTCAAAAACCTCGTCCATCAAAATCCTGTTAAGTCGAGAGCAGTCTCTGAAGATATGGGATAATGTTTTTTTCTTCTTCTCACTACATATCTCGCATTTTCTCCCTCGCCCACATAATAGAGTCCAAAAGAGATTCTGTATTTTAGATACGCTTGTTTCGAGGTTAGTAGAGGATCGAAGATTGACGTCATTATATATTGTTGTTTATTTTTGTAAATTGACTCCGGAGTCTTCATCTTGTGGGTAAGGTCGAACGGTGGATGAGTTCTCCTCATGTCTTCCTTCAGGACGAGATTCCGCACATTGAAGACCTCTTTTAACGGAGGAATACTTTTTTGAGGCTTAAGGCCCGTCTCAATGCATTACGAAGAAAGATCACCCCTGGGTGAGATGTGTCTCGCAACGTTAGTACATCGTTGATTCTCTCTAATTGGAGCTGCTCTCTTATTTTATTTGAAAGGGGCATTCTCACTTCGGGGTTTCCGTCAATTGGACCAGCCACTCCCATTCCTCTCCATAGTCCTCAACAGCTCCTCGCTCGTTAATTAAAAGGTTCGTTTAATAGGAATATTTTGTGTTCGGCCGATCACAGTTATGACATATAGGTGTTCAAACCTACCGCTAAAGGCTGATGAAAATATAGCATAGCTGTGATCGGCGGAAACCAAGATCCCAAGGGCAGTGGTTTGGAACCTCAATGTGTTATAGTTGAGACAGGCGTAACCTTAAGGTCTTGTGTGGTGGGTTTGGAACCCCAATATATCATAGCTTTGACAGGCAGAACCCCAGGCCTGTGGGTGTTGGGTTTGGATACTCAATATGTCAAAGCTGTGATCGGCGGAACCCAATGGCCCATGGGTGGTTGGTCTGGAACCCTAATTTGTTATTGCTGTGACTGCCGGAACCCTAATTTGTCATTGCTGTGACTGGCGGAACCCTAGGGTCCATGGACGGTGGGTCTGGCACCCAATATGTTATAACTGTGACCGCCGAACAAAGTCCATGGGCGGTGGGTCCTGGAACTCCAATTAGTCATAACTGTGACCGGGAGAACCTGAACGTTCATGTCGTTGGGGTTGGAACCCCAATATGTCACACATAGAATAGGTGGAATATTTAAAAAATAATTGCATTCTTCCGTTATCTTTTAATGTTATATATTTTAATGTAATAATGTTAATGTTACTTTTTATAAAGTAAATTGGGGGCATTTTTTCTGTGGGTAGTTTTCCTGCGGACATTTTCCTAGCATCGTCCCCTGTATAATTTATAGTATAATTCGTGAATATTTCTTCGATTTTTCAATTCTTTATAGTGGACTACAATATGCACAATTTTCCTGAAACTGTAAGAACGATTTATTAAATTCCTGTTTGCAATTTTAGTATATAATGATCTAAATATCTCTCATATCTAACAAACCCCTTACTATCGACTGATACGACAAACAATGATCGTTTTTAGGCAAAAAAAAATATAACACTATGATTTATGTTTCAGATAATTATATATTCTATTTTGGCCATTCTTTTGTTCAACAACCCATTTTCTTAAGCTTGGTTTTTATTGAAACAAGCCCACCTGTGTTGGTTTTTCTTAAAAAATCGTTTTTATATCTTCATACAAATCGTTTGGTAGATTATATAGTGACACCTTACATACCTTCGTGGATTGTCAGGCTGTCTCTATGTTGAAGAAATTCGTTTTCTTAAACATCAGAAGTCTGGATATTTGTGGGCAGGGATACATTTACACACAAAATGTAAATGGCACAATGTGTAAGTGGCACATTGTTGATTTTACTGAGTTATTTGTAAATTTAAATAAATAATGCAATGCTAACGAATAACCCATCATTTAACAAACTGGTTAGTCTGCTTATTGTACATATTTCTTTCAACAATAACATTTCTTTAAATCATAATCATGACTGAGCAAATGCAAAAAAGATAGCACTGCTCAGATCTGCTTGATGCTGGAATCAAGGTAGCAAGGATTAGTTTCACTGTTATCAGGTCTACAACTGTTGGAACGATCGCTGGCTTGAGAAAACAACAGAATAAATTAAAGGGGTATACTGCACAAAATATACTGTCCAGACCATGGTCCTGGCGTCATGGCCTCCGATGGCAAGAAGATACCTCCCTTCTTGTTCAAGGCTGGGGAGAAAATCGACCAGAATGCCTACTACAAGGTGCTCAGATACACCATCTTGCCATGGCTGAATGCTAACTATCCAGAACGTAACTACGTGTGGACCCAGGATGGTGCTCCCCCTCATACAGCTTTGAAGTGTCAAGAGTTCTGCGCCTTCAACATGGCCAATTTTTGGTCAAAGGAGATATGGCCTTCTTCCTCCCCAGATCTTAGCCTTCTAGATTACTATGCTGTGTAGGGCACTTTAAAGAAGGAGACGAACAAAACCTCTAACCCAAATGTGGACTCCCTGAAGACTGCCATCGTGGCTGAGTAGAACATATTGCCAGAGGGGTTATCATCAACTTCTGCAAGATGTCGTTTGCAGGCTGTGATTGAAGCTGTTGGGGGACATACTGAGTGAAGAAGTTTGCAAAGGCAATGTTCATAAACATATAGTTAAATGTTTTTCATTATTATTATTAAAATTATAATATTTGCCTTTTTCTAAAGCTGCTTAAGAACCCTATAGGTATATATATTGATTTCATACAATTGTAAAAACTAAATTGTGTTCAAATTTGCCTTTTTTAAATATTTTTCTAAAGACTTTTTTCTTTTTAAAGTTTCTATAATCGTGAAATCATTTGAACTGTTATAACACACCCAAGCATTTCAACTTCTTTAATCGAAGTAAAATCAGGAAACTTTAACCTTTTACTTCTTATTACTGGCTCCTGCCATCAAATTTTTTGGAAATGAATTTCAACACTATATGTATTAATTTAAAAAAAATGTCCAGAATGAACTGATTCATTTAGATTATCCTAATTAATAGAATACCTATTTCCTTTCTCTAATCACGAAGAATGCCCCGAATCCCAAAATATTTTTATCTCTACTATGAAAGCTGTATTTTTAAAATCATTTTTTAAGCCCAATGATTTTCTAAAATAGCTAAAGTTTGATTAAGAGATTGCTTTATATTATTTTGTCCTTCTGAAAATATCATAATTGTATCGTCTGCAAATGCTTCCATTTTCTTTTCGTATTCTCCTATTTTTACCCCTTTCCTTATTTGCAATATTGTAATTCTTCGATTAAAATATTCAAACTAAAAATAAACAGGCTGGAAAATGGGGATCACCTTGACGGCATTATTTTTCAATTTTGAAAAACAATATCCTCTCTTTCATAAAACGTATTAATATATACTAAGCTCAAACCCACCATTCTTAACAAAAATATTTCGTATTCCATGATATTTAAACATTGTAGGATTCAGCAATGAGAAATGCTGTGAATTTCTTTCTAAAATCTATACTCAGTAATGTTACATTTGAATTTTGTATTTTAGTGTACGCCATGGAGTCTTTTAGGCCTAGCCCAAGATCTTTCATTGTTGTACACAATTTATGAAATTTATGAAACAAAATTTTTTGTTATTAGTTATTTTGAAAAACTTAGTTTTACTGAATTTAGCTATGAACAATTTATGAGATTGTCATTATTTGAAAATAGTAATTTTTTTATTTGCGTTTCTCCTTTTCCTTCTTAAAATATAAAAGTACTCTAGAAGGAGCTGTTATAAAAAATGGTTGGTGCGTCAGCACTATGCTCATTTATTGGCACTAAATATTATTTGACGAAATTTTGCAAATAATAACAACTCATAAATTGTTCATAGCTAAATTTAATAAAACTTAAATTTTTCAAATAACTAATAACAAAAAAGTTTTGTTTCATAACGAAACCTTTGAACGCAATTTAGGAGGGGGGTAAGGGGGGGGAGGTTTCAAACCAAAATTCTTTTTTTGTACGATCATATAGTTTATTATGACCCAACTTTTGCGGGGGTTTAAGTTTTGATATCGTAATATTGGGTTTTCTATAATACCCCCTATTGTACACGTAACAAAACCTTTCGAGACGAATGTATAATATAAAGCAGAAAGTTATTTTGCCTCTCTGGTATGATTCCATTATGAATTTTGAGGGATTCATTAAGCATAGTCAGGGGTCTAAAATTTACTATTTGCCTAATTTTACTAATACTTTTATTGGAATCAATATCAATTTTCCTAATTTGCCCCTCTAGAAATGCCCGTATCTATTAGCTTCTTCATACATTTTCTTAACAGTGGTGACAAAATGTCAAGAAATAAAAGAAATAAAAAAATCAACCGGGAAAGTATATATATATCTTTTTATATATCCTAATGTAGCTCATTATCCCCTAACTTTTATTTTTTTCTTAAATTTCACAAAATTGATAACTGATTTTCTTTTGATATATTTGATCCAATCAGTTGATTTGAAGAAACACCTCATACATCTTCTCTGAAACAGTCTTCATAATCACTGCAGGGCTGTGGATGATTTTAATACCGACTTGACATAGAAAGAGAAAAAAACTGAAATATAGAGACATCTCTCTGGCCTCTCTTTTAATAGTATTAAACCTCACAAACCTCTCCCTTTTTCATAACAAAGCTGTTATTATTATTATTGCGTTACATTAAACAGCTTGAGTTATTTAACTCTAGAGGAGGAATCTTGATACGGAGTTCCCCCCCCCTGTGTCCGGAGTCACTTACTCGACAGGATTCCTGGACGAGAGGAACTCCATCGTCTCTTGTTGGGATTGACTTGTCTTATGGTAAGTAGTTCAATGCCTCCCTCGTCACGGAAGGCTCTCTAGGCTTCCTCTCAAAGCCTATTAATTCTCTTAGCATTTTTCTGGCCGATTTGACGACGAAAGTGAAGGAGGAAGACCGTAAGACCACCCCTCATAATTCATCTAGAAAATAAAAGAAACAACGCATCAAAATGTATTAATTTTTTTTGTAATAAATGTAAAAAATTATAAAATAATTAGTAAAAATCTGTTATGAAAAAGGGAGAGGTTTGTGAGGTTAAATACTATAATAAAAGAGAGGCCAGAGAGATGTCTCTATGTTTTCAGTTTTTTCTCTTTCTATGTCAAGTCGGTATTAAAATTATCCACAGCCCACTGCAGGAATATAGTTTTTTCCCAGACCTTTTTACCATTGTTCTCGTACTGTTTGAATTGTCTTTCAACTTTGCGTCTTCATTGAAAAGTGCCCAAACCCATTTTTTTGCTTACTCTGCCTTCCTCCATTATTAAGAGGACGTTCAGTAACACGTAGACTTGTCAACATCGTAATAAATATGTTGATTACTTGAAAACCGTCGGAAACCAAAAAAAGTTTCGTATTATATATTTGTAGAATTTTGTGTCAGTTTCTGAAAATATAAATTTTGCGTTAGCTTAGAGAAAGTTTAAATTTGGTGCGTTCAAGGTTTCTATTTTTTTTTGTAAAACACATTCAAATTGGAATATTTTTTATGTATCAAATCTTTTATTTGAAATAGCTAAGGTTATATGGTCATTTTTTGGGCACTTTTTATCAGCTTAAAGATTAAACTCAGTTAACTCATTTCGTACGTCATGGAAATAAGAAGGTACAGTTGTAGCCCTCTTCGACGCCAAAGTTGGCGTGGCGGATATAGTGCAACAGGAAATTGCTCTCGCGTCTTTCAAGATAAAGAAGTGTATGAAGGACGAAGAGAGCTTTGCAAGAAAAAAGGGAGGAACAACTTAAAGTTCTAAAGAAATAAACTTAACGAAATCAAATCGAAAATTAATCAAAATCCAAAAGTTTGTCAAGGTCACTGTAGTCTCAAACAGTTAACAGGGCGGTTAGAGAGCTTTAACTGACTAGCTATGCCAGAAGGCACCCCCAACTCATCACCAAGACAACCATGGCCAACAGGCTAAAAAAGAGATATTCTTCTGTCTTAGATAAAGCACAAGCCAGGCATAATTCGTGCCTATAGCTACAAGAAATGTTGGACTGTGGTTAAGGTTAAAAACAGTAAAAATGAGTGTTAATTGGTTCCAAACACTAAATTGGATATTCTTATTAATCGCACCAAACATCCGGCTGGCATCATGATGCTAGGGGTTGTGGGGAATAGTGTTGTGTCGGTCCGAATTAATTCGGTCCGGTCCAGTCTTAAGACAGTCGGTCTTTGTGATTGTTCCTAGAGATTGTCTTGTATCAGTTCTTTAATTTTCCATAAAATGATGAAAGAGTATTTATTCAATACGTTCAAACTTATAATATTATATGTATATATTCTATTGTAACTTGACGTTAGTTCAATAGCAACAAATTAGACAATTTGGAAATATTTTTTCCCACAATATGGGCATTGTAGTATATGATCGTCGGTCATTAGCCATTAAATATTTCTTTTAAAATAATTCATTCACACCCCTTTCGTTTCAACCGCTATTGGCTACTTTTTAGATATTGTCATTAAGTATCTACCATTTATTGTAGTAAAAATAATAATAAGTATTCAATGCTATGTTAACAACATATGCCATTTAACATAATAAAAATATGTACGTCCTTACCATTAAACTTTTGGCATGTAACTGAATATTAAAAAGGTTAAAGTGGATTATGACGTCAGAAATGAACTATTTTTCATTTTTTTAAGGACGGTCAAAAAGGACTGAACTGCAGTCCTCAGTCCGAGATAATGACCGACACAATGCTAGTGGGGAATGATGGTAAGGCAATGCCGCCTTATTGGCCCCGTATTGGACTCAAAATAAACATTGTCGAAATCATTTAAGTTCTAAATAGTGTGGTTAAGCCATGGTTAGATGCCACGTACCCCAAAGGGAATTATGTCTTCCAACAAGAACACTCAGCCCCGGCTCACAGGACAATCAAAATGCACAAGTGGTGCATGGAAAATTTGTTGAACTTCTGGACCTCGTCAATATGGCCTCCCTCTTTTTCTAGATTGCAATCTCATCGACTATGGCATTTTGGGCGATCTGGAGAAGAGGGTATAAGTTTGTGAAACATTCAACTTTCTTTTGAACTTTAAATTATGAAATACGGGAAAAAGTAAATTGAGTGTGTCTCTAAGAAAAATTATGTTGATGTTTTTAGTAGTTATGACATACGAGAGATAAAAGTTTATTTATACATATATACATATAAATTTGAAGTTTAAAAGAAAGGATTACTATGTGAAAAAGCTTGTATTTTGGTTTATAACTGTGATTCGTATTGTACAATATCTTTTTTGCCCTCTTAATTTTTGCGTAAATATTTAATTCAACTAAAATGTTTATTTAAGTTTGTTTTTCATATGCAATTAATCAGCATTCATAAAATTTGATAGCCTCTATAGCAGTCATATATTGATTGAAATTGACAGAACAAAAAAGACCAGGTCTCCTGCCGATTGATGATGACTGGATATTTAGGTATGTATAACGCAGTGTACCTTGCAACAGCACCAATAGTTATTACTTTTAAGTCTTCGACGTCGACAAATGAGTTTGCAGTCAGTTTATGATTAATATTTGTTGGGGGAATTCTCGCTTGAAATTAAAGTGAAATTCCTATATATGCTCATATCTTTTACCTTCATGGCGGTCTTAGGGACTCCTTGAGCCGATTGAGGGTTCAGCACTCACTTTTTGCACATATATTGAAGGAAATTATTTACTTGTCCCATTTACATGAGTAACATGATTTGCAAAGGAGATTTGGTCGTATTTTGAAGACTCTAGATGTCTTATCGTAGAAGGTAAAATACTTAGTAAAGATCAAGAAATTAAAGATACCCTGGATTTCAGGGAAGCTCATTCGCGAGTCCGGTCGAAGATTGATTATTGTAAAGTTTCTTGTTGGCTCGAATATGAGCTTTGTGTTGGGGGGTCATTCTTTGCTAATATAATAACAAACATTCGGGAATGAAATGTCCTGAGTGTTTTGGGTCTCAGCATTCTTCAGAACTAGTGAGACTTGGATTCTCCGTAGTCAATTACGTCTATAGTTTCATTCACTTTTGTGTCAGAGATTGAATGAACTAAGGTGCCTGCATTGTATTTCAGGATAGGAAAAGTGTCGAAGGACTAATAAGTAGATATTAATAAACATCTAACATAATTTGTGAAAGATAAATCCAACAAAATATTGTAATTGCTGGCTCATTTTGACAAGTCTTAAAAATATTGGTTGATCACAATAGGTAGTTATTTTATCAAATATATATTATATTGCAATGTATCTACTACTTCATATTCGTCCTCAGGCATAAAATTAATTTTTATGTAAATGAAATTTAAAGAACAAAAGCCAAATATTTTGAATATTCAAATATATTGAATATTTTGTAGAATATAGTAATTCCATAAATTATTTGTATTTAAATATAATAATGTATGTATTCCAAAATATTTTAAATTATCCACGTTTCAAACGCTTTGAACAGTTTTATTCAGCTTTACCCGTTTGAAGTGATTATTTGGGCCTATTGGCTTTCCTACAGGTGTCATACTAAAGAGTTAGACCCATAGTTTAACAATCATTGTAATATATGCGTTTTAAATATATTCTAACTCAGTATCTGTTAAAATTTGTTTGGATCATTTGACTTCAGTGTAGGTTTTCAAGCACAATGAAAAATAATAGTTTGTTTGTATGTTTGAGAATGGGATCCCATAGTACGAATTGAGGTCGAGTATTTGATCCACGGCCAAATCTATTTAGAGTCTTTGCCCCTCTCATATACCACACAACATGTTATTAACTCAGTCTATCTTTAGAAAACAAAAAAGGCAACCATCGCTTTCTGGAATCTGCTTACGCTCATGGTGATAATGAATGAATACTTGATTCGATTCTTGTGCATATATGATTTATGGAATATATTAATTCAAGTATAAAAATAAACATTATGTCCTTAAAGTTAAAACATCGAACCATGGCTATATTTAAAGATGTAATCCCAAAATAATTCGATAAACCTGGAAAGTGGAATATGTATTCGCTGGACTAACACCCTCCCATGTATATGAAAGTTAAACAGATAACTTCATTTTTATTGTAATTGAACAATTCTTCTTAACTTATTTTGAAAAGACCAAAAAGTTTTTACAACATCTTTGTTTTTTGTGCGTGAATATTTTCATGGAATCAATATGTAATCCATTCATTTTTTTATCATTATAATGTAGTTCAATTTAATAAATATAAAGAGACCATGCATATCCAACAAAGCTTGGAATACAATATTCTAGCATTTGTACTTGTATAAGTAGGTTTGATCTTATTTTATTCCAGGATTTCCCCGGCTTACATATATATTATATATATTTGTATGTACGTCCACAGTTTCCGGAGCTCAATTAATCCTAAGTAAATATATTTTAATGGAAAAAATATTTATAGGGGCTCTTATAATAAAGGAAGAAGGAACTACAATTTCCTCTTTTTTATATTAAAGAAATGTAAGGCCTCCCATTCAGCCGACCAACGTAAATTATTTTCATGCAAAACAGGAGTATTAGTTTCATTACTTCCTAGATCTTTCAAACTAAGAAAAATACCAATTTTGCTCATGCTCATACAAATCAATATAACATTAAGTCTTTGCAAAAGGGTGTAAAATTTATCTTTTCGTCAAGGAAATATATTTACTCAAAAGAATCATATGTTAATCATAGATAGAATATCATTAAATGAAATGAGAGAAGTACTTTTAAAATGATTTCTTTGACATTATTGGTTCCAAAAGCATACAATATTGGGATGGAAAAAGTTTTTAATTATTATATATTTCCACCATTCTTACAGTTTACTTTTTGAATTTATATTTTGTGACCACATCGCTAATTTCTATAGGTTGTAAAATCATTACCTGAAAAGTTCGATTATTTTGTGACCCTTATGCAAAAGGTAGCCAGCATAATTGGTTTGGTCGGCCCGCAGCATGACAACATCCTTGAGGACTACGAGTAGACCTTGACATCGATTTTGAGCCCCTGGAAGAACCAGTAGTTTTTTTTACATATCGTATAAAATGTAAATATATATTTTTCTTAGGCATTACAATTAAAACTCTGTGCACTTCTTTTGCACAAGCATTTTAGCATATCTATGAGCTTTTTTGTATAAAAGCCTAGTGTTTTGAAAGCAGTCAGGAATCTTTCTTTTCCATTTTTTAGCTTAACTCATTACTTCCATTGCGTACTTTAAAGAAGGAGTTTGAACCATATTTTGTGGTATCATGCTGTTCAAATACTTTATCTTAGAAGCTTATTTAATAAATAAAATATATAGATTTACGTGTTATTAACAATCAATATTTTATCGCACTGTACCAAAAATTGATTCAGTTTGTTATAAATAGTCAAAGAATAAAGTCAATGTTTCAAAATGGAAAAATCTGTGCTCCCATCAAGTTCAACCATATAAAACGTAAGTATTGTCACATTTTTTTTTTTTTTTTAAATTACTGAAAGTATGGCTCCAAACTTTTTTCTCAATGAAAAAAAAATGTTGTTATTACAATTTTTGTGTTTCAAAATCGATTTGAACGCACTTTAAAGTACGCAAAAGAAGATGTGCTGAAAATTGTGCTTTTTTATACATACATATATATATTTTATAGTATTATAAGTATTTTTTGGACATTCAGAGCTTCTGTACTTAGCACAATTTCAATTTTGGATCTACTTGAAGACTACCCTCCAAACAATCCAACAGATATTGTGGTTTTCCTTCCTCTAGAGAAAACGATTTAGTGATGAGAACGATGAAGTGCAAGAAATCGTTGGAGTCGTCGATTTAAATTTGGTTGGTAAGAAAATTCTTTGTCAGCCAGCAGAACTGCAAAGTTTTATACCAGTTAATGATGATGATGAAGACGAAGAATCTGATGTAGTGACGAACCATTTAATTTTACTGGAACTATAAAAAGCAAAGAAAGACATAAAAAATCCTAAAAATCTTTGAAGGACCAATTACCTCGTGTTAAAAACTCAGATAGGATGCAATCCACTAAAAATAATCAGATTGGTTCGAAGATTAAATCGTTCGATTTAAACCTTCATTCGAATCTTGAAAATATTCCCGTAGACTTAGATGAGCTAAAGAATCCTCTTGATTTTCTTAAGCTTTTCATTATGGACGAAATATGTTATGAGATATTAGAAGAAACGAAAAAAGTGGCAATGAAAAACAATGACATTGATTTTGCTCTCCCTATAAACATCAATATGATTAGAGCAAGTCATGCCTGGGCCTTTTTGAGTGGCTATATGATAGCATCTTCCAAAAAAATGAATTGGGAACGAGGAAGATACATGCAACAACTTTGTAAAAATTGTACCATGAAAAACTTATGCGATATACCTTTTTGAAAGTATTCCAAATCCTAAAAGTCTATTTTGGAAAGTGCAACCTTTGATGGACAGCATAAATCAAACTGCAAAAATGTATGTTAAAAGAACTGAGTACATTTCGATCGATGAGTCAATGGTGAAATACTTTGGACCTCATCTCCTAAAACAATTTTTGTTTGGAAATTAGTAAGCTTCGGTTTCAAGATCTTGTGTGCTTGTACAACATTTGGAGAGCTCCTTTATTGTCTTCCCTATGGGGGAAATACCAAGATTACACCAAGGGGACTTGGACTTGGTCCAGATGTGGTTTTTTGAAATGGTAGAGCAACTTGATCTAAAAGAAGGCCATAAGATTTTTGTTATAATTTTTTTTAAATATCCATAACTGGTAATATCTGCTTGAATATATCATTATTAGAATTGGTTTATCTTACCTTTTAATTATGTATGACATTTATGTATTCTGAGCCAGGCAGCAATTACCTTTTCCATGTTCCCCCAGAGAAAAAAACATATTAATTACTGTTGGTAAAAGTTGTGGAGGCTAAAAACCCTTAATGATAAAACTAGTGCGCTGAATATCATAGCTTACACCCTTGACAACATTAATCTCGTTATGAATTAATTAAATTTATAATAGCAGGGGAATATGGTTTCATCATAAATAACTCATTCATGTCTCATTGCAATTATGATGATTTAGACATTTATAAATATAAAATATCATGGATTCAAAAAATGTTGTCTATCCTAATATCAATATATATTTAGATAAATTTTCACTCCCTCAAACGTAGTGCAATAAATCTATTTTGGCAAATACTATACAATAAACTGCGAGGTTTTGTTGTCTTAAGTAATTTAGGGAATATAATACACAAAACAATTACAATCTTGTTTATAATACTTTGAAATTATAATTAAAACAGTGAGTTGAGTGATATTTTAATACATTGTCAATGTTTGTTATTTATACAGAATGTTCATAAAAGTATTTAACTATGGTATAAGTAAATAGATATTTTCAATTCTTTAAAACTTACATTTTATTATGTCTTTATTTTTGTGAAAGATGCATGAATCACAAGATACACTAATAGATGATATTTCCCTCTTAATTCATTTGCGTCATGCCTTGAGTTAAATAAGGAAAACAACAAAAAGTATTTGCTACCATGGTTGAACAAATATTGTTATTAACAAATAGGTTTATTAACTCTTATATTACTTAATAACATATATTAGTATTCCCTCAATGCTATTTAAAATTGTCACCTATAAAATATAATTTTGTAGTTAAAAATAAACTCTGAATGTCAAAATAACCAAAAAACAAGTTTGTTTTAAAACCACAATAAAAAGACCGAATCATCCGTCTTTGAAGATAATTATTTATATCAGCTACATTTATATCATTTATATGATATGGCGGTTGAGTTTCGTTTCCACCAGATTGAAATCGCCGGAGCAAACCCCAGATTGGGGATGGGCCAGTCTTGTATTTATACAAGATTTCCTATAGATGTCAGATTGAGACTTTTTTATTTAAAGAGAGTACTAAAAATTAAGGCATTGAACAAAGATGATGTTTATGAAGAAGTAACGTGCAAGCTCAAAGGGATCGATAAAATCTCACTTGACAAGAAAAAAGGTCACGATTACATTAGTCAACACTTTTAAAAGAGTGAAGGAAGCTCTTCTAGTTGAATTACTTGGGCAATTTGGAGAAACCATCAAGCATTTCCGAAAAGTAATCCCCTGAACAAAAAGCAAAAGAAAAATACCCAAATTGAAGTCTGGAGGGTTAGCGATTACATGGTGGAGATAAACGCTGATCCCTCCAGTATTCTTCAGATTGTCCCTTTTCAAAATTATTTAATTGCACTGAGGTTTCAAGGTGTAAAACTGCAATGCCAGAAATGCTTCAACTACGAACACCTGAAACAATACTGTGACCAAAAGAAAATGAGAACTTCTGAATATGAAAGAGTTCTAAAGAAAAAAACTTGAGAATCGTGTATCAACGAATGAAACGAACTCCTCCGAGGAAAATTCAACGCCTCATTGATGAAGGAAGCTCACAGAATACAAACTTGTGAAGAACAGACACCTACATTGGACACGATTTCTTCAGATGAAGGAACATCTATTCTGACGGAAGAGAGAGTAGAGAGCGATACAAATAATGGGAGTCCCGTCGTAGAGTTACCTTCAACTAAAGAAAATGAAACTGAATATAATTTGGAGACAACTTGCTACAACTACTCGAATATGAATAACGACTCTCATATTATAGAACAAGCTCAAGTCTCATTGCGTTTCTCTTTATCTCAAGATGTTACCGTGAAGAAGGAATGAATGCTAACACGCCTATGGAAGCTATTCAAAATCTAATAGTAATAGAGAAGTCTTAAGTACACCAAGGACTCAAGAAATCAGCATTCCTAAATCGATTATAATGCAATTCTATTGGATAGGACTCGTTCACTTTCAGGCAAAAGAATAAGATCAGAGTCTTTACCTGTAATGGAGAAATCCTACAAAAATAAAAAGAACTAACTGATATCACTTATATATATTATTCAATGAGCGTTTCTTCTTAAAGATATTCACAGACAAAGATCTCTGATTATTTCCAGGATAATTGTTTTGTAAAATAAAAGCGAATATAGGAATAAAGAGAATAGTATCCCTCAACAATAGAGGTTGTATGAACAGATTACGTAGGCATGCCATTTTGAATTCTATCTTTTAAGAACATCCTGACATAGTTTGTCTTCAAGATATAAAACGGGATGTTTCATCAACTTGTTCAAACAACTGTTCAATCTGCAAACCTGGATGTTTTCATTCGTTCTTTACTGGCAATGGATCACGTAGGGGCGTTCTAACGTTTGTTCCGAAAAAGATTAAAGTGGTTGAACGTGTTGAGGAATTTTCTGAGAAGAGTGATTGGCATAAACTCTTCATTTCGACAAACAATGTGAGATTCTGTCTCATCATACGGCTCCAATGATCTGTGTACCACCTTCGACCAATCAATTATTGAATTAAGCATCTTCCCACGATTATCATAGAGACCTCAGCGTTGATTTATATAAGATGTCTTATAGTTATTCCAACTTGCCAATTTTAATCTTTTAATCGCAAAACTTAATCTTTTAAATGCTACTAAAAACTTAGCCCCAATCAGC
Source organism: Caligus rogercresseyi (assembly GCA_013387185.1). Lineage (NCBI taxonomy): Eukaryota > Metazoa > Arthropoda > Copepoda > Siphonostomatoida > Caligidae > Caligus > Caligus rogercresseyi. Next base: position 28,748,042 of record CP045895.1, read on the forward strand.
GAATCTCGTGGAAAAAGGTTCTTCAGCCTCTCGAATCGACTTGGCCTTGGTATCGCCAACCTTTTATCAACAAATAAGAAAAGCATTTTATAGACCATAACCCTTTTAGGATCATCATATTTTAGAACTAGAAATAAACTTTAGACAAAAGACAAATACTTTTAAAATGGCCAAGTGGATTATAAAGAGAAAAAATTTATGACAAAACTTCGTCAAAACCTATCACAAGCCTTCAATCCCTCTCTTTCATCAGATCAAGCATCTTCAGTTTTTTCACGAGTGGTTCGGTACACCTCGTTGAAGTTTTTGCATGACCAGAGGGTTATAATGAAGAAAATAAAGCAAAACTTAATCTCTGTCTGCTTGGGAAAAAATGTATGTTCTTAAAACTTTCGCTTCGAGGTGGTCAACACTTTTAGATTATAAAAGTTTGTCGAGACTGAAATGAGTGACAAGGTGGCTGCGGAAGTAAGCCCTCTCAACGGTTGTCAACCATTCAAAAAACACTCTGCCTCCGCAATTACAGCAACAATTCACGAAGGTAAAAGTTTTCACATCCCAAGGCGTATTTGACTTTTTCTACTCAAATTATAATACATATTTCGCCATGATCGACAGTAATTTCCCAAGAAGAAATTTGTAGCTCACTCACAAATCTTCCCTATTGAGAAAAGTATATCTTACATCAAAATAAATTTAATGCGTGGAAGGCGTCTGGTGTGACGGAATCATCGGAAAAGTCTCCTTCTCGCATCTTTCTAATGAAATAGCGCCCTTCTGGTACAAATAGGAGAGTCCATGGAAATCAGAGGCAAGCTCCCTAAATCTTTCACTGAAGGAAGAATTGTCCTCATCCCAAAAAGGGGAATGATTAAATTTTAACCACTGGAGAATGTTGTCTGGAGTTTTTTCACTGGAAATGAAATTAATACTCAACAAGAAGATTGGTATCCCTCAAAATGGTAAAAAACAGATAAATATCCGATATGCCATGCATATTCATGCAGCCATTGAATCTGTGAAAAATAGGAAAAAATTGGGGCGGTGATTGGTATAGATTTTAAAAAGCATTCGACTCTATTTTACATAGTCAAATTCTTAGGGCTTAAAAAACTTCTCCCTCGCCATTTTTTAAAAAGTCCAGTTCGTGCCCTTCTTATAATGGATCCTCGATAATCACATGGGTGGTTTGGAAAGCAAGTCTATATTGCTTGAAAGAAGCTGTAGAAAGGGTTGCCCTTCAGCCCCCCTTTATTCATCGCTGCTGTGGAAGAACTTGTGATTCAACTGTCGAGTAAATACAGTGGATTCGGCGTTCAATTTCCCGGATACCGACATCTGATCGACCTCTACGCAGACAACATTACATTGACAGTAGAAGCAAATTCGGAAGCCAGCTAAAAATGAGAATCAAAATACTTTGTCTTATTTCGAAAAATTCAAGAAGAGGTCGGATTTGGAACTAAATAAATCCAAGACTTTTATTCTGTCGATAGAGGAATGGGCTTACAAGAAGAGTATTGTGTAGGTCATTGCTCAGTCAAAATAAAGTATCTATACAAGGGGACCAGAGGGCTATATAGAGTAACTGGGACATTATGTCCTCAACGATAATAGTCGGGTTTCTTTGTGGAGAAGTTTGGGCCTGCAAAAAATAGACTTGTACAATCTCCACATCATTCCACTAGTTCTATATAAGGTTACAACGTCTCCCGAGATTGCGGAAAGAGCTATGACTGAAGAAGAAGTTTGGCTGTCAAAGCTTTTTCATAAAAACTACCTTCCCGCTATTAGAAGACCTAAGACGTTAATTTGGAGAGGACTGGCTCTTCTATCTCGGATAATTCCCAAAATATATATCAAGGTATTTATAAATATTCTCGAAACCCAGACCAGGAATGGAGGAGGACTGTCACGTACAATAGTCTATGTATGAGGTTAATGTTCGGAACTGATCTCACAATGACTCCACCCAACGTATTTCCTCAATTTGACGGCAGCTCAGTGAATAATCTGGAAGTGTGAGACCAATTTCTCAGTGATTCAACAAGAGACATCATTCGAAAAAATCACTCAAGACCACATTTCTTCAAAAATTTGGGAGATTCGGCAGTTTTGGAGGAAAAAGCTTTGTCCCACAATTTCTATCCGTCCACTCTGCTCTCTTTCTATATCCCTTTGAAGACTTAAATTCCCTCTAAGAAGGGCCGCTGTAAATCATTTAATGCCATGGCACCTCAAAATGGTATTTCCCAATTCTAACGATGAAATTAAGGGTCTGATTGATTTCTATGTCAGTTTATTAAAGCTTTCTGAAACATGGAGGCAAAGAATAAACCAGTTCTTAGTTGGAATCCATGACGGGAGGACATTCACAGGCAATTTCAAATTTCTACAAATTGCATTATCTTTTCGGAGCATTGCAAGGATTGCAGTAGATAGTAGTAGTGACACCTTACATGCCTTCATGGATTGCCAGGCTGTCTCTATGTTGAAGAAATTCGTTTCTTTAAACGTCAGAGGTCTGGATAGTTGTGGACAGGGATAATAAAGGCAGTTTTGCTTTTTGGACTTCAAAAAAGAAAGGACGTCGTCTAATAACTCCAAGGCTATAGATTACGCCTTGTTGACCGCCAAAGCACGGATTGACAGTTCTTCAACAAACGGGAGTGCGTGAAGCCAACGGACTTAAGAGCAATTTTGGTATCAGCTGCAGCCAGATATGCTGTATTTTCTCTCAAAATTCCGTCTGTTCGCAACGATTCGTGGACCATGCTTCAGAGGAAATCAAGTATTTCCCATCAAGTTCATTATCTCATTTAAAGATTTACGTCGCAGACTAAAATGTCTATATATGTTTTGTTTTTACGCAATTACTTTGAATTTTTTTAGAATGAAAATATTAAAAAAAATCATTCATATAAGTTTTAATAAAAATATATAATCAATGTCTACAATGCCGTAAACATGGTTGTATTTAAACACAGGGTAATAAGTGTTGACGAAAATAAATTTAACTCAAGTCAATGAAGTTAAAAGGGATTGAGTCTCAGAATAGTTAGGATTTGTCTACGAGAGATTTGAAATCTTCATTTTCAGATTGAATGCACAAAGACGCAATTTGAAGAAATGGAGGCAGAGTTGATTGATTTCAACAAATTCATATTTGTTCCAATCAAATACAAATGCTTGAGACAAATCATTTTGGTCAAAGCTTAGGATATGAGATCTGGCTGCTCGAGTAATATTTTTTACTTTGAAGTTTAAAACATAAAATTCTTCTCGAAACAAGTGTTCATATGAAAAATAATTGTTTACTTGAAGCAAGCGAAAAACAAAAAAAATAGCATATGGATGAATAAGAATATTCTTAGAGCTTTTGGATATGACAATAGAATAAATACTTAAAAAGATTCCTATCAAACTCAAGTGCCTCTCATTTGCCGTGGACTATATCATGATTTCTCCTTAATACGTGCTTGAATACTTTCATTCATTCTACACAGCTTATATACTTTGAGGACTGATAAGTTAAGATGCTGTCTATGTATGTAAAGTAAGTGTTTTACCAAAAGCAACTGGCTTTGACACGGGAGGTTGGTTCTTTTCTTCGACGTATGTTTTTTGGTTGATTTACTTCCTGGACGGATATCTCAGAAATTGCCCATATCAGATGATGTAATTCAATTATTATTTGTATAGATTTGTATTATTTAATTAAATTATTATCTGTAATATAATGAATATTAAATACTTGGAACTTTTATTTCATCAATAGCTATGACGTAGTAGTATTTTACTTTTTTACCCTTACTAGTATTTTAGGCAATATACATTAAATAAATCATAATCAAAATGATAAAAAATATTATAATTTCTACATTCATCTGAATATTTAAATAAGAGTTCGATTTTTCCCTTCGTATTGATGCTATAGATGAAAATTGGCGTATTAGTTCATTACAATAGAATACATCTTATAAAGTCTTTTGACAAAGGTTTTAAGAGAAGGAAAAATAAAATTACATTTCTTCATGAAAACAATCAAAGATCTGCTTGGAGATTAATTAAATCCTTTTGAATGGAGTTAGTTAAGTGTGTGTTGATCCCGTTATTCAAAAGGTCGAATAGAGATTCCGTCTGATTAACTGAGATTAATTGGTATTGACCAAAGCTTTACATGACTAAATGAGCCATTTAATTATTTGTGACGTTAATCTGTTAGCTATTATTTGTTAATTTTACAAAATTGAATGCTAAGTTTTTAAGAGGCACAATTTTTCAAGTAACAGCCGTGTTTGATGACATGCATGCTATGTGGAAAATAAAAGTAGTATATTTATGTCTATTTACTAAAAATAAAAACTTATGGTTATGTTTTCTTGCTAATATTTAGCCGAAAATATATAAAACACGACATATTGAGACACACCAATGAAGCATTCATTATCATAAGTACAACTTTAACATAAAGTTCATTAATTTCTTATTGAAATCTAATTCACGAGCATTTTTGGTAATATATTTTTTACGTTGAATTGCTCTTTTATATTAGAGAACATTAAAATAATAATTTATTATGCAATGGTAAACAGAAACATCTACGTCTAAAGTTGATTGTTAGAAGAACTGAATTATTATTGTAGTGTACTAAGTTTTATATTGTCAAAACAATAATTCTACTGTCTAATTAAAATATGAGTAGAAAAAAAAATGTAAAAGCGTTTAATACCAATTGAGTCAAAGATAATTAGGAATGAACAAAAAACACTCCAGAATACTATAAATGATTAATTTGTTCTCATATAAAATGTATCACATAGTTATATTAACTAAAGCGTAAAGTAAAGTAGCGCAAACCAGGGAAAGTAAACAAAAAAAATATGGCCAAAATTTGGTTATTTTCTTTAACGTTAGATGTCGCTAGTCCATGAAATAAAGTCACAATCGTATTTAAAACCGGTTTAACGGGATTAAGTTCGATTAT
>CP045895.1:28753128-28780277 GCA_013387185.1 Caligus rogercresseyi
ATCATTTACTCAGGAACCTAGAACGCACCAGACTGTGGCAATGGAACGCGCCTCTTGTGAAGCGATGAGGCTTATATCATCGAAGCCACCATCATCACTGGGACAGGAAAAGGGCAAAGTGTGTTTCAATCCCCAGGATCCCACTGATTCACATCAGATTGTCCTTTTCCATTTAACGTCTCCTTTCCCTGTCCGTACCCTGTTCGCCATGACCATAAACAAGGGCACAAGGTACACATCGCTTCGAGTTGTGGGCGCGATCTACAATCCACACCATGCTTCTCACATGGGCAACTCTACGTGTGATGTTCGCGTGTGGGAGAGTCAACCAGTCTTCACATCCACGCTTTGGCCCGAAAACAAAGACGTGGTCTACCCTTCTGTTTTACACAATAAAGGTATTATATTTTTTATAAATCTAAGGGGATGATATTGTAATGTAAAAAGATGACAATTGAGTTTGCTCTAAATTGTATTATTTTTATTTGTTTGCCACTATTTTAGCAGAAATAGGATTTATAGTTTGAATAACAATATATTGCATTTCTAATTATATTCGTAATGTGGACAGCCCTTCATCAATAACAAACCTTTTTGTTTTTTTATCTCTAGGATCAATCAACAAAAGAGTTTTTCGTAATACTTTACTAACGATAAAGTATCAAATGGTCGTTCCATCATTTGTTGCTTTTATTCTGGGTAAAGGTTTCGTGATTAATTCAACTCTGTGTCATATATTTACATGAAAATATATCCCCTTGATTTAAAAAAAAATAACATTAAATTTGCTATTAATCAAACGCTATTAGTTTATGATATGAAATTGTTTGTAATGGGTTTTTGTCAGCTTTATTATGACTCCTCAGTCATACGTCCAGACTCTCCTACTCTAAAGCACTTATATTACACTGCCAAGCCTCTTTACTGTGACGATTTTATTCGAAAGGTCGGTTCGCTATCTCATGATAAAAGCATATAAAAGTTAACTGATAGGGGTTGATTAATCAAAAATAATTTATAAAAGTTATCGGACTTCCACAACATATGAAAATGGCCCGAGCAACGCCGGGTACATCCATCTAGTATATATATATATATATATATACATACAGATATATTATATTATTCCCCGAAACAATGAATATAAATCATTAGTACTGGTTTTAATTATTGATCCCGATTTTTCTATCCGCCAATTGATGACAGGATGTCATTTAGAATGAAGAGAAAAAAGTTTTAATAACAGCTTCAAATAATTATACTTATTTCCTAAGAATAAATATGCTTACTCAAACTCTAGTATAATTCATTTATCCTACAAAAAATATCACATTATAGAATTTTGCATCCTTACCTTCAGTTCTAGTTAGTCAAGATCAGCAATTGTTCGGAATATTCAAGTTTAAATTTGAGAGCCGTATTTTTAAAATAACGCTTCAGGCTATTGTTTTTTACATTCATCTTAATTACGTTAAATATATATGACCACCCCCAAAAAATTATTTACATATAATAAATGATAACCTGTGGTACAAGTTTTGGTGATTGAGTAATTATTTAATTATTATTTTTCAAACAGAATGAAAAACTTCTCTATTGAAAAAAACAAATTCTTGGATGAAGCATGAAAATGAGACTAATTTATTATTCATTACATTTTTTATTTCCCTATCTGAGAAATCGAGCATTCACATTTCATAAAACTCTTTTTTTCGAGTTCCAAAGAACTTTTAGAAAATATTGAATAAACAGTTTATAAACAATTTTGTTGATTTATTATTGGGTTAAGTCTGAGATAATTGTCATCCAAATATCTTTGAACTTTAATCCAGAAAGTTTACACAAGCAAATCAAATACAGAAAGAAAAAGGGTTTTTTAGGTTAAATGTAAAGTTATTTTTAAAAAAGATTAAATTTATATGTTTCACACCAAGATTGCATTAATTTTTCATAATAAAAATCGTAATAACTGGATTAGGTTTTTATAAAACAAATTTTATAGTGAAGGTTTTAAAAAGATTATCTAAATTTAAAATTAATCCAAAAATAATGAATTTTTAAAGACAATTAGGACATTCAAAACAAAAAATTAAAAGATTATATATATATCTTCCATTATATAAATGAAAATAATATATAAAACATGACCTACCACAAGCTTATATTATAACAGATATAATAAAAAATTCATTTGAAAGCTCTTAGATGACAGTGATTTCAATAACCGCACCCTATAGTATATGTATATATTACTTTTTTGTTGCAACATATCAAGTAAAAAATGACAAATATCACAAAAATAGGTTTTATCTTCTCGATGATATATTTATGAAAGTATCCAGTCCTTTATTCGAAAATTATTTGAACTGTCGCATAAAAAGTTACATTTAAAAGGGTTACTATATTACCTTGAATAAAATGCAATGTTTTGTGATTTATGTTTTTCAGCTTGATCCCCATTTCGTTTATATTTATAAAATATTGCAACATTTGTATTTTTTTTTCAAACTAAATAATTTTAATTCATGGATATGTCCATATCAAAACATAAAACGATCTATAAAAAAATACTTGTGCCACGCACTAATAAGTTAGTAATTCAATAGCGAACATATTAGTACTGACCTAGAACAAAAATCAAACATAAGGACTAGGGATACAAAAACGAGATCAATGAAAAAATGTGTATCAACAAAACTTTTCATTGTTAGAGGTGAGGTTTTGTCAATCCATAAGGATGAAGAGATATTTATGTCCACAATTATTAATTCCATCATATCTCCCAGATAAACTTTAATGAAGTCAATAAAGGTTTATGTGTGATTCTTTATATGAGGAAAATAAGTAATGAATAGTGATGCTACCCGTTCATAAATTCCACCTTATGAATCACTTTTGTTGAGTCCAAACATTTGATTGTAGAACAGCATAGGAGTTTTATTCATCTTTAAAAACATAATGTACTTTTTAAGTAATCATAATTAATGATTGAACCCATAAATAAAAACTTTTTGGATATTCGGCAAAAAAGTATGATGGGCATGAGAATAGCCCCTTCGTCAGTTATGCTTATATTTTATTAACGGCTATTGTAGTAGTTAGTTAAACCACTGGTATGGATATATACTTGGGTATTACTTGTCGACTCGGATATATAAATAAAATATTTGTATTTTTAACTATACATTTAAAATTGTCATGAATTAAATTTTTAATTCACGTAAAAAATTTCAAAAAACTCAAAACATAAAAATGATTATAGTCTAAAGAATCCCACAGAATAAGAAAATCCTCCCAAAAAAATTCTCGGGAGAACGAGTGTTTGAAACTAATTAGTATTTTAAATAACACAATGTAGCATGTGACCTAATCGAATTCATTCTTTAAAAATATTTTAAATTTCATTCATAAATCAAACAATCTGAAAAGGGGCACTGTTTCAGCTTCCTTTTTTTTGTTCAATGAAATGGCAATGTAGAAGAAATAATAACCCAACGAAGAAACGCATAAGATATTAAGTATATTTGAAATGGAGAAGTTGAAATATATCAATCTCTCTGGCAACTCCATATAGAGCATTTCATGTTAGTATTTTTTCTATGCTCATCCTTCCTCACCGTACAAAAGTCAACGAAATAAAACAAATAATCTTTTATGGACAATACAAAATTGCATACCAGAGTCTAGACGAAGTTTAAGACATTTATTAGAAATTTTACATATATTTTTATTTTTTTAATGTAGAACAAGGCCTGAATATTCTTCTTAAAACAAAATTTATGTTTTAATATTTTGCAAGAATATTACATATACGGAAAACCAATCCACTTTGGCTTAAATAATAGGTTAACCGTTCCAAAGGATGAGATCGATATTTGATTTCTACAAGGCAAAAATCTCAAAAATGGCTCGAACACATACCTTAAATTGGAAGAAATATTGCCGTGAATATCAAATTTGATGGGCATGATAAAAAACAAGGCTGACACAATATTCTTTATTATGACAACTCCTTCAGAAGAGTTCCCTGGTTTCAATATTATTTGAAAAAATACCACTTCCATAGTCTGTTTTTCTTTAGCACTTCCAGGGCACAAATTATTTTTCTTATCATATTAAACAATGGAATACATCTGGAGAAGCTATATTTATCAAATAAAAATGTACATGTTTTAATTTTTTGAAATCCAATCAGTTCGATAAACGATAACACAATATTTCCATTTAATTAAATAATGAATTGGAGAGTTTTGAGATTTTTCCCTATATCAAATATATCAAAGAAGTTTTGATGTTCACCTAGAAACTATGGGACCAAAATGAATTTTTTTTCTTTGTATGGATTCTTATCATGTTGCTTTTCAAAAATATCGAACCAAATTTATATCTTTTGAAGAATATAAGACATTTCTTCGAACTTCGAATACATAAAATTGGCTTATATGTAAACAGTGTTATTTGTCCCGAGAAAAGAAAAAAGTCCACAATATATAAATAAACAACTTATATTTCATATGATTCAGGTCAAGTTCTGTTGGGTTTCATATCAGGTTATGGGTTACTGTTCTCTTTGGTTTCATATCTATTACTTTCAATAATTATGCATTTTTTAGATAATGAAAAAGAAATGGCCAAAATACTCTCAGGAGTTTCCTCACACTAACAAGTGAAATATAATATATGGCTCATTCTTTCCTCTACTTCAAATTATAATATTTTTTTCTGGTATTTTTTGTTTGGATATTATGATATTCTACAATGTCATTTGATTGACAAATAAAACAAGGAGCCAAAAAATCCCCTTAATAAGATTGTCTATATCTCATAAGAATGTTGGAGTTGATCGGATCCTGATTTCAAAAAATGAATATTTACCGATTCCAAGTCGACATCTGCCAGATTTTTTTTTTTGCAATATGTGAGCCTTATCATGGTTAAACTACGACAACCGTGAAAAATACAAATATATCCATAGTCGTATAAAAGAAAAATAAATGTGATAATTTTTCTAATACCCACTAATAATTACTGTATTTTCTCGTGTATAAAACACCCCCTTAATTCTCAGACGAAATTTAAAAATAATTTTATTTGAAGCATGACAAAATTTTAACAGGTACAAAAATGCGAGTTATGAGTAGGTCAAATTATTACACATGTATATTGGGGTCTTGAAATTTAGGAATAAGGAGGTTCTTATACACTGTAAAATACGGTACTTGTAGCATAGAAGATTCCAAAATAAACTAATTTGCATAGATTTAAAATTAATGAATTACTTAATGTACAATGTGAAAAAGTCTTCCTGTTGTATATGCAAGAAAAATTTACTTATAATGAAATTTTTAAAAAGAACAAAAAAATATGTTTTCAACACCCATCCATCATATTTACTTGTAGCATAGAAGATCCCCTTTGAATCGCTTTGTTATAATATTTGCAAATTTAATATGGTAAATGATGTGGGAAATTTTAGAAAATTTATCAACAATACCCATAATATGAAAAGTTTCGTTTATAATGAATACCAATTAATTTATCCAAGCCAATTTATTAAAAAAGAGTATCTATTTTAATAAAGACTTCAAACAATCTTACTTATATAATAAGAATAAATATGGGTTGTTCAAATGGGGCATGGAACTCAGAATATATTTTTTCTTCATTTTTTTAAATATAATTGCTCTAACAAAATATTCCCGGGAAAAATGATTCAAACTATTATTTTTGATAATGCAATGCATGTAGAATATAACCTGCTGGGATTAAAAATCGGGATCAATGAAAAACTTTTATCAACAAACTTCATATATTATTACATAAATCAAATAATTTTATACCGTTATATAATGTTTATACGTGTTACTTACGATATGAAGAAAAAAACAATATGGATATGCTACCCGTTCAATAAATACCACCTTATGAGTCATTTAGTTACGTCCAAACATTTGCTCAACAACAGTAGTATGTGTTTACTCCATTCTTAGATGTTATTTTTAATTACTTTTTCAATACTTATGATTAAGGATAATATCTCTTTATTGATGTTGAACTCATGAAAATATATTTTGGGGGATATTTTATTCGGCAAATAATTATGATGGGTATTAGAATATTCTTTCGTTCCAACTGTATAAATTTTCATTTGTTTTGTTAATTATGCTCACAAGTTAGTTTCTATTTTAATAACGGGTATTGCTGTTAATCAATGGATGAGGATATGTTATAACTTAAAAACTGACATGTCAACTTGGAAAGTAAAATATTAGATTCTCGTTTCATCAGATAAAGACTCCCAACTATTTTTATGACGATGATGGAGACATAAACAATCTGAAACGGGAGCATTATTTCGGCTCTCTGTCTTCTTTAGTCGTTCTAATGGCAATGCAGAAAACAATAGTAACACTACGAAAAAACAAAAAAGTTTCATTATATTGCAATAAACGATCGAAGAATCCAATGATTTAATTTCCAAATCGTTTTATTTCTTAAATAGTCCCATCTATCTAGAAACCTCATGTAAAAACATTAAACATTTCTTTGGCCGAAACCTGAATGACAGAATATAAGTGTTTTTTTTTATTAGCGGATTTCTTCAAAAGTTTTTGGCCTAATATTGTCCCTCATATTTTTTTTAGCCAACAGAATTCGAAAACATCGATTCGTTAACTTTAGGATGAATATTTGTAATCAATTAGAAACCAGTCTGGAGCAAAGCTGAAACCATTATTTCAAACTTTGCATTGCTCTTTTTGAAGTTCCGAGCAAGGCTTATTACAAATCTATGGTTCAATATTTTAAACGGCATCATGCTAAACATTCACACACGGGAAGCCAATCCGTTTTGGTTATAATAGTTGGGCTCACTTATTCAAGTTCTACACTTCTCAGTGTACATGGAGAAAATCTAAAAAGTGTATCGAAAACATAACTTGGATTGGAAGGAAATGTTGTTTGCATATATATTTTATCAAATTTGATTGGACTGTATAAGAAACAAGGTTGCTAATTATTTTTGAACACTCCTTCAGAAGTATTCCCTGGTTCCAATATTATCTGAAAAACATTTAACACTTCCATAGTCTATTTTTTCTAGCATTTCCAAGAGCACATATTCTTTTTTCAGATTAAATTGAAATATTGGAATATATGTGGAGAAGTTATAGTTTATAAAAATAATTAACATTCTTATTTTTAAAGAAGTCCAACCAAGTATGATAAAGGTATGCGATTTTTTCCCTGTGTAGATAAATTAAAGGAGTCTTTTATTGTTCATCTAAGGAAGAATCCTCTATGAAAAAGAAAATACTTTTCTGTCTTGTTCTTCAAAAAAGAAACACATAAGGTATTAAGTATATTGAAATGGAGGAAAAAGGGGCCAAACATCGTCCAAAGTTGAAATAGTCTAATAAATTAATGTTATCAGTGTGTTTTTCTATGCTCATCCTTACTCGCTCGACTAAAAAATGTTTTAGCAATAAAAAAATTCCTGTATTTTAAACCCGAATTCGAAGAAACCGATACGTAAACATTATGATTAATATGTATTTTGATCACTTGTGAACGGAACGCAAGTTGAACGCGTAGAAGGCTACGTTTCTGAACGTAAGGAACGCAACTTTTTTTGAACCTGAACGTTGAACGCAAAAAAGAGTTTTGCGTTCAACGTTCATTACTTTTTTTTGGAAATTCTTTCTCTAAAACAAAAACGTCATCAGACTACTTTTTTGGAAATTCTTTTCTAAAAAAAACGTTCATCACTACGCAGTACTTTTTAAATTATTTTCTAAAAAAACGTCATCACTACGCTACTTTTTGGGAATTATGTTTTAAATATTTGAACGCTGAACGCAAAAACATTGACGAACGCTAATATTTTTTGAACGCTGAACGCAAAAAAAGGCTGAACGCCACAGCCTGATTTTGATACTATAAAAATAGAAACCAGAGTCCTTATCGAAGTAAGGACTGTTATTTGAAACTTAAAATATCCCTATTTCAAGTTTCGGAACAAGGCATGAATATTGTTCTTTAGACGAATTTAGTTCATACACGGAAAACCAATCCAACTTGGTTATAGCAGTTGGATTCACTGATCTAAAGGATCCAAATAGATCCACTTCTCAGATTTCTACATGGGAAATATCTCTGTCTCGGAGATAATTATTTGGAAGGAATTGGCTGTCTGCGACTATCATTTATTAACATTTGATTGGAATACTTACGAGACAAGATTTGCAATTAGTCTTGAAAACTCCTTCAGAAGTATTTTCTGGATTCAATAGTATCTGAAAAATATTATAGACACTTCCATAGTCATTTTTAACACACTTCCCAGGTCACAAATTATTTTTTAAGATCATACTGAAAAAATGAATGCATGTGAAGAAGTTCCAATTATCACATAATTTACATTCTTGTTTTTATGAAGGCCAATCAAGTTCGATAAACGACAAAACCATATTTTGTCTAAACCCAATAATTTATTGGAAATAGTTTTTGTATTTTTCACTGCATCAAATAAATTACATAAGGAACAGTGAGACCAAATAATATAAAACCAAACGAATTGTTTTCGGTATATGAACTCTTATGTTCCTGTCCTAAAAATGGAACCCCTTTTTGTCTATGGAAATGTATTAAGACGTTAGGAAACGCATGACAATAAAAGTCTACGAAATAAAACAACTAATCTTTGACGACAATAAAAAATAGATACCTGAGTATAGAGCGAAATAAAGACCGTTATTTGAATTTTTACATAGCTCTTTTATTTCTAATTTTCGAGCAAGGCTTGAATACTTCTATATAAACAAATCTATGGTTTAATATTTAGAGCTGCATCAAGCTAAATAGTTCATATACGAGAAACCAATCAACTTTGTTTTAATAGTTGGGTTAACCGTTCCAAAGGATGATATCGATATTTATTTCTACAAGGCGAAAATCTCAAAAATGGCTCGAAGACATAACTTCGATTGGAAGAAAAATAATGCCTGTGAATAACATTTATCAAATTTGATGGGAGTTCTTAAGAAACAAGGCTACAAATTATAATTTGACAACTCCTTCAGAAGGGTTCCCTGGTTTCAATATTATCTGAAAAAATTAATAAACACTTCCATAGTCTGTTTTTCTATAGCACTTCCCACGGCGCAAATTATTTTTTCAGATTATATTGAAACAATGCAATACATCTGGAGAAGCTATATTTATCTAATAAAAATTTACATGCTTAATTTTATGAAGTCCATTCAAGTTCGATAAACGATAACACAATATTTCCATTAAATTAAAATAATTTATCCATGAGATTTTGCCTGTATCAAATAAATCAAAGGAGTGTTGATATCCACCTAACAGTGGCCAAAATATTAAACCCTAACGAATCGTTTTTTCTTTGTATAGACTGTTTTATCATGTTACTTTCCAAAATATGGAACCACATTTTGATCTATTGAAGAGTATTCAGGCATTTCTCCGAACTTTAAATACATACAATCGAAAACATGTGAGGAACTATGTTATTTATCCCATGAGAAAGAATGTGCACGACAAAAATAGTCCACAAAATAAAAACAGCTTATCTTCCATATGATTCAGGTTACTGTTCTGTTTGGTTTCATATCTGTTACTTTCAAGAATTATGCAGTCCTTTAGGTTATGACAAAAGAAAGTCACGAATACTTCCAGGGAGTTTCCAGAGAGATTAGAGTTTTTAACGTTGAACGAAGTGAGAATAAATATTTGGCTTCTGCTAACCCCAATTTAATAGCACTACGAAGAAACAAAAAAAGTTTCGTTATATTTGAAATAGTCGAACGAAGAGTCCAAAGATTTCATTTCAAAATCGTTAATTGTTAAAATAGTCCCATCTATCTAGAAACTACATGTAAAAATATTTCTTTGGCCGAAATCTGAATGACAGAATAAAGTGGTTTTTTTATTAGCAGTTTTTGTCATGATCATTCTTCCTCACAAAACAAAACAAAAATTTGGCTCAATATTGTTCTCATGTATTATTTTAGCAAACTTATTCGAAAACATCGATTCATTAACTTTATGATAAATATTTGTATACAATAAAAAATAGAAACCAGTCTGGAGCAAAGATGAAACAATTATTTGAAACTTAGCATTGCTCTTTTTGAAGTTCCGACCAAGGCTCATTACAAATCTACGGCTCAATATTTTGAACGGCATCATGCCAAACCATTCACACACTGGAAGTCAATCCGTTTTGGCTATAATATTAGGGCTCACTCATCCAAAGTTCTACACTTCTCAATGTACACAGGAAAAATCTAAAAACTGTATCGAAGACTTAACTTAGATTGGAAGGAAGTTATCTGCGTATATAATTTATCAAATTTGATTGGAATGTATAAGAAACAAGGTACTAAATATTTTTTAACACTCCTTCAGAAGTATTCCCTGGTTTCAATATTATCTGAAAAACATCTAACACTTCCATAGTCATTTTTTCGAGCGTTTCCCAGGGCACAAATTCTTTTTCAGATTAAATTGAAATAATGAATATTTGTGGAGAAGTAAAAGTTATCAAATAATAATTAATATTCCTGTTTTTATGAAGTCCAACCAAGTTTGATAAAGGATAGCACAATACTTCCACTAAATCAAATTATTTATTAGATACCGTTATGAGATTTTTGCCTGTATAATATATCTAAGGAGTCTTTTATTGCCCATCTAAGGAAGAGTGGGTCCAATATTAGACCAAAACGAGTTAGTTATCCGTGTATGAACTCTTATGTTCTTGACCAAAATATAGAACCACATTTTGTCCATTATCTAAAATATGAAATTTTACCAAAAACTTGTGTCCCGTACTAAAGAATATGCATAACAAATAAGTCAGCAAATAAAACAAAAAACTAATCTAAAAAACAGGTAAATGTTTTTGATGGATTTTCAGATATATATGGTTCTCTCAAAAGGAAAGTTCAAACACTCCCATGAAGTTTCCGAAGATATTGGAGTTCTTCAACGTTGATGAAGTTAAGGATAAATATTTGACTCCTTTTTTCCTCCATTTCAAAAATATATATTTAATATCTTATGTGTTTATTGTTTACTTCTCTATTGTCATTTCATTGACAAAGAATCAATGAATCGAAAACTCACCCCTTAATGAGTTGTATACGTCTCATTCATTATCAAAAAATGGTTGAGTTTGATCGGATGCATGATTAAAAGAAAATGCAATTTAAAAATTTAAAATCTGCCAGCTTTTAAGTAATGCCAGAACCTTATCATTGGTTATAATAGCTCCGAACAAAATGCAAGATAAATATTCTAATAGTCATCTCAAAGGAAAAGAAAATTTTCATTGTTTCTAATACCCATGGTAATTACTTATAAAATAGAAGATCTCCAAAAAAATTTATATATAAAAAATTAATAGAGATCTTAACCCAAGGTAAAAGTTTAGTGATAAGGATTAGTTTTAAAATTAAATTATATAAAAAAGAATAAAATACTTATTCTTTTTTACTAAGCAAATTTAATGACGGCAACAAAATAACGAATAGCGTGAGACTAATTGATCTGATTGCATTATTCCTTATCACTTATTTTTTCTATAATAAGGAACCTCGTTTAACATTTCACTGACTTCGTAAAAGGATATATGATATATGGTGCATTTATAATTGAGTAATAAAATACTCCGTCGCCCTTAATGTGTAAATTACATAGAAAAATAGGAATATAAAAAAAGGAAATTTATCGCTTAATAAATATTTATTTGATCCTTTTAGATTCTTTGTTCAAACATTTTATTTGTAACCAATCAACTCAAGATATTTTATATATCTCATATAGGTCCTAATCTATTTTCTAAGATTTCATCAGGAACCCACTTGTCCTAAAATCGAAGACTATGATCATTGGAGAAAATGACTAATTTGAAAATCAAAAACTCATCAACTCAAATAAGTTGACATATAAATTTATTATCAATTTATTATATTCATTTCTTCACCCGAAAACGTTTTCCAGTGGCTTTTTAAAGATAACTAAGTACCATTATATTCGCAGCAGCGGAAAATGAGATCAAGCTATTAACAAAGGTGACGTCACTGGTGAACCACTTTCTTGATCTCCTTTTCCGCTGCTTGTGAATACTAATGGGTACTTAGTATCTTTATTAAACATTTCTTTGGCAGAGACCTGAACGACAGAATATAAGTGTTTTTTATTAGCGGTTTTTGTCATGGTCATACTTCCTCACTGAACAAAAAAAGGGGGTCGGCCTAACATTGTTCCTCATATTTTAGCCAACAGAATTGGAAATATAGATCCGTGACAAAAAATGGAAACCAGAGTCTGGAGCGAAGTAAAGACCATTATTTGAAACTTTGCATTGCTCTTTTTTGAAGTTCATCACAAATCTACGGTTCAATATTTTGAACGGCATCATGTTAAACAGTTCACACACTGGAAGTCAATCCGTTTTGGCTATAATAGTTGGGCTCACTCATCCAAAGTTCTACACTTTCAGTGTACTTGGAGAAAATCTAAAAAGTGTATCGAAAACATAACTTGGATTAGAAGGAAGTTGTCTGCGTATATAATTTATCAAATTTGTTTGGACTGTATAAGAAACAAGGTTGCTAATTATTTTTGAACACTCCTTCAGAAGTATTCCCTGGTTCAATATTATCTGAAAAACACTAAACACTTCCATAGCCATTTTTTCGATCGTTTCCCAGGGCACAGATTATTTTTTCAGATTATATTGAAAATGGAATACATGTGGAGAAGTTATAGTTATCAAATAATAATTAACATTCTTGTTTTTATGAAGTCCAACCAAGTTTGTTTAAGGATACACAATACTTCCACTAAATCAAAATTATTTTTTAGATGCAGTTATGAAATTTTCCCCTGTATAGATAAATCAAGTCTTTTATTGCCCATGTAAGGAAGAGTGGGCCCAAATATTTTACCAAACGACTTAGTTATCCGTGTATGAACTTTTAATGTTCTTGACCAAAATATGAAACCACATTTTTGTCTATTATCTAAAATATGAGGAATTTAACCAATAACTTATATGTCCCATACTAAAGAATGTGCATGAAAAAAAGTCGACCATATAAAAAAAAAATCTTAAAAAGCAGCTTAATATTTTGTTGACTGGTTTGTCTTTTACTTTCAAGAAATATAAGGTTCTGTCAAAAGAAAAGTTCAAAACACTCCCATGAAGTTTCCAGAGATATTGGAGTTCTTCAACGTTGATGAAGTTGGTATAAAATATTTCACTCTTTCTTTCCTCCATTTCAAAAATATATATTTAATATATTATGTGCTATTGTTTACTTCTCTATTGTCATTTCATTGACGAAGAAATCAATGAGTCGAAAACTCACCCCTTAATGAGATTGTCTACGTCTCATTCATTATCATAAAAGGTTGAGTTTATCGGATGCATGATTATAAGGAAAACGAAATGTTCATACTTCATAATCTGCCAGCTTTTAAGTAATGCCAGAACCTTATCAATGGTTAAACTACAATAGCTTCGAACAAAATACAACGATAAATATACTCGAAGTTATCTAAAAGGAAAAGAAAAAAACATTGTTTTTAATACCCATGGTAATTACTTATAGAAGATCTCAAAAAAAAAAAAATAGAGATCTCAACCTTAGGCAAAGTTTTAGTAATTTAAGTTAGTTTTAAAATTAAATTATATAAAAAAGAATAAAGCATTATTGTTAAATCAGCATTTTTTTGACGGCAACAAAATAACGAATAGCGTGAGGCTAAGTAATCGTATTGCATTATTCCTTTTAACTGTTATTTTCCTCAAACAATAAGGAATCTTGTTTTAACATTTCATTGACTTCGTAAAAGGATATATGATATATGGTGCATTTTATAATTGAGTAATTAAATACTCCGTCGCCCTTAATGGGTAAATTACATAGAAAAATAAGAATATAAAGAAGGAAATTTATCGTCTTAATAAATATTTATGCATAAAACAAAAAGTTCAATATATATTACTATTATGTATTAAGTAAAATGTACAGTCAGTACTGAGAGGTTTTATGATTTGCGTTCCACCATTGATCCCCATTTCTTAACCAAAGGATTAAATATTTAAAATAAAATAATTTTTTATTTTTTGTGATTAAAATAAGGTATAATTTTTATTTAAAATAATAAATACAAATCGCTTAAACTATTTGATCGATATTATTTGAGTGGAGTGATAAATAGTAATTTAGCACACTTTTTAAGAGTAAAAAAAAAATTGTGAGTAATAAGCATATAAAGAAGTACTTGCCGTTATGTATTTTTCGTCACAAGTTAATTCATTTTAAGATCTTAATTAATAAAAGAAGTATGTTAAGTCGATAAAGTTTGAAATTCTGGTTTGTCATTTTCGATTTTCTAAGTAATTTGTAGGAAGATTATACATTAAGGTGTAAATCTCGGTAAAATTATGATATCTAAAAAATAAAAATCTTGGCCCGAAGAAAAAACTAAGATCTAGATTTGGATTCATATAAATAATATATATAGTATGTTCAAACAAAGGAGTTGATCCAAAGTTTGTTGATCAGTGATTTGCATTTTTTTATCCGTCTAATAGTTTCAAAAATAATTTTGAAGAGTAATTGGAAAGGGACAAAACAAATTAACTGACCTAAATTATTATCAACAAAAGAGTTTAAACTTTTGTATCTATCAAACCAAGAAGTTGTCGTTCTTTTTTATTTTTAAAATACAAGTTATAAACCAAAACGAGAAAAGAATTCGTCTTACAGACAAGTTCAGGAAACGAAAAGTAATATTATAGGTGCATTTAACAACGTAATTAATACAAGTTTTGATGTTAATGTAAAATAATATGTAGCATTTATAACCAAAGTCGTTGAAGGGTTATGCATTATTAAATTGACAAAATAATAAAAACCTAAATATAGTTTTTTGGTTGAAAGACATATTTGTAACAAATTATATTATTAAGGACAGATCGAATGAGTTTCAATTTTGCGTAATTTGGAAAACAAAGTTAAAAAATACTAAATAATCGTTTGACGTCACAGTGTAAAATCTATAAAATTATGAACTCAACATATTCTTACTTTTTACTTTAATAAATTTAGAGAGTCATGTTCTTTTCGTACAAAAATATTCTGGAAAATTAATGCTTACTTTCATAAGATGAGAGTCCAACGTTGAAAGAACAATCAATAACTTTATTTATTCACTTCACACCTTTCTACAAATAGGATCCACAAGTTCACTTTGAAAATGGCCCTGAAAACAAAAAAGAAATCACGATTAAAGGAAAAAGTATAACAAAAAAAACATCAAACGATTTGTAAAGTCGATATTTAACAAGGTGTTCATCGTAAATAATTAATAAAACGTCAACTATTTATATAGTATTTGGATAAAAATACCAATTATAATGTCTTATTTAAAAATTTCAAAAAATTTCCAATACGATGTATATCTTCAGCAAATGAAAGGTTTTGTGATCCATTTTCTTATATTTTACCGCGATTTATTTATCCCAGGCTTTTAGGAAGAAAAGTAGTGTTGCTTTGTATGAGGCCTAAATATCTTTAAGCGATTCAAAAATGCAAGATCAATGAATACTAAAACAATGTTGTTTTAGTATTCATTGGCAAGATACTTGATGTATTGATCCTTATAGCATGAAAATCCTCTGCTCTATGAATATATCTTGTTCAAATAGTCAGTGTTATCAATATTGCATATAATATTGCCACTTATAAAAGAAAATACTTATTTCTTATGAATACCAATAATATAAAAATGTTATTGTTATGTTTAATAAAAGACACTTGCCTGATAATTAAAGAGATTAATTATTTCCCTAAGCGACGCTAACCCTCAGGAGTAATGAAAAAAGAAACTAGGAGCTCTACAAAGGACAAGTTGTTTGAAAGGAAGCCTCAGAGAGACTGAACCTTAATAAAAAAGATGCAATATACTCAAAAGGCATTACCTGGGTACTCTGTTCAGTTGTATAAAAAGGGCATTCAAAAACAGGAGGATAATCCTTGAACTCCTCAGCATAAAGATCTTTGCAGGGAATATCTTTAACTCCCCCTCCTCCTTATAAATATGTTTGTGCTTGAATCATACAAGTTAAACTAAAGTACTGTTAGCGGAGTGAAGAAGAAGATGGGAAAGAAGGAGAATAAAGGACGGACTTTATTGAAGCATCAACGTAAAGTCAGAAGAAAATAAAAAGATCTCTAAGGAAAGAGGACAACGCAATAATAAAAACAAAAATATGATAAATCAGCTCCTCGTTGATGTTAAATACTTATAAATAATGCTTAAGTATGCTTAAATCTACTTTTTTATTGCGTTTTTGATAATTATCAAAAACGCAATTATAATTACATACATACAATAATGTATTCAATATAAATGTATCATTAATGACATATTTGTTTAGTTTATTATTTATTTCGTATTTTTTGCTTCTGTACATTTGATTCGAATTACTAACTTAAAATATATTTGGACTAAAATATTTAATAAATTTTTAATATTACAATATTCATAATGGTCATTCTTATTCACGAAAAAGATCATTGTAAGCAATAGTTTATTTTCCAAATAAAAAAAATATCTTTTGAAATAGAAATAAGAAGCAATGTGTAGAAAAAATTAACTTAGTGTATTTAGTTCTTCGAGACAAGGAATTCCACTAAGAGGAACAAGTCTTCAATATGGAGGAGGTGATGGTAGGAGGGGCCCTTCCTGAAGACGAGGTATATAACTCCTCTCACGAAAATGAGAAATCCTATAACGGAGACGAGGGATGGGAAGTTCTAAATCAAAGACAAGGGAAGGGATTCCTCTCACGAAGACGAGGGATGGAACTCCTTTCTCGAAGACGAAGGATAGGACTCCTTTCGAGGACGAGGGATGGGACTCCTTTAACGAAGACGAGGGGCGGGAATTTGGTGCCTTTCTGGAAGGGAGGCGACTGACTCTAGGGGGTCCAAGGCATTGTCTGTATGTGTTGAGGTGCCTTCATTCGGCCGGATTGCAAAGATTAAATACTCGACTCGGATCATTGGAGGCTCTCTCATTTTATTATTTTGACTCTGACGTCAACCCTCACTCTATCCTTTCAAATATTCCATTTATAACAATCGCGCCCGAAATTAGGCATATATTTCTTCTTCTTTATGTATTTACTTTTTGAGTGCTTCTAACATCGGTATGTTTGATATTTAAGACAATACGTATATTTACCATAATTCGGGGGATTTTGAACTATAATTGACACAAAGAAGAGATTATTTATCTAAAAATGCAAAAATAAAATCATTCTATGTCATTATATACTCAGTTTATATAGAAATAGTATTTGTACAATACTTAGACATATTCCACTCAAAAACTTGCCTACCTATGTATTTGGTCCATTTCTTCCATGAGTCATAATTTCCTTTTCTACGTTGGTCCATTCCTTCTGGTCCATATTTTCCTGGTCTTTTTCTTCCTAGTCCATATTTTCCTGGTCCATTTCTTCTGGACACCTTTTCTTTAAGTTCCTTTTCTTCATCTTTCAAAAAAGAGATGGACGAAACTAATATTTTACAAGATTCGGATCGGATATTTTCGTTCGGGAAAAATATTTAATGATCCAATTATTTTTGTTATGAAGAATACATTCACGAACTAATATTTTCGTACATTTGATTCATTGGAGTTCATAGAAGAGGGATGTGCAATAAAATTAATGAAATCATAATTTAGGTACATATTATATAGAGAAAATTATTAATGGGGAAATAAACAGTAACCAACGAATCTCTTCACTCATTTGAGTCATTTATATAATGCAAGATTCGGATATAAAACTATAATTTACAATAAATGAATAATATTTAATCATCTCCACTATTCGTTCACTTCGAACTATTTTTTCATGAACGGCGCATTACTATTTCAGTTTGTCAGCTTATCAATTCTGAACTATTCCGTAGAAAAATATACATTCATAATTTGTTTTTCGCACTTCCGTGATCATCTTGGAGTTTCAGACATTTACTGAAATAGCGAAAGTCAACAACTGATACACGAGATCAATGGATTTTTCTGTCTTAACTAAAGTAACAAAGTAAGTATCCCTTGGTTTCTTTGATAGTTATATGTACTGTTAATTTATGTATATAGCCATTTTTATTCCTAAAATAGATTTAATTAGTTTCAGAACATTAATATTGTCTATATATTTTTTTATTTCAGCGAGAAGATCGCAGAGGTTTTCTGTGGTATGAATCGTCCGCTATAAATGCATAGAAGAAAGAGGAAGAACATCCATTCTTTGCATTGATGTCTCTCTTTGCCGAGGACTACAACACGGCTTCTTGACAAGGGATGACCGCATAATTGTTTCCGGCCAACCTCATTCTATTAACTCACCATCACGCCAAGTAAACTCATAGCTGAGGACCTTGAAATCTGAAGCTAGGATAATTACGTACACAACTTCCATTCTTAAGGATTCCATTCTTCTCCTTGGACACCGATGGTACTCTTGGATGCACAAATTCGGTGTGTTTCTGGCCCTTCATGAAGCTTGTCATCAAGAAATAAGTCCAAAAGTGGCATAGCCGCTTAGGGAACAGGAGAGGAGTTCGAAGAATCCCACAATACTAACAACGAGGGCTTATTCCCTAAAGAGTACGTTTACTTTGAGCATTTCTACTTATCGAGGCTGGAGTAGGCTCAAAATGATTATATCGACAACTTTTGAGGAGACATAAGATTTGTGCGCTACAGGTGAAGCAGATGCAACACGCCACTTGAAGAACTCGATCCATGACGTTGTTGATAAGACTTAGGCTTATTCACGACTCCCCCAGACGATATTTGAAAAAATGACCCAAAACATTAAGGCATTATGGAGACGGCCTTTAGTCACTCCAAGCAGATTGAGAGGAAGGATTTGGCTCTTTTATAAGAATATGAAGGGCCCTATGCATGAAATTGCCTTAAAAAGCTTAAGCGATTCCCAAAGTTTTTTGCATGTCAACAGAACCACGAAGGAGAATCATTCTCAGCGCTGGAGTGAAAGTGAAACAGGTCTGACCACGTGGGTTTCTTCGCCTCTTGTAGCAAGGCTGTCACTTTTCTGCCTTGCAAAATATGAGGGTGACTGGGCTTTGATCGCCTTCACTGTGGATAACCAGAGAATTGAATTTCTTCTGGACCAATGGGATAATATGAAAATTCTCCTGAAAAGGCACATCAATTGCACAAAGTCAAGGCCCACTTCAAATCTCTATGAGTGAAAGGAACTCCATGAAGAAGAAGTTCCTCATCACCAATGTGAAGTAGTTGATCCTTGGATTCAGGGAGTGAATCGGTCTAAGTCTCGTCAAGCTCTTCAAGTCGATGAGTGTGGGTCTCTCCATGAGGAGGGTCTTGGTACATGCTTTGCTATCAGGGAACAAATAGCAAAGGAATTGAGGGAGATGATCAGAAGAGGCAAGCTGAACAAGGTGGATATTTCCGAGTGGGTGTCACCGATAGTGGCAGTGATGAAGCCCCACAGAAAGATGCACTTCACTTTCCCTTCCCTCCCCCTGAATTGTCAACAAACAGCTGCACCCACTTCCTCACCCGAATGAATTGTTCTCATAGGAGCCCAATATTTCTTCAAACTCGATTTTACCTTTTGTACACCCATGATCAACACTCTGCTGGGGCTCCTCCCATATGGACTCGCATCCGCACTTGTTATCATTCAGGCAGTACAGGAGATACACTTGAAATGTATCCTTAGAATCAAGTTATACTTCAACGTCGCTCTTATTTTCATTAAGACTGAGGAAGTACACCTCAGGATACAGGAGGATGTATATCGTCGGTTATCCGAAGTGGCAGCTTGCCTAAAGAATGAGAAGTGCATCTAGGATTTCGCTATTCCAATGTAGGAAAATTCTTTAACCTGAAGTCTGTTATTCCCGTCCTCGACACCTTTATTGGCTACGGGAGGTCAAACTGTTCCCTGGGATTATGATTGTTTCATCTTAAACCTCTCTAAAATAACTGCCCCTCTCCACAATTTAACCAATAAGCCTTTCTATGAATAAAGAGTGTCAGGTGAGTTATTGTCATATATGAAAAAGCAATTACTCATATTCTCTCTTACTATAATCCCCTTGAGATGCCTAGTGTGGTAAAATAGGAAAAAGGGAATCTGTAATATTAAAAAATTAAAAATATTTTTCTTAATTCATAAAAAGTAGTCTATTGTTTTGTCTTCTACACATCACGTTTTAAAATTAAAATTTTTTTTTTTTTTTTCAGCCAATTCGAAAGACATCAAGATTTAATCGAATGGAAGGACGATCAGCAAACTTCCTCTGTCAAGTTTTATCCTATCTCCCTCTCTCGCCATTCCAAACACGACCTCTCAATGATCACTCTTTATTTATACTCACTACAACAACTCATTCTCCATGATATTCACATCACAAAACAAAACCATTAAATTTTCTTGGTTTTCTACTTATCCGCATTGATGTAGGCGTCCTCGGTTCAATATAAGGCCCTTCTTTCCTCTTCCAAAGACCCGTGTGAGGCGTCCTTCAAATCCTTCACGGGTATAGATACTACGTCGATATCACAGCCACAATCGCTGTTTATTTAGGTCACCGTTCCTTTTTTTCCACCTTACAACACACTTTGCTGTGGAGGGTTTTACCCAAACCTTATCTCCCTTTTTAAATTCGTCCCCACCAACATCTTTGCTGGACCTTTTCGTCACAGCCAAAAAAAGGATTTCTCCACTTCCTTATTATATTTATATTGGGCAATACTCTGTCAGGGAGGAAATCCAAAACAATTGTACGATCCTCGGGACGTTGACGGCTCTGGCATCGTCCTCTCTCCGTTTCCCCTGGTCTCCATGTTTTCTCACAGTTCCAATGTATTACCCTCTCTCTTCACACCCAAAACACCTGTTGAGAGACAGTCCCTACGAAGATGGGCTCCTTCGCACTCATAACATCCCACTTGGCTCAACTTGGCAGCAACTCCTAATTTGGTTGATCTTTCCCCACTGATGGAACTCTTCATCTCATTCGTTAGGGCCCTCGCCATCTCCGCTAGCTCCCTCCCTCCCATATTCATTATCCCAGGAGTTTATTTCATTCCCATGCCTACCTCCCGAGGCAGTCCCGAGACGAATGAAAGAAGTACTATTCTTCACTCCCATGAGAGGAACTAAAATTCCTTTCAGCAAGAAATACTTCAATTGACTCCCCCGAATTCCCCTTTTCCTCAACTCCTCGTATGCGGCAAATGTGCCAAGGGAGATCGCATTCTTCAGGAAGACGAATATAAGATGATGATCCCTCTTCTCTTCATCTCCCAGCTGATCATATACAGAAAACGCCTTCTTGTCCATAAATATAGGGATAATAACGGATATATCCTTGATTCCGAGTTGAGTTCCCGCCAACTCAGATTGCTTGATCCAGATCTCCCCTCCTCGTTGAATCTTGGAAGCACATCCACAGTTTTTTAGGAAGACATGCAATATTGGGTAATACAAGTGTGTTGGATGTAACACGTCACTCAATGATAGCTTGATCCTTAACGTTGTTATCAAGAATACGGCTTCTTCACAACTCCCCCAGACTATCTTAGAATATATGCTCGAACTTCATCAAAGAATACTCCACGGCTTCTTAACAATAATACTCACCACTACGCTAAGGAAATTGATATAAGTGAGGCCCTTAAAATTTGTACAAATACTATACAACCTAAATTTCTAAGGCTGGCACACCAATGGAGTTAGGGAGAATCTCAAATCTGATTATAATTGGATCTATGTATTTGTAGGGTAGTGATCTTCGTCATCATTACATTTAAGGAATGGGTGTGTTTCAATGATAACTTTATGTGGATTTTCTAGACAGTTTTTGTGAAATTCTTTTTCAGTTATTTATGTTGTAATAGGAACATTAGAAAATTTAAGTAATTAAGGATATTTTATTTATTATCTTTCTATTATATTATAGTATATTATAAGTCATTTCAGTTACTCCCTATGTTTTTAAGTATTATAAAAAACATCATAAAAAACGTAAATATAAAAGTGAAGGCAACCATATAAATACTCGTCCATAATTTACTTATTGAATATGAACACATTTGTATCGGATACGGTTCGTCTATTGAAAATGCTGGCAGAAAACTAATTTAAAATCATTTAGTAAACTAACCCCCACTCCAATACTGATATTTTTCTAAAAGTATATCAGTAAACCTGAATATATGTACCATTAACCAAGGATACCTTTGTTTTACTTTTCTTCTAGTCACAATGCCATACTCTTAATATTAATTTGGTCATGTATTTCGTTTCCTTTAACAATGCATTCATTTCAATAATCATCTTTTTATATCGTAACTTAAATTTAGTAGCTTGTGTTTGTTATATTAGTTTCATTTTAACATTCAAATTATTTCTCCCAATCTACAGAAATGTATATTATAGTATATTATAAGTTACTCCCTATATTTCAAAGCATTTTAATATTAATTTTTCTAATTATTAATTCAAAACTTCTCATTCATTTATTTACTCTTTTCAGATACGTGATGATTCATGGAAGACGGTCACCACTATGAGGAGCTAAGACTTTCGATCCTACAATGGATATATATATATATATATTACACCAATTACTTCCAGTGGATTAGGTTCCAACAACTTAAGTCGATTCCTTATCCATGGAGCTAATAACGAAACCCAATCCTCATACATTAATCATTATTAATGAAGAAGCGTGTATTATCTTGGACTTTATTCATTTGAGAGTTAATCTAGTGATATATGAAATATAGCTATAGTAAGCCATAAGTTATATTTTGAAAATATTATCCATGGTATGCTTATATAATGGAAATCACTGACTGTTCAATACTTGTTAGATCCTTTAAAAAATTAAGATCCTTACATTGAAAATATTCTTAATATGAGTCGAGTTGCATATAGTGTATATATATATATATATATATTATATATATTTATATATATATATATATATATATATATATATATATATATATATATATATATATGTGTTGTTGAGAACGGTCTCAGACCGATTTTGATTTTCGGTCTGAAGTAATATTTCTAGACCGATATAGACCAATACAGACCGAAATTTCGGTCTAGACCGTCGGTTTTAGACCGTAGACCGAATTATATTCGGTCCAGACCGTATGTATAATTAAATCGGTCCAGACCGTAGACCGATATTATAAGCATTTACAATAGCAATATTATCTGACGACGTTTTGTTGATTTTCGTTAGTACACGTTCCGTTTATTATTTTCAAATCAATGCACATGTGTGTATATATTTAACATATTTATGTCTTCGAAATAAAGAAACAGTACTAATTAGTAAATACTACTTAAATATGTATTCCAAAGAAGAAGTGTAGTAGCATTGTGATTATAAACCTTTAAAACAACACCCATACTAATAATTCAACATATGTATTATTTTTTCTACAGCTTGTGAACGGAACGCAAAATTGAACGGCGCGTTCAGCTGAACGCACGTTCAATGAACGAAACGCTGAACGGAACGCTGAACGGAACGCAACTTTTTTTTGAACGCTGAACGTTCAACGAAAAAAAAGAGTTTTGCGTTCAGCGTTCAATTTTTCCAAACATTTCTTGGACTTTTTTTGGAGATTCTTTTCTAAAAAACGTCATTCTTTTTCTATACAAAGACGTTTTTTATTTGGATATTCTTTCTAAAAAAAGCATCATCACTTTTTTTGGAAATTCTTTTCCTAAAAAAAACGTCATCACTTTTTTTTTCGGAAATTCGTTTTCTAAAAAAACTAATCACTTTTTTTCGGATTTTTTTACAAAACAAAATCCGTCATCACTTTTTCTGGAGATTATTTTCTAAAAACACAAAAGCATCGTCACTTTTTCTTGAGATTCTTTTCTAAAAAAACATCGTCACTTTTTCTGGAGATTCTTTCTAAAAAAAGTCGTCACTTTTTTCAATATTTGAACGCTAACGGAACGCTTATCGCAAAAACATTGAACGGAACGCTATGTTTTTAACGCTGAACGCCAAAAAAGCTGAACGCTCACAATCATGATTTTCTATAACTTTAACAATTACTAGTTAATCTTACCAAAGGAAGAAAACCTTCTTTTGTTGCAGAACAATAATCTCCGAATAAGAAACCAAATTCCTCCGAATATAATATCTATGGAACCAAATGGCCGACATAGTATTTCCGTTTAGCCATCACAGATTCATCGATCTGAACGATACCCTTTAATTTTATTAGGTATATTTGTCAAATGGCTCGAGCGAATATTCCTAAACTCGGAGTAACAGTTGTTAGTTCAGACACGTCAATCATGTGTGCACCGTGCTCATGGGAGTTTTCAGTGTTCAGACCCATGCTAATCGCATGAGAGTACGGGAGAACGGTTCTCTTGATTACATGTGAATATTTAATTATATAATTTTTTACAGATACATTGCTAATAAAAAGCGGAAGGTATACTTACGAAAACACAACAAAACCCTCATTTAGACCGAAATATAAAATTGGACCGATACAGACCGATATATATATCGGTCCAAATGTGAGACCGGTCAATAGACCGATCTTAATTTGTATTTTTTTACTTTAGACCGGTCTAGTACTTTCGGACCGAAACTCAACCACTAATATATATATATATATATTTCTAACGATTTAAAGACCCTAGTTTAAGTTTTTTTTAAATATTTAATGATAAATCAAAATATAAGATTTTAGTCTGTTAGACATTAAAAAAGATTTGTTGTCCTCTAAAAAACAATGAGATCCATGGAAAATAAAAGGGCTTAAAACTTTAATCGTCTTTGCATTTATGATATATTATATTGCATCTAATTGATAACCTTTTTAATGGATATAAATTATTTATTTTCATATACAAACTCAAGGTAAAATCAGAAACCCTGCAAAGTTGCGTCAGCCTCCCCTCGCACACACTCCCATTTTAGAGTACTTGCTTTATAAAACGATATTAATTAGTGCGTATGAAATCGTAAATGCATGTTTTTCCTCCCCAAAGCGCGTTTCTTTATTCATCCATTTTTGACACATCATAGAATATTCCACCGTTAAAACAAACATTAAAAGGAATGCTCATTTGCTTAAAATATCTATAAAACAAAAATCACATTAATGTAAAATAAATTCTAAAATATACAATCAAACTTTTACCAAATTTAGAGAAGTACATTATTCTTTTAAGAGTTCATAGATACTATTTTCACAATATTAGTCTTAATCCTAGTAAAAGTTAGGGGATTTTTTCGGTTCTTAGTTTGAATACATGTTCATATAAATCATCATTAAATGAAAACTACCAGTGTGCCATTCGAGTAACAGATGCCTGAATAGCTTTTTTTGCCTATATGGTTCGATAGAATTGCTTCAGACAGTATATAAATAAGCATTTAGTATTAAAATTAGTCTATCGAACCTAGGATCTATCAATGAGGTGGACCAAAATTGACCATTCTTCTCTGGATTCAAACCTGCGCCCCAATATAAAGTTGCACACACGCCTTAACGCACACGGCTATTGCCATCCCTTATTTTTCGTCTATATTTTTTGCACATCACTCAAAGACGAACCATGGCCTATATCGACGTGGATACTGGGGCCCTGTCTCTGCTTTCAGCTTTTGGTTGAAACTGGAGCAGGCATATATCCATTTAAAGTGGCGGTCATTTTCGGTTGTGCAAATTGGCAATTTAATTTTTTATAATGTACATAATATTCATATCATTATTATGTGAATACTTTTTCAATTCCTGATACAATGAATACTCGAGTTGCTAACGTGTACTGTATTATTATTTTTTGTTGGTGAAATTCATATTTTAAAAATCTACATTAATCCAATTTTCTCGTTTTCAGTGACTCATCTAGGAAAATATAAGTACAAATATGCAATACAGTACACTCGTCATTCAATATTGCTTCCTCGGACATGTTCGGGAAAGGTATGTGTCCCATATTTGTTTCAGTCCATTTAGGGGTGATTCTCTATACTAAGATATAACCGGAGTGATTTCTTAAAAACACATTCAAACTTACAGCCTGACTCACTATAATTGAGACACACGATTTACGATGTATATTATTAGTATTAAATTCTCATAAATATTGCTTAATTAAAGATACTAGTTTAATATGTAATAAAAATAAATATTTTATGAATTTTCCACATATCCTCCTTTGGCCTTCACAACAGCTTTGAAACTCTTAACGGTGGAGGCAGCACAGGCAGATATTTTTTTCCACAGATAAGGAGGCCCATGTCTGAAGCGTTTTTTTTTTGTTCTCTATTGATGATCAGACTTGCTAAACACCCTTTTCCCTCCAGAATGGACTATATTTCATAGTACATGGGGTTCAGATCTGGGAGGATGGTGGCCACAAGTAATGGACCAAAAGTCTGCAAACATATCATTACAGAAGCTTTGAACCAATTTGCTGGTGTGGGATGGATCCCAATCTTTGCTGGAACACTAAAGGTGCCGTTGGATACTCTCTTTGTACCCATGGGACTACTTCCTCGAAAAGAAGGTAAAAATAAACCGCTTGTCGACTTTCAACCCCTCCTCAACGAAGATCAAAGGGGCCCTCTTCCCGTCCGACGTCACGCCTGCCAGACCATGACGGAGGGTGGCTTCTACCTTCTGAAGGCTGTCCTCAGCTCCACGGGGATTTCCTCCTTCTTCCAGGTCAAAATCCGGTCATTTTGACTGTTGTGGGGAGTACGGTACAATTCAGCGCTGGCCGATTCAGCGCTTTTTGTGCACCTTGGGCCTTCGGTTCCGCCGCCGCAACAATGGGGTATTGGGGCTTCAAAACCCTTCGCCATTGTAAAAATACGAGTAAGGAACCCCTCAAATGCCATTTTGTGCACCTTGGGCCTTCGGGTTCCGCCAGCCGCAACAATGGGGGTATTGGGGATTCAACCCATTGCAAATTGTAAAAATACGAGTAAGGAACCCCCTCAAATTGTTGCATAAAATGG
>CP045895.1:28780377-28797093 GCA_013387185.1 Caligus rogercresseyi
AGTTTAACACTAGAACTACAAGGGGTCATTTTTCAACTTTTTTAAAATTTCAACTGGGATTTCTGAGTCCACAGACATGGTAGAGTTCTAATTTTTCATGTAGCTGTTTATCTTTTAGTTATCTTTAACATCTTTAAGTATAACAGTTCTAACTTAATCGAAAATCGTTATATTGATAAAACACCCTTTAACTACCATAGGGGTCATTTTTGACCCTTATTATTAAATATTTTTATGTAATGATTTTAGTCCCCCCCCCCCCCCCCCCCCCCAACACGCAGTTTTTGTCATCTAGATAATCCATTTATCCTTTTTCAGTTATATTAGTAAATATCTCATGAAGGTTTTAACTCGTTTTTACTTTTAGAAGTACTTCTCAATACATTGAGTTCATAGAGTTTTGAGAGACCAGTGCTGATTAGTAGTGATAAAAATGTCCCGAGTAAGATCAAAGAGACTATGTGCTTCTAAAGCATTGGAGTTCTTTCAAAGCATACCCGAATATCAATCAGAGGAAGAGGGCCCAGTCGATAGCTTGGTTGACACTGGTGATTTATTCGACATAAGTAGCGACGAATCAGGGGATGACTTCTCAAGTACAGATGATAATGAAGGTACTGTTTCTTCCTCCATTGACGACTTTGTTAGTAAAAATGGAACAACTTGGAAAAAGATGAGCCCAAATGTTGAGCTCACTGTTCGTACTTCAGTTCAAAATATTTTCACTGGAAAGCCTGGGCCTACTTCTCCGGCTGTCCGTAGTATCCTAGCAGAATCGAAGAGTTCAGCCCTCAAGCTCATGATTGACGAAAAAATGCTTCGACATATTCACAAATGTACTGTAATTGAGGGAAAACGAGTCTTAGAAAAATGGGATATGTCCATGAGGGAGCTCGAACAATTTATTGGACTTCTCTTTGCCAGGGGCGTTTTAGGAATGTCTAATACTCCTGTTGAACAAATTTGGTCCCAAATGTGGGGTGTGTCTCTCTTCAAGAAGACTATGAGTCGAAATCGCTTCCAAGAGATTCAAAGATTCCTTAGATTTGATATGCGCTCAGAGAGATCGACTCGATTGGAGCAAGATAAATTTGGACTTATTTCCCAGATATGGAATGACTTTACGGATAATTGTTCAATGTACTATAATCCGAAGATGGAAGTCACCATAGATGAACAGCTATTCCCCACGAAAACAAGATGTCCCTTTACTCAATACATCAGCAACAAACCTGACAAGTTCGGGATAAAGTTTTGGCTTCTTGCTGATGTTGAGAGTAAGTACTGTTGCGCTGCAAGACCTTACTTGGGAAAAGACTCAACAAGACCAAGTAACGTTCCCTTGGGCTCATTCGTAGTAACATCACTCCTCAATGACGCTGGAATACTTGGCAAGGGATATAACGTTACATGCGATAACTTTTTCACAAGTAAATCACTAATTGATTCTTTGATCGAAAAGAAAACTAGTCTAGTTGGAACCGTAAGAAATAATAGCAGAGATATTCCTCCTATCAAAGAAATATTATTGGACAAGAGTCTGCCCATTTTTTCGACGATGGTGTTCAAAAGCAAAAATAATTGCACTCTTACTGCTTATAAGGCGAAAAAAAATAAGTCAGTCATGGTTATGAGCAGTCTTCATCCTACAGTTTCGATTTCGGAGAAGAAAAAGAAAAAACCTGAAACAATTGAATATTACAATCATACCAAGTTCGGAGTGGATTCTTTGGATCAAATGTGCCGATTATATTCTACCAAAAGTGGAACTAGGCGATGGCCAGTGGCTGTGTTCAACAACATTCTGGATATAGCAGGAATAAATGCATGGATTCTATATAAAGAAACTCAACAAGACAAAATAACACGTCGTCAATTTTTACAAGAACTAGCTATGGAATTGTGCAGAACCGATAATTTAGAAAATACAACTTCGGAAATAACTTCGACCAAGAAACGCAAGCATTGCCAAAGTGAGAATTGTAATAATAAATCTTTTAATAATTGTATCGAATGTGACAGTGTTGTGTGTGGGAAATGTGGTGAAATTGCTGAAAAAGTAACAAAGTATAAATGTAAAAAATGTATGGCAAAGAAATAATGTGTATATAAACTTATATCTAATAATATTCAATAAATGTAAGTAAGCTTATAAGTAAAAACTAAAGACTTTTATTATATGGGTCATAAATGACCCATATGGTAGTTCAAGGGGGGTCAGTTATGTGGTAGTGCTAGTGTTAAAATTATGAAAATGGGCGGACATTTATTTATAAGATTTAGCTTCAATGAGGAGTGATTTATCATCTTTTCTTTTGTTTTTCTTATGTGTTATTGTGGTGTGTATCTATTCTAGAGAACTTTTTATTTTCTTAGACTCAACGTAATGCTTTATGAAGTCCGTCCTTATGCTCCTTCCTCTTCACTCCGCTAACGTACTTTAATTCAACTTGTATGATTCAGCACAAATCATATAAGAGGAAGGGGAGTTAAAGGTATTCCAGCAAAGGTCTTATGCTGAGCAGTTAAAGATTATCCTCCTGTTTGCAAATACATTTTAGAAAAACTGAACAGAGTACCTAGGTACGGCCTTATATTGCATCTTTATCTAAAAGTCGTTCTCTGTGGCGCATTCCATTCAACTTGTCTTCTGTAGATCTCTGGTTTCTTTTCATTACTCCTGAGGGTTAGCGCGCTTAGGAAAATAATTACTCCTTTTAATATCAGGTACTCGGTCTTTACATAAAACATAACAATAACATTGTCATAATAAGATATAATTATTGTATTTATCATTATTTTATAAGTTATACTTATTATAAGTGTCAATATAATATTAACCATAGATATCACGGCTGTTTTGAAAACATAATTTTAATAGAGCGGAGGATTTTTATGGCATAAGGATCAAAATCAGGTATCCCGCATTTTTGAATCGCTTAAAAATATTTGGGCTTCATACGAAGCAACACTACTTTCCTTTCTAGAAGTCGGGAATAAATAAATCGCGGTGAAATACGGAAAATGGATTACAAAACCTTTCATTTGCTGAAGGTTTATTTCTTGATATTTTTAAATAAGACATTATAATTGGTATTTTTTATACCATACTATTTAAAAAGGCATAATTGAAGTTTTATCAATTATTTACGATGAAAACTAAATATCGACTTTACAAATCGTTTGATGTGTTTTTTGTTATACTTTTTCCTTTAAGCGTGATTTCTTATTTTTCTTTTTTTCAGGCCATTTTCAAAGTGAACGTGTGATCCTATTTGAAGAAAGTGTGAAGTGAATAAAATGTGAATAATGAGTTTGGTTTGTTCTTTCAACGGGACTTCATCTTAATAGGTAATTATTTTCAGAAAAATTTTTGTAAAAAAAAAACAAAACATAACTCGCTAAATTTATAAAGCCAAAAAGTATGATATGTTAAGTTCAAATTTTATAGATTTTACATTGTGACATCAAACTTATATTTAGTATTGTTTATTTTTTAACGTTGTTTTCCAAATTGCTCAAAATTGACACTCATTAAATCTGTTCTTAATACTATAATTAGGTACAAATAGTTTTAAAAAAAAAAATTATTTTTATTATTTCTTAAAATTCGAAAATGACAATCAGAATTTCAACCTCTATCATCTTAATATACTTTTTACTAATTAAGATCTTAAAAATGAATTAACTTGTGACGAAAAATACATAACGGAAAGTATTTCTTTATATTATTGCTCACAATTTTTATTTTTACTCTTAAAAAGCGTGCTAAATTATTATTTATTACTCCATTCAAATTTATCGATCAACTTGTTTAAGCGATTTGCATTTATTATTTCAAATAAAAATATACCTTATTACCTCCGCCGAAGGAGGTATTGTTTTCACTGGCGTTGGTTGTTTGTTGGTTTGTCAGCAGGATAACTCAACAAGTGCGAACGGATTAGGATGAAACTTTGTGAGTTGTTGGAAAGGCCAAAAGGAACAAGTAAAATTAGGTATCTCTGAGTGCTTCTTTAAGATGCAAAATGAGCTAAATACTAATAAATATTTCAAGTTAGCCTACTCATAGATGTCTGTGTGCTGTGCTCTCCTCTTTGATGACGTCAATTTCTTTTCTTTCCATGTACCACAAGAGTGTAAACAATAAAGGAGCAGTATGTAGAGTAAAGGGACAGTACGTAGAGGGTTGGAAATGACAAAAAGACCAATGATTCATTTGGTGGGGATCGGCGGAGGTTTGCACTCTCTGATCCTCTAGTTTTAATGATAAAAAGGAACGATTTTGGCGGAAATAACAGATTATTTTATTTTAAATATTAATCCTTTGGTTTAAGAAATAGGGATCAATGGTGGAACGTAAATCATAAAACCTTTCAGAACTGAAAGTAACATTTCAATTAATAAATAAATTAATGTATATTTAATTTTTGTTCTAAGCAAGATTGGCAATAAAACTAAGGCAAAAAAGGACTTCATTGTCTAGAAATATCTAATGAACAGATAAATCTTTTGTTTAATGTTTGTCTTTTTTGAATTTTTATCATTACTATTTTTTTTTAAATAAGCAAAGGATATTTTTTTTTTGGTGAAATGTTACCCTCAATATATCTGATATTTTATAATTTAATTGTTTTTTCATTTATCCTTATTAACTTATCTCAAAATATATGTTTATTTCCTACATGATTTACAGACGCAAATGTTTTAACAAAGATATTTAAAAAGGATCAAATAAATATTATTAAGACGATAAATTTCCTTTTTTATATTCCTATTTTTCTATGTAATTTACCCATTAAGGGCGACGGAGTATTTAATTACTCAATTATAAATGCACCATAATCATATATCTTTTTACGAAGTCAGTGAAATGTTAAAACGAGGTTCCTTATTATAGAAAAATAAGTTATAAGGGATAATGCATCAGATCAATTGTCTCACGCTATTCGTTATTTTGTTGCCGTCAAAAAAATTGCTTAGTCAACAAGAATAAGTATTTTAGTTTTTGTATATAATTTTATTTTACATCTAATTCTTATCACTATAACTTTAACCTTGGGTTAAGATCTCTATTAATTTTATATATATATAATATTTTTTGAGATCTTCTATTTATAAGTAATTACCATGGGTATTAAAACAATGTAATTTTTCTTTTCCTTTGAGATGACTATTAGTATATTTATCTTGCATTTGTTCGGAGCTATTTAACCATTGATAAGGTTCTGGCATTACTTAAAAGCTGGAGATTTAAAGGGCTAAACATTGCATTTTCCTTATAATCATGCATCCGATCAAACTCAACCATTTTTGATATGAATGAGAAGTATACAACTCACTAGGGGTGAGTTTCGACTTATTGGTTTCTTCTTCAATGAAATGACAATAGAGAAGTAGACATAGCACATAAGATATTAAATATTTATTTTGAAATGGAGGAAAGAAGGAGTCAAATATTTTATACTAATTCATCAACGTTGAAGAACTCTAATCTCTCTGGAAACTTCATGGGAGTTTTTTGAACTTTCCTTTTGCCTGGTTTTTAAAAATTAGTTTTTTGTTTTATTTGGCTGACTTTTTGTTATGCATATTCTTTAGTATGGGACAAAAGTTTTGGTAAAATTCTCATATTTTAGATAAGGACAAAAATATGGTTCTATATTTGGTCAAGAACATAAGAGTTCATGCACGGATAACTAACTCGTTTTGGTCTAATGTTTGGACCAACTCTTCTTAGATGGGCAATAAAAGACTCCTTAGATATATTATACAGGGAAAAATCTCATAACTGTATCTAATAAATAATTTTGATTTAGTGGAAGTATTTAGTGGAAGAACTATTGTGCATCCTTATCAAACTTGTTGGACTTCATAAAAACAGGAATGTTAATTATTATTGATAACTTTTACTTCTCCACCAATATTTCATTATTTCAATTTAATCTGAAAAGAATTGTGCCCTGGGGACGCTCGAAAAAATTACTATGGAAGTGTTGAATGTTTTTCAGATAATATTGAAACCAGGGAATACTTCTGAAGGAGTGTTGAAAAATAATTAGTAACCTTGTTTCTTATACATTCCAATCAAATTGATAAATTATATACGCAGACAACTTCCTTCCAATCTAAGTTAAGTCTTCGATACAGTTTTTAGATTTTCCCGTGTACATTGAGAAGTGTAGAACTTTGGATGAGTGAGCCCTAATATTATAGCCAAAACGGATTGACTTCCAGTGTGTGAATGGTTTGGCATGATGCCGTACAAATATTGAACCGTAGATTTGTAATGAGCCTTGGTCGGAACTTAAAAAAAGAGCAATGCTAAGTTTCAAAAAATTGTTTCAACTTCGCTCCAGACTAGTTTCCATTTTTTATTGTCTACAAATATTAATCACAAGGTTAACGAATCGATGTTTTCAAATTCAGTTGGCTAAAATAGTATATGAGGAACAATATTAAGCCAAAAACTTTTTTTGTTTTGTGAGGAAGAATGATCATGACAAAAACCGCTAATAAAAAACTACTTATATTCTGTCATTCAGATTTCGTCCAAAGAAATTTTTACGTGTAGTTACTAGATAGATGGGACTATTTTAACAATAAACGATTTGGAATTAAATCTTTGGACTCTTCGTTCGACTATTTCAAATATAATGAAACTTTTTTGTTTCTTCGTAGTGCTATTAAATTGAGGTTAGCAGAAGCCAAATATTTTATCTCTCTTCGTTCAACGTTGAAAAACTCTAATCTCTCTGGAAACTCCCTGGAATATTCGTGACTTCTCTTGTCATAACCTAAAGGACTGCATATTCTTGAAAGTAACAGATATGAAACCAAACAGAACAGTAACCTGAATCATATGGAAGATAAGCTGTTTTTATTTTGTGGACTATTTTTGTCGTGGACATTCTTTCTCTTGGGATAAATAACCTAGTTCCTCACATGTTTTCGATTGTATGTATTTAAATTCGGAGAAATGCCTGAACACTCTTCAATAGATCAAATGTTGGTTCCATATTTTGGAAAGTAACATGATAAACAGTCCATACAAAGAAAAACGATTCGTAAGGGTTTTAATATTTTGGCCCACTGTTAGGTGAACATCAACACTCCTTTAATTTATTTGATACAGGCAAAATCTCATGGATAAATTATTTTAATTTAATGGACATATTGTGTTATCGTTTATCGAACTTGATTGGACTTCATAAAATTAAGCATGTAAATTTTTATTTGATGAGATGTATTGCATGTTTCAATATGATATGAAAAAATAGTTTGTGCTGTGGGAAGTGCTAAAGGAAAACAGAGTATGGAAGTGTTAATTAATTTTTTCAGATAATATTGAAACCAGGGAACGCTTCTGAAGGAGTTGTCAAAGAATAATTTGCAGCCTTGTTTCTTAAGAACTCCCATCAAATTTGATAAATGTTATTCACAGGCAATATTTCCTTCCAATCTAAGTTTGTCTTCGAGACATTTTTGAGATTTTCGCTTTGTAGCAATCATAGAAATGTCGATATCATCCTTTGGAACGATTAACCAACCATCATAACCAAAGTTGATAGGTTTCTCGTTTATGAACTATTTAGTATGATTCAGTTCTAAATATTAAACCATAGATTTGTTTATATAGAGGTATCAAGTCTTGCTCGAAAATTAGAAATAAAAGAGCTATGTAAAAATTAAAATACGGCCTTTATTTCGCTCTAGACTCAGGTATCTTTTTTTATATTGTCGTTCAAAGATTAGTTGTTTATTTCGTGACTTTTGTTGTCATGCGTTTTCGAAAGCCTGAATACACCTCAATAGACAAAAAGGGGTTCCAGTTTTTGGACAGGAACATAAGAGTTCATACACCGAAACAAATTGTTATGGTTTTATTAGTTGGTCCTATTGTTATGTAACAGATTTGCCCCAGACTGAATTCCTAGTTTAAGTCCCATTTTTTACGTAGATCCTAAAAATGCAACTTAAAATATCGTTTGAAAAAGGTTGGGCCTTTATAGAAAATCAGGATTTTCCTCATTTTAATGGTTCACACTAGGGCTGTCAACGAATATTCGAAATTGAATAGTATCCCAAAAAGCGAATTCGAACGTAAAATTAATATTTGAATGTTAAAAAAACCTATTCTCTTTTCTAAAAAAAGTCATCACTTTTTTTGTTGAAATTTTTTCTAAAAAACGCGTCACTGTTTTTTGGAAATTCTTTTCTAAAAAAAACGTCGTCACTGTTTTTGGAAAATTCTTTTCTAAAAAACGTCGTCACTTTTTTGGAAATTCTTTTCTAAAAAAAATTGAATTAGTTCGAATTCGGGTTTTTTTCAAACGAAAATTTTCGAATGTCATTTTTGCAATTTTGACAGCCCTAGTGCACACCCAGTTATCTTCGTCCAAGTAAGAATAGCCCAAACGTCAGGAGTATTATTTTTTTAGTATGTCAATGCATTTCAAATCAGTTCTTATAATTTCAATATCTTTCGTAATAATCCAAAAAATAGGCTTTACATTTCAAAAAGTTGAATTTTTTTTAGTGTTCTATAAAAGCGGCTGTATATTTTTTGTTCAAGTCTATTCTCCATAAGCATATCTAATAATTTTCATTGAGGTTGCCTTACCTATAATTGTGATTTTGGTACGAAGAAAAAAAACATGTTTGCCTTTTTATTTGCAAGTTCCTTAATTTGAATATTTAGAGAGTTAATGTGATTTGGAAAAAGGGAATTACATGATTATTTGGAGAATCATAGATAATTCCATTCAAATAAAAAGGCAAACATGTTTTTTTTCTCGTAACCAAATCCAATTAATAGTACGCAACTCAACGAATTGTAATTAATTTTATCATCACTTTTTGTAATATAAAGCCTATATTTTGGATTATTACGAAAGATATTGAAATTTTAAGAAACTGATTGAAATGCATCGACTTACTAGAAAATAAACTCCTGACATTTGCAGCTATTCTTACTTGGACGAAGATAACTGGGTGTGAACCATTAAAAATGAGGAAAATCCTGATTTTCCAAAAAAGGACTATAAAGGCCAAAACTTTTATAAACGTATTTTAAGTGGCGTTTTTGGAATCTATGTAAAATGGGACTCAAATTAGGAATTTCAGTCTGGGGACAAACAAAGACCTTAATTTTGTTACATAATGTTATATATTAACTGAAATGAATCACTCCTATTTTACAGGTAATAGGCAATTTTTTTAACCAATAGAAGGAGTGTTTAAATACTCATTTATTAAATGCACCATATACCCCATACCCTTTTAAGAAGTTTATGAAACAAAAAAAGGAATAATGTAGGCGGTAAAAGTATCACGTTATTTGCCATTGCACATCTCTGGATTAATTTTAATCTATGTAAATTATTTTTGGGGGTCTTCTATGCTACTAGTTAATATGATGGCTGAGTATTGAAAAAAGTATTTTTTTTCTTTTCAAAAATTTAACTATAGGAATATTTTTCTTGCATATACAACAGGAGGAATTTTTCACATTGTACATTAGGTTAATTGATTAATTTTAAATCTACGCAAATAGTTTATTTTGGAATTGTCTATGCTACAAGTACCGTATTTTACCGTGTATAAGAACCTCTTTATCCCTAAATTTCGAGACACAATATACCTGGGTAGTAATTTTGACCTACTCATAACTCAAGAATTTTTGTACCTGTTCAAATTTTGTCATGTTTCAAATAAAACTTTTTTTAAATTTCGTCTGAGAGTTAAGAGAGGGTTCTTATACACGGGAAAATACGGTAATTATGGATAGGTATTAGAAACATTATCACATTTATTTTTCTTTTATACGGCTATAGTATATTTGTATTTTTCATGGTTGTAGTTTAGCATAGATATGTCTCACATTTAGCAACAAAAAAATCTGGCAGATGTCTACTTGTAATCGGTAAATATTTCATTTTATAGTATCTCGGATAATATCAAACGTCTACATTCTTATGATGATAAAGATATCTTATTAAGGGGATGTTTTTGGCTCATTGTTTTATTTGTCAATGAAATGACATTGTAGAATATCATAATATCCAAACAAGAAACACAGAAGAAACATTTAGTATATTTGAAGTGGAGAAAGAATGAGCCAAATATCTCACTTTGTTCAACATTGAGGAAACTTCATGCGAGTTTTGGACTTTTCTTTTTGTCATAATCTAAAAAACCGCATAATTATTGAAAGTAACAGATATGAAACCCAAGAGAACTTGACTGGATCATATGAAAGATAAGTTTGTTTATTTTTATTTTATGGACTTTTTTTCTTTCTCACGGGACATAATAACACTGTTCCTCACAGATTAGCCAATTGTATGTATTCGAAGTTAAGAAAAATGCCTGAATAGTCTTCAATAGATAAAATGTAGTTTTCATATTTTGGCACAACATGATAAAGAGTCCAAACAAAAAAAACAATTCAGTTTGGTTTTAATATTTTGCCCCTTTGTTTCTAGGTGGATATCACCACTCCTTTGATTTATTTGATACAGGCAAAAATCTCAAAACTTTTTTCAATTAATTATTTTAATTTAAAATTAAATTAGAAATATTGTGTTATCGTTAGTCGAACTTGATTGGACTTAAAAATAGAATATTAATTTTATTTGATCAATGAGCTTCTCCAGATGTATTCCATTGTTTCAATATGATCTGAAAAAATAATTTGTGCCCTGGAAAGTGCTGAAGAAAAACAACTATGGAAGTGTTTTTTTTGCAGGTATATTGAAACCAGGGAACTCTTCTGAAGGAGTTGTCAAAGAATAATTTGCAGCCTTGTTTTAATCACTCCCATCAAATT
The DNA here is from genome assembly GCA_013387185.1 of Caligus rogercresseyi. Classification (NCBI taxonomy): domain Eukaryota; kingdom Metazoa; phylum Arthropoda; class Copepoda; order Siphonostomatoida; family Caligidae; genus Caligus; species Caligus rogercresseyi. Next base: position 28,791,209 of record CP045895.1, read on the forward strand.
TGATATTCACAGGCAATATTTCCTTCCAATCCAAGATAGTGTTCGAGCATTTTTGAGATTTTTTTTCTTGTAGAAATCATAGAAATATTCTTTCAACGTTGGACTCTCATCTTAAATAGGTAAGTTTTCATAAATATTTTTATAAAAAACGTAGCTCGCTAAATTTATAAAAGCAAAAAGTAATGATATGTTAAGTTCATAATTTTGTAGATTTTAACATTGTGACGTAAACTCATATTTATTATTGTGTAGCATGTCAATCCGCTACAATTTGTTTATTTTTTAACGTTGTTTTCCAAATTGCTCAAAATGACACTCTTAAATCTGTTCTTAAATACTATTTTTAGGTACAAATATGTTTGAAAACGAAAAAATTATAATTATTTATTATTTTCTTAGAAATTCGAAAATGACAAATCAGAATTTAAACCTCCATCATCTAAATATACTTTTTACTAAATTAAGATCTTAAAAATGAATTAACTTGTGACGAAAAAATACATAACGGCAAGTATTTCTTTATAACTTATCGCTCACATTTTATTTTTACTCTTAAAAAGCGTGCTAAATTATATTTATTACTCCATTCAAATTTTATCGATAAATTGTTTAAGCGATTTGCAGTTATTATTTCAAATAAAAAATATACCTTATACCTCCGCGAATAGGTATTGTTTCACTGGCATTGGTTTTTTTTTTTTTTTTTTTTTTTGTACACTCGGTACTATTTATTCAACATCTTCAAAAACAATTCACATCAAAAAATTCTTCTTCAAACGGCATAAACACAACAAAACATTATCTATTATAGGGTCGAAATCTTGGGGAGGAGGGTTTTCATACTTCTGCATTGATATAAAATATACTGAACTTTAGTTGTAATAAAGTTTACTTCCTCTTGATTCTTGCCCAGATACAAATAAACCAATTCCTTTGAAGTTAAAATTAATTGAAAATTGGTAAAAAAACACAATTTTAACTTGTTTAAAACATCATCAACCAAGGGACACTCTAATAAAAAATGATTCAAAGTCTCCAAGGAGTCCTTACAAAAAAAGCAAAATCTTTCCTCACTAGTCCTTCCAAAAATACTTCCCAGGGATAGAGTGTTGGTAACAATTCTGTACTTCAAGTAGTACAATGAGACATCCAGCCGAATGGAGTTTAAAACTTTTATTATCTGACATGCTGAAGCGTTTAATCTAAAATGTTCTTTCTTTCTCTCAATCTGGCTAAAATATTGATAAAAAACTGATTTATTTACAAAGGTATTTCTTAAGAAATTATTATTTGATAGTATTAAAAAATTAAAAAAATCGTCTCTTGGTCCTATTGGTCTTTTTCTAAAATTTATTTCATATAAAATCTTTTTCTTCTCTAAAATTTCATTTTGAGTAAAAAAAAGGTTGCTATTAAGAACTTCACCCAGATAGTTGATTTTCTAATGATAGACATATCTCTCATAAAACAAAGTCTTTCGTTATCTTTAACAGGTTCTTGCCATTCCATCGTTTTTAGGACATTTTTTGACAATTCTCATACACGTTCTTATTCTCACTCCAGAATGGACCCATAGCCGAAACTACATCTAAAACTTTAAATGGACCCTCGCCCCGAAATTCGTCTAAGGGCTGTTGGAACTTTTCAATGTATTTAAGATGCAATAGTTCACTCCATATAGATTGACTATTAAAAAGTCGCTGAAACCACTTAAAAACCAGGACCTTCCAAAAATTCTTAAAGGGGAGTAAACCCAGCCCTCCAAATTTTTTCGGACAATTTATTCGCTTCCATGTAATGTTCCTACTCCTTCCCATAGGAAATAAAAAACTTTCGCACAGATTTTCCACCTTTGAGCATAAAGCTTCTGACACAGGCGTTAAAATTAAAATATGTGTTAAAGTTGGTAAAATAAGAGTGTTCCATACATGGATTCGTGCGGAAATATTCTTTTTCAGAAAGTAGTAAAATCTTTTGATGCCCCTTTCAACCCGAGTCAGAACCTCACTTATATTTTCCTTCCTATCCTCGCCATTAATTGTAATAAAAGATCCTAAAACCTTCATAGATTTAGACACTTGAATACCTTGTAAATTAAAATTGATATTAAAATTAGACATGATATTTGATTTATTAAAATTTATATGCAAACCTGAATTTTCTTCAATTTTTTTAAAAACTTCTATTGTTTTATAAAAGGATGAGCCGATTTCTTCTTCGCTACCAGTGTACATTACCGTCACATCGTCTGCAAAAGCCTCAATTTTAAGTTCCGTTTCTCCAAATGTAACACCTTTGATTTGCTGGCACAAATTGATTTCCGTAAGAAGCGGATCAAGAGCAATAATGAATAAAAAGGGGGAAAGTGGATTTCCCTGCCTGCATCCTCTTTCCACAAAAAAATTATTTCCAGGTTTATCATAAAAGGTTTTTATATTACACAAGCTCAAAGCAATCATACGAATAAAATTTTCTTTAAAACCATGGGATCTAAGACATTTTATAATCCATTGGTGGGATATACAATCAAATGCTTTCATAAAATCAATTCCCAATATCGCTTTATTATCCTTTTGGATGCTTGAAATTGAGTCGCAAAGGCTTCTACAAACTACTTCGGTTCCTCGTCCTGGTACAAAACCTTTTTGGGAGTCACTTATAATCAGTGGTATTATTTTTTTAAATCTACTAGCCAAAATCCCATTATATATTTTAAAAGAAGTATTAAGCATTGTTAAAGGTCTAAAATTTTCTATTTGCTTGGGGTCTTTGCCTTTTTTTAAATAAGTATTAATTTTCCAATGGAAATATGTTCCTCAAAGTATCCTTTTAAGTTTGATTCCTTATAGACTTCTTCGAGTAAAGGGCATAAAAAGTTAGAATATTTCTTAAAAAACTCCATTGGAAAACCATCAGGGCCTGGAGATTTATTCTTCTTGTCGTATTTGTCTATATATTCTTTTATTTCTTGTTTGCTTATATTACTATTTATTTTTTCATCTACAATCGGGACTGTTTTTTAAGAGACTGTGTATCAAAATTTTGAATATGAGGGGCAAAGTCTGCAGTATTAAACAAACATTTTATACATTTCTTGTCATAAAAAGTTTTTTTCATGCAATCTCTACAATTAAACATATTTTGGAAGAAATTAGTTACTTTTGTCCGGATTTTTTCTGGAGAGGTTTCTGAACTTCCATCTTTATTTAAAAGTTCCGTGACATTATTTTTTTCTCCGTATATTTTGTCTATTTTTTTATCTTTTGAAATAAAACATGTTCTTTTGAAACAGATTTGAGGCTGATCTAATTAAAATACCTTCTGTAAGAGTGTCGTGAATTTTGCTAAGTTCTATATCGTTTGAAATATCGTCCCCGAGCTGACTAGCCTTTTCTATAATCTTCTGGTGTTGTAGCCTTCTTTCTTTACTTTTCCTAACTCCTAATTTAATCAATTCTCTTTTCGAAGAGTTTAAAATTTTCTTTAGAGCGAAGGAAGGAGATTTTATTTGTTCTGACTCAAGTTGAAACATAACACATTCAAAAATTCTTTTGATTTTGTCATTAGTAGGTTCATCCTCCAACAAAGTGATATTTAATTTCCACTGTTGTTTCCTGTGTTTTTTAAGAGGTTTCAACGACAGCATTAAAGCATCATGATCTGAAAAATCATTAGGAATCACGTTGTAGTCTGTAGTAAGCGGTATAAGTTCATCTGAAATAAAGAAGTAGTCAAGTCTTGAACTTTTTTTGACTTTTTCCCCAACCTTAACAGTAAAGGTATGTTCTGGAGATGAATTAAAATGGCTAGCAACATCAACTAAATTATTGTTAAGTAATAAATTTTTAAGTTGCACTCTTGCTTTTTTGTTGTTATTTCCTTTGTAGTTGAGTGTATCTCTCTTCTGATCAATGGCCACATTAAAATCTCCTAACAAAATGAAAAGTTCGTCTGTTTGATTTGTGCTTATAAAATTTGACTCAATAGATTGAAAGAACGCAGGATTGTCACGGTTCGGTCCATAGACTGATAAAATTTTAATGCTTCTACCAAGCCAGGATATTTTAAGAATAGAATAGTTGCCACAACTATCCCTAGCAATAAATTCTGGTCGTAATTTTTTGTTTATAAAAACAACAATTCCTCTAGAGGGATGGTTTGCAAGTTTGTTTACTGCAGGAACCAGGAAAATTGAATATTCATTTGGGAAAAAATTCTTTGAACTAACTTTTCTCAGACGTGTGTCACAAATTGAAAGTATGTCAGGGTTGAACGATAAAAGATATTTTAAAACCTTTTCCCTTTTCTGTTCATCAAGAACAGAGTTAACATTCGCAGACATTATTTTAGATTCGAATCAAAAATCATTCTAAATTAAAAGGGAATAAGGTGTTCGGAATAAAAGATTTGATCTGGGGTGAATAAAATGATTTGATTATGAAGCATATTTTTTTAAAATCAGGGGGATTAAAATTATTTGAATTAGAGGGATTAAAATTACATTTGCTAAAAATTATATATATCAATATGCGCACAAACCTGTACACATAAAACAAAAAGCAAAACCGGGCCCGTGAACTTGTTTGTAAATGAGTTTTAAAGTTAACCATAAAATATTCAAGTAAAAAACACACAAACAAAAACATCGCAAAAACATATAGATTTGATAAAAACATTAGATATACGACCCCTTTTTATTTGGGGCCCACATCCATACCCAAGTTGGATTCTGGTGTGGTAAGTTGACCTTGGCTAGGTACTTGGCTGATATTACCATTTCGAAGTTCTTCTTTGTTAAGCTCTCTATTGCGTTTAGTGTCCAAGTGGTCTGGGCTGGTGAATGTTCTTTTGCTGGATGGCTTGCTTTCCAATCCTTGAAGACTCTTGAGTTTATCGTTATTTTGAGGTCTTCGTCTAAGGACTTTTGTCCAGTCCTCCCTCAATCTCAAACAATCCCCTCCTGTAGTCGGGTCATCGTTCGATTGACTCTCAGTTGTGGACCGCATAGAATCCTCAAGATAAGTTGGAGTTTGAACCTTGTCCGCATTCTCTATTGGCTCGTCCTCTAAATCGATATCCTCCTCTTCTTCCCTGCGTGTATTTTCCTCAATATTGGCCCTCTCTTCTGCTCCAGCGATGCGTAGCGGGATGCCAATATACTTGCGGAAATCCTCCTCAAAATCCTTTATGTTACTTTGCGGGAGGAGCTACAAACTGCTTTTTTATGTCCAAATTTAAGACATCTATGACATTGCAAAAGTGATGTTTTAGAGCTCAGCTCTACCTTTTTCCTCCTACAGGAACCACCTGGGGGAGTTTCCTTTGAAGTTTGATGTGAAACTTAATTTGCCCATTCCAAATTTTATTAAGACTTTCACAAATTCGGCATCCTCCTCATTTTCTGCTCTTGATGTATGATATACGGGTTGAAAGTCGCCCACCATATCACCAAAATCTTTCAAAAGATCCTTTAAGAGATTAAGGTCCGTTTTTGCCCCGTTTTTTATGGTGACTTCAACAGGGACTTGTACTCTTCGAAGATTTTCCAATCCTCTGATTTCAAATGATATTTCATTGTCTATGGATTGCAATCCATTAATTCCTTTAAATTTTAGAAGGACATCGATGGGATGTTTAAATTATATGATTACATATCCAGCCTCGCTCTTGCAGTCATTGATTCGAGCAATTTCATCTCCACTCAGGTTCAGCATCCCGAAGATGGCTTTGTAGTGCTTTAATTTGGGGGAGAAGCCTTTTAATGCTTAGCCTCCTCATTTTTCCAATCAAGGACTATTTCCTTCCACATTGAATTTACATTCAATTCATTTCTTTTGGGAACCCAGCCCTTGGTACGATCGGAGTATAGCCCCGAAGACTTTATG
>CP045895.1:28797193-28841042 GCA_013387185.1 Caligus rogercresseyi
TATTTTTGCACATTTTACTTGATTATCAATTTTTTACAATATATATCAAATAAGAGAAAATCATGATGCATTTTTAACACACCCTCATTTCAAAACAATACTTTGTGCGGAATATGAACAGCAAATAAACAACTTTAATTTTTAACGAACGAAATGTGAAGTATCAAATAATGAGCAATCTTTCTCAGTCAGTGTTTTTTGTTCCTATAGGGTCCATAGAAGTGTGTGCGACTGTATAGAATTAAGTATTATAGCAGTGTTATTTTGTATTAATAGCTAAACCACTGATAAGTCAATATAAAGGAAATTCATAATTTAGATATTAATGTAAGTTGAGCCATTTGCTGATGACACACTTTAAAGTAACTAGGACAAATTTAAGTTTCTTCTTGTTACGAGAATTATATATTATATAATTGATATGGAAAAAGAAATTCTCTTCATGTTGGACCATATTATGTTGAATAAAGGGTATCAATGGCTAATAAGAACGAGTAGAAATTATCAAGGTGCCACTCTCAAGGCACTGTAATATTACATGCATATAAAAATATATATGTCAAATTTGAAGACCAATTGATAGATTTCATTTTTTTTTTGTATTTTATTTGAAATTTAAACTTTATACGAATGTGCAAACACATGTGGTAAAACTTATTTTGTATCAGGATCTTAATTGTAGATGTCAATGTCAATCTTCAGAAGAACTCTTATCCAAAGTATTTTTTTACTTGAAAGTATAATTAATCAATTAGACATACCTATTTGATATAATGGACAAATTTCTGGACTTCAAATATTGATATTCCTGTAGAGCGGAAAATAGCAAGCATAGCAAAAATATCAAATACAGCAGAATCTCACTCATCCGCAAGAATGCAGCGGAAACCTAGTTAGCCCTGGAGGCATTTGACAATAATGAATTAGGCATACCGTATATTGGCAGGTATTTTAGCACGACAACTAGAACTCTTTAAAAAAAAAGTCTTGGCAGAGCAAACAGGATTCCTAAAAAGAAAAAATTCGCTGATGTGTCCAGAATATCAGCCTCCCATGATCTTCACGTGTCGGTGACAAAATTTTAGAAACCATTATCGTAATCGATTTTTGCAATTGTTCGATACTATAAACCATAATTTTATTTTCATATACTTATATTATTCTCTGTTTTTAATGTGTTTTTAGATATTTTATCAGAAGAGTTTTATGTAAAAAATGTAGTTGATATTAACATTTGGTTTGTTAAACAATATCGTAAGAATTTCAATTGAATACTTTAGTTGATATATACATCATTTGTGTTTTAAGGTTTCTATAAGGATTTTTTTAACTATAAGTTTATTTATGTTTTGTATTAAATACAATTTTCCTTTAATAACTACTATATATGTATTATTTCATTTAAATTATAATAATATAAAAACCTTGACAATGGAACAGAAGTTATATGTATTATCAATGCATTAAAATATTTTTTCTGGAAAATAATGTACAAACATTTAAAAAATGCATAAAAGTTTATGGTTTCTCATGTATTCAATTAAAATATACAAGTTGAGATTTAATCAAAAGTCAAATTAGCGAAATCGGGGAGATAAAATTGTACTGGGAATGCACATAGATAAATATTCAAATTGATGAATGTTTAAGTCGGGAATTAGTTTAAGTTAATTTTTATGATTATTATTTAATTTCTCATATCTATAATAAATATAAAACCTCTTTATGATTATTATATTATTATTTAAAAAATATTGAAAACTATAAATAACTTATTTAAATTCTTCAAACTAATTTGAATGATATGATAATTGCATATAATTCGGATGATTTTTGGTCAAATTACATTTTTTTTGCATTTTAAAACAGCTTTTTTAAAGATATTTAAAGCAAAACGAACCCGCAATAGATTCAAAAATCAAATAAAAATAAAGTTAGATAATTAATTTAAGTGTAATTAACTGGTTCACCATTCTTATTCTAATAGTTTGATTCATATAGCTATGTAATACTTCGAATAACATTAAACAGTTCAATAAGATATATTATATATAATATATATCTACGTTTTGATATATTAAGTCATCTACCGATTGAGAAACATAACAAATTCAACATTCAATAATAAAATATACCTCCTTGTAAGAATTGGCAAGAATAAAAACCCTTTGAATATATTTAAACAATTATAAATAGAATCTATAACTACAACTTCAGCATTATTCGCCTCATTCCACAATATCTTTCGTTAGATTTTTTTATGAAAGACACAATAATACCTTGATATTTCTAAAATGATTTAAGCCGAAGTAAAAGCTGAGTTCAAATAAATTATAGGTTAGGGACTTTTAAAGGTAAATTAAGCTTCTGCATCCTCTGTTTCACTTGATTATGAAGGGTATAAAAAATCTACATACATAGTGATGTTGTGAACTATTCTTAAGTCTGATATTTATATTTAGAAACCCAGAGAAAATGCTAGTTTCAAAAGCTAACCAAGAGATTGATCAATATGATATATATATATATTATAGGAGGGAAGAAAGCTGTACTTTCATTTTTTTTATTGTTAATTTCTAGATTGAGTTCGTGATTTACCCCAAATTTTTTATGTTTTATCATCATTCTCCTTTTTTAAAATCTTATCATCAATTAATGTGCAAAAAATTATTTGTAATAATAATGGTCAACCATGAACATTTGTTTGCCTCAGTTTTTGTGCATATATTTTTAGGACTTTGGACTATATATACATATATATACTATATATATATATGTTTATATAATATTTTTTATTATGTTTCACCATTTACCATTTATAAAGTTTAAAAAAATAATGACCCTTGAGAACAAGATTGTTTATATAATGATTATTTAAAGTTTTTTTTACCTTTCGGTAACTTTGTATATCCCGTAACATTTTCTGATACCACGATATTAGCTGTTACTGTTAGCTGGATAGAAAGAGTATTTTGCCTCACTTCTCTCCCTTCTTTTTTTTCTTTCTCTTTCTATCCAGGTAACACTAACAGCAGTTACCAAGTGGTAATTGTATATTCTCATATCAAGGATCAACTTTTTTGGGAGAGTACGTGCACAAATGTATTTGCTTATTTCTCTTAAAGTATAGCGATTTTTAGAGCACCAAATATATAAGATAGCTTGGTACACCAGCTTTAATATTTTGGTATACTAAATCATGTCAATTTAATAAGTAGAGATTATATGTACATTAAAAAAAACATATCTCGCGTACAAAATGACGCATATAATGGATTATAAATGCGTCAGAAACAAAGTAAAATTCTGAGAAGATACCTTGACGCAAATCTAAGAACATTATTATTTTTTTTTCATAATCGATTTCTTATAGGTCAATACAGGCTCTGAATCATATGATGTAAACTCAGATTGTACTGAATTCTGAATTGATAGAATGCAACCAAGGTCATTTTGGATTTATCATTCAAAGGTTTACTAAACTTAAAAATACTATTTTACTCTGTAGCGAACAAGTCATCTTCTACAGGCGAGTGAAGTTAATTGATACAAAAAAGCTATGAAATATGCTATCATTACACACTCCATTTTTTCTTTGTTTTATTAAAAAACATCAAATATACGTCTGGTAGTAAATTAGATTTCCTTTAAATTAATAACTATTATTGAAGTCTGTAACGTCCACCATTTTGAAGAAATTTGCGGGAAACTATATTTTTACTAAATTTTTAAACTTTGACCTCGTTGCGCGACCTCGTAATGTTGGCCGATTTTGTTCAAACTTTGTATGTCGTCTTCTTTTATCACCAAGAAACAGAAAATCCACAATGTTGCTAACATTTCAAACATTTGAAAAATAAGAACAGCCCTATATATATATATATTACATCCTTACTTTATACAAGGGTTACGGAAAATTATTAACACCGTTGTTCATGCTTTTGCTGAATGACAGGGACTTCACTTCCTAAGGGAAGTAGATACCTGCAACATTGCCAACGTAGGTGAAAACTTTGTTACGCCGTTGATTTTGTTTGGAATCACTTCAAATTTTACAAAAGCCTGCCTAAAAACGTGCTCCCGTTAAATGGCTATTTATAAAAGCTCGTGCCGAATTGCAGAAAAACTGGGGCAATGATATTTGGTCACATTAGAAGAATTCCGTGCAATTTTATGTCAACAGCTGCAAGATACTTGGCTTTTGGTATCAAAATCCCAAACGTGGATTGTTCATCGTGGAAATGCGGGAAATATTATCCCTCAAAACAATATCATAAGTTTCAACGCTGGCTTTTGTGAATGCATAAAATATTTAAAGAAATAATATTCTTAAGTAGACTGATTGACAGGAATTGTCTATTTTGCTTCAATTTTGAACTTCAAATCTCCTGGCATTCTTCAATTTGCTTTCAGAAGATGTCTGACCTTCAATATGCAGTCGTTGTATCCAAGAAAAGTGTCATAGCACTGGAATTTGTATTGTGATGCGCAAAGTGGTCGTGGACGAAGATATACATGGCCTTGGACGTATACAAAATGATAGATATACTTCTTTAATAATCAAAAACTTAAGGCTTTAGGGGTTATGCTAGGCGCTGCTGGACATCTTTGAAGCCTTTTACTTATTGCTGGTGGTATAATGGTTCGGAACAGCATTATGGAGTCATGCTAGACTCTGCTGGTATTTCATGGACCCTACACTTATTGATGGCATGAATCTATGGTCTTAGCGTAGTCGGATATGTTGAGTTGAGAATTTCTCGGTAGATAAATGATGAAACTGGATGCTACACATAAATTCTTCATAATCAAGCATTTAAGCATAATCGTGAGGATTCTAGAGAGGCATGCATCCGTAATAAGTCAACAGACTGCAGGTATTCGTTTGAACTCAGCGGGAATCAGGGATCAATCGTTGAAAAAAGAGAAGTCCATGTGGAGCAAGGAAGCCGAAGGAAAAACAGGGACCAGGGAGTGCTGAGACTATGTATTCGAAAAGTTCAGATACAAAGATCCTGGTCAGAAATCCTCCTGAAATATAAAATAGAATATAATACCACACCTAATCACAAGTATTCAACTAAAATACTCTACCTTCAATGATGAGTATATAGCTCTCAGTGTTAAAAGCGAAAATTATTTAATTTCATACAATTGATTTAAATAAACGACAAGGACGAAATTGAGAACATGGACATTCACTATATCAGCCGAATACAAGTTCCACATAAAGAAATAAAGCTCTGAGACTAAAAGGGCTTCAGTTCACGTATAACTGTCATAACTTGACCGCAACTTTGTGGTGATGAGCAATAAACGAGCCATATTATTATAGATATTTCCGAACAAAAATAAATAACTTTATGAACATCTATTAATTGGTGAGCCAGAAGTTTATATTTATTTATGGTTGATCATTTCAGATACCAATATTATTTCAAACAAAAATTGAATAACTATGATTTATTAATGATTTGACTTTCATGAGAAGGTAACATTCCTTAATCTAACCAAGTGCATTTACTAATAGTTTTTTTTTTTTTTGTAATACAATTATGCATTTAACAGACGATTGAACTTATATATTTAAGAGCAAAGTAAATTTGCATATAATATACCTCATTTTTCGATACATTAACTCCTTCACCAATAAAAAGTTATATTGGGTTATATTCAATTTTTAAACAAAATACATTTGTACATATATTGATACACACACATACACACACATATATATAATATATATATATATATATATATATATATATATATATATATATATATATAATATATATATATATATATATTATATATATATTATATATATGATATATATATATATGCAGACATGCACCCTTTATCTGATGTAAAATGTATGCTGTTCATGTGAATATGCTCTTGGGTAGTGGCGTCGTTTCCAATGGTGACATTGTCATTGTCCATGATGAATTCTGCCGTTTGAAAATCTGCCAGAGTACCAAGGAATGCCTTCATGTAAAATGAGTACAGGAGTGCTCAAACTTACATTTTCACCAAACAATTTAACCTTAAAATGATATTTAAAACTCCCAAATCTTACATATTATTGTTATATGTAATTTCAACACATAATAATTAAGTGTACAAATTACAATCACATATACATAGAGTTATATTACTATAAAAATCAATAATAATGAGTGCAGGTTTTCTCGATCCCTTCACTAACGAGTAAAAACGATTGTGATTTTCTAAGCCTATGGAACCATTTAATAAAAATGATTCAGACATCTCAGTTTAATATATATAAGAAGACAATATTTACCTCAATTATGTCAACCAAGGGCGGATCGGCCACCGGGAGTACTGGGACTAGTCCCGGTGGACCGCTTGCCTAAAGAAAATATAAACGGCCTTTGACAGCCTCTCAACGGCTCAGGCCATACCACATTCTCTCTAATGAGCTAATTGCTTCTCTAAACTTCAATTTATACAAGCTACACGAGAAACAACTAACTTATCTACCATGTACATTAGGGTTGTTCATATTTTTCAAATGTTGGAAATGTTTATCACCTTCTTTATTTTCTGTTTCTCTGTTATAAAAAAGACACATGCAAATTTGACAAAATGGGCAATGTTTGTAAGCTTGCCCAACGAGCTCAAAGTTTTAAAATTTTGAAAAAATATATATTTGTTCTTCTAATTTCTTGAAAATGGTTAAAAATACAGGCTTAGTATTTCGGTTAAAAGTTAAAGGAAATTAATTTAATACTTTTGAGTTTTATATTAAAACAAGGATGAAGTCTTGTTTTCTTTAAAAGAAAGAGCAAAATCGAAGGTATATTTTTTTAATATTTCATAACTGTTATATAAAACATCCAAATATATCTTATAGTACATTAAATTTCTTTAAATTCGTAGATAAATGTATGTCGTTATAGTCAAACTTTTTCAGAAAAAAAATATAAATTTAAAGCTTTGAGCTCGTTGAGCAATTTCACAGCGTTGCCCAATTTGTGTAAATTTTAGATATCGTCTTTTTTCATAACAAGAATACAGAAAAGGAAGTTTGTGATTAACATTTCAAACAATAGACAAATAAGAACAGCCTTAATGTGCATGGTATGAATCTAAGGACTAAAAAAGTGTTTTGATAATCCCAGACCCATTAGTATTCAAAAACTAGCGAGTCCGATGCCACAGCTCTTTTCAAGTACATTTTATGTGGAACCAATGGTGTCTGCAAACTAGTAGAAAAATTCATGATAACTATGTATTCATTTTCCCCATACAGGTTTTTTTTTACCAATCATATCGACTATCATTCAACGGAGGACAATGTATGTACAGTCAAATGCTCACTAGAAACATATTCTGTGTCTCTGAAAAGATAGAAAGGATGGAAATATTCATCTATGTATATATGTAAATATTTATATTAGTTTATAAGTTCGATATTCTCTAGTAAAATTTGAATCTAAAATCCATAATATTTCCTCGTCATTCATTTACTATTTAGATTAATTCAACTACACTCTAAGTAAAGTGTAGCATACGACAGTGCTTATAATACAATGCATACATACACCTGTTCTTGGGTGTCAAGAGTTTCCAGGAGTATTTCCCTAGCATCTTCTGCCATCTAGTGGTCAGATTTCGGAACTGTATAATAACTTAAATAAATGAGGCTACAACTAAGCATGATCCTGGTTACAAATGATGGCTTTCCTACTGGTGTTTACAGTCACCTGAATGGTGGACAAAAAAATTAAACAAATTACTGTTGTACAAACCTGAAGCCTCTACTTTCTGTAAAGTGAAGGTTAAGAACTGGCAAACAATTAGTTACATATGTGAAGTAACCTTACAAATTATTATGTTATAAATTGTGCAAAAATTTACTGTACGATATAAAATCAACGGCAATTTAAAAAAGTAGAACATAATAGTGTCCTAAAATTTTAATAATAACCGTGCGTGTTAAGGCGTGTCCAACTCTCAATGTTTGGGGGCGCAGGTTCGAATCCCGAGAGGGATGGTCATTTTTGGTCTACCTCATTGATAAGATCCTAGGTTCGATAGACTAATTATAATGCAATAATGCTTATTTATATCCAATCGGATGCAATTCTATCGAACCATATAGGCAACAAAAAAAAACATTTTTATGCAAAAGTAAATAGATAAAAGAACATACAATCTCTATTTATAGAACCTTTCAAAGCCACAAACATATGACAGTATACGAGGTATGATCAAAAAGTATCCGACTTTTGGTCATAAAACAAAGTTTTATTATGATACAAGTATTTAATGCTAATCCCCTTCAAAGTAGTCCCCTTGGGCTGCCACACACTTCTCCCACGCTTCTGCCACTGTTGAAAGCATCGCTGGAAGTTCTCCTTCGGTATGGCTCTCAGATGGTCTGTCGCATTCTGCATAATTTCTTCTCTGGTCTGAAATCTGGTCCCTTTTAGTGGCATTTTCAGCTTTGGGAAAAGCCAAAAATCGCAGGGAGCCATGTCAGGAGAGTAGGGAGGTTGACGAACCACTGGTGTGCTGTGTTTTGTCAAGAAGTTCCGAATTAAATGGGAATAATGTGCTGGAGCGTTATCATGATGGAGCTTCCAACTGCCTGTTGCCCACAGATCCGGGCGCTTGCGCCTCACTGCGTCACGAAGGCGACGCAGAACCTCTTGGTAGTACTCCTTGGTGATTGTAGTACCGTGTGGTGCGTACTCGTGATGTACTAAGCCACTGGAGTAAAAAAGGCAATACGCATGACCTTGACATTGCTGCAAACTTGCCTTGCTTTTTTGGGCCTCGGGGATGAAGGATGCTTCCACTGTGTTGACTTTTTTAATCTTGCGAATTGTTTCCACTTGCGAATCACCAAGATTAAAACAATTTTATGCAATAACGCTGTTCGACTTTTTCTGACATTTTAAAGAAATAAAATCCGACGACACTCACTTGCACCTGTTCAATCATGAATGGCCTGCCGCCGACTGACTTGTATTGGAGCTGTAGAAAAAAATGAGCATGCGCAGTAGTCATGCTCCCACCACACAGCAAGTCCCGCCCCATAGCTGTGTTCGTTTGACCAATAAAAATTAGGTCGGATATATTTTGATCACACCTCGTACATTGTGTACACATTGTGGTCGGTATAAGGCCGACTAGGGCAAAATTGTCCGGATTGATACATTCTTCCCACTCCGTCCCTGTTGTCAACTCATATATTTGGGTAATTTTTTTTCGGAAGTAATTATTTTCCTGTTTTATCTTGGGCCATTTCTTCCTAGGCCGTAATTTCATCATTTTTTTCTCTTCATCAAATCTTTATTAACATGAAGTTATTGAGTATAAAAATAGGCATTGTAATCTAAAATTAAAACTTCATAAAAGATTAAAACAGTTTATATTTCTAACATCAAATAAAAACTGAATGCACTACAATAAACAAATAGTAGGTATTAATAGCATTTAAATATATTTTTCATTATTTTTAAAAGATGCTTTGATTTTAATGGGAAGTACTTAATTTCATTCGTGGCGACGGTCCAGAAGTTGTCCAGAAGCGACGGTATCCTTAGGGAAAGGGCGCCATATCTTGCCGCCGCAGAGAGCATTATTGCTCTAAGTTCCTTGGATCTGATTCATTCGTTTGCAGTTAACCTTTTTGCAATAAGTGCTTTTGCATTTATGACTGTATTTGAAATCGCTTTAAAAGTATCTGATTGATTTTTCCTTTATTAGAAAACCAAAGAATACAATGGCTTTCAAAATGTTATTGGGACATTTGTCCAATCCCTTAACATTAAGAAGTAAAAAGGACTTTAAATTTACACCGATGGGCAATCAGTAAAAGCATGCAACGTGTGGACATATAATTTGCCAAAGTCCTTGCAATGATTTCTAAAATTATGCAATTAGAGGAAATCTGTAATTGGAAAGTAAATTTTTTCCCATAAGAATCCTTGACGTGGAACGCCTAATTCTTTTCCTCCAATCATCGGGAATTTCCAGTAAATCAATATAAAAGTTTACTATTTATTGACCTCCTCCTTGAGGTAGAGGCTTCATCTTGAGATGCTGGGGACACGGTAACTTATGCATTTTGAAGAGGGTATTTAAATCTCCCATCCTCACAGATATCGAAGTTCATTGTAGAACTAAAATCATAAGTGCCATGACAACTCATATATTTGAGCAATTTTTTTCGGGACGTAATTATTTTCCTGTTTTATCTTGGACCATTTCTTCCTAGGCCGTAAATTCATCAGTTATTTCTTGTAATGCCATATATAAGGTTAGTAATAATGATTACGAAAATTATTATTTTTGCATAGAAATTTTAAGAAGATTTGTTCTCTATTTAAGACGATGGTTTAGAGAGTTTGACATATTGCAAAAGATAGTAAAATTATTTAATTACAGGACAGACATGTATATAAAATGGTTGAACATAGATAACAGAGTAATAATTAATACAAAAAATAAGGATCAAATCAAAGAAAAAAGGATGAAAAATGAACGATATTGTAAAACCGTGTATCATATATTTAGCTTTGAAGTCATAGATTTAAAAAAAATGTTGGAAATATATAAGATTCGTCGAAATATCTTCAAAATAGCCAACCGCAAATTCAAATATAAATACAAATATTTTAGAAATTACTTTAGAATGAAAAACGAGTGCTAATA
Organism: Caligus rogercresseyi; assembly: GCA_013387185.1. Lineage (NCBI taxonomy): Eukaryota > Metazoa > Arthropoda > Copepoda > Siphonostomatoida > Caligidae > Caligus > Caligus rogercresseyi. The sequence continues at coordinate 28,807,883 of CP045895.1, forward strand.
GTTGAAATTAATTGCAAAGGGCAGTAGAAGGATTAAATTTGATGTTATGGTACGAATTTTGAGTGAACACTGATAAACAACAGAATAAAGGAAGGAAATTGTGTGATGGCGTCATTTCTGATTTTTTCATATACATTTTCTAAAGGCTAGTTTACTATAAAAACGGGTGCTAGAGATTTGAAATTAATTCCAAAGGGTAGTAAAAAAATAAATTTGATGCACTACTATGATATTTGAGTTAAAACAGTATAAACAACAGAATAATAGCAAAAAATTGAATTAATTATCAAAAATAATTAAATTCACAAAATAAATCAATTACAAGATAAGATTATGTATTTTGTTAACTGTAAATCTATTACAACTTTATATATTTTATAAATATATAAAGAAAAAATGAAACTAAATGTTCAATTAGAAACCTTGGGATAAATATGTCTCATATCACTAGTTTAGTTCAATGATTATACAGATTGTCGCTTATTTACATACGGTTTAACATGAACAACTGAATAAAAATAGTGAGTGCTAAGTTAATAAATTACTCACTTATGAGGTAAACATTATTATTATTATATTACTTTAATAGTCATATTTTATAAATGTATCCCTTACCATTATGATATACAATTGTGTACTTTCTGTTTGAGGCTAAAATTAAATGTAATGTTTATAATGTATATTATTGAATATTGGCCTCATTTTAAACTCATATAATTTCTAGTATACGTTTAGAACTATGGAATACATAGAAGATGAATAATTTATCTATTTTCATGGAAGTCATTTCAATATATATATATGAAAAAAGACAAATGGAGAAGAAGAATATCAGTATATTGATTGACTCAATGGGATGGAAGTAACAGATAAAAATAATATTTCTGTGGAGATTACAAATTTTTACCAAAACTTGTATAAGTGTCTTGAGTGTGAAAATAATGATAATACTAATAGGATTTGGTTTTTACATGGAGAATATTTATCCTTTGATAAATGTAAAAGTAATTTTAATTGCGATAACCATTTTTACGCCTCAAATCCTAGAGACCCTTACAAACTATCTTGACTCCGACATCATGTTGGAAGAAATAAAATAATACATATGCTATTATAAAAGAAAAATAAATCACCTGGCCCAGACGTTTTGCAATAGAATTTTATCAAAATACTTTGACCTAATTTCTCTACTACTAGAGAAAGTTTTTAAAGAATCTATATAAATCAGAACATTTAAAAAATATATAAGCGAAGGCAACTGATTTTGATTCCAAAAAAAGGGAATGACCCGAGATACGTGAAGAATTTAAGGCCATTGACCATGTTGAATTCTTCATATAAAATCTATAGCGGAATTATTGCAAAAATAATGCAAAAAGTACTACCAATGAGCATACATGAATCTCAAAAGGGATTCATAAAGGGAAGATATATGCATGATGCTGTCAGAAGTATTATGGATTCTATACCTAGATCAAACAAAAGAGAGTATAGAGCAGTAATGGCATAGACTTTCATAAAGCTTTTGACAGTATTTTCACAGCTATATTATTAAAATGTGTGGCCAGTATGGTTTTAGCTCAAAGTTTGTAAATATGATATCTATATGTTTTCGTGAAATTTACACTACATACGGTAAGAAGGGTCAAAGTTTCCAAATTAAGAGAGGTTGCCGCCAAGGTGATCCTCTGGTTCCTAGTATGTTCATTTTAGCTGTTGATCAACTCATTAGTGAAATCGATTCATACCAAGTAATAAAAGGAATCAGTTTTGGCCCAGTAAGTAACAAAATACAAGCCTATGCAGATGATATTACTACTTTGTATTCAGGTACCACTAAGGAAATTGAAAAGTCTGTACATGAAAGTCTAAAAATAATAAAACTCGGGTAAAGATTCTGGCTCAAATATTAATTTTTCTAAAACAAATATAATTTCAAATACTGGAATCAATCTACATTCCTTAAATGTAAAAACCCTTCAAGAACTTTATATTTTGGGCTGTAAAGTTTCTTTCGGACAATCTCATATCACGGAAATTTTTAAGAAAATTGAATATAAGATAAGAGCTGTATTCATCGTTCATTTTCGGAAAAAGGACTTCTTCCTATTTATCTTGTAAGAGAATAGTGTGTCCGAAAAGATACGGAGGATGGGACTTTTACCCATGGAAGAGACTTGGAAGGCATTTCTCTTTTCTTGGTTTAAGAGACTGAATTGTAAAGACTCGTCATGGACGAGTACATAGTTTCTAAAATGGAATACGAGAGGGAAATGTACTTTGAAAAAGTGAAAAATAACGGGCCGGGGAAAATTATTGATTTTCTAAAGCTGATTAATCCTTTTTGGAATAGTGTTGCAGGGGTAGCAGATTTTTTTCCCTGCAAATCCTTCCACTTATGGGGTGGCAAGAACCGCTAAAGAATAATGACAGATTGGACTTCCTGGAAGGCACGTTTTTAAAAAAGAAGTTTTATTTTTTGGGAGAAATATTTTATTGTAATTAAGAAGATACTTTTATCGAATCACTTGAGAAGCGAAGAATTTTAAGTACAATTTAAATAACTAACAGACAATTGAGACCTCGGGATTGTTTTTAAATTTTATTAGTTTTTTGGGAAATAAAAGCCTTCGTCTCTTACAATTAACGAAAGATATTAAATGTAAATATTTGAGGCAAATTGAGAGGCACCGTGATAAGGTAAATGAAAATTATCCCATGGACCAAATTATAAAAAGTCTATCAAATAAAAAGTTTGAGTTTATATTGGTTTCGATATAGAATTGTCTCAAACATCCTCACTATAATTTTAAACTCATATAATTTCTAGTATACAGTTTAGAACTATAGAATACATTTGTTGGACTTATGCTTGCTCAGTGTGGTGTTGTCCTAATGCTACGCCATTGATGTATTGAGACACGGCAGTGTTGATAGTAAGACTACCAGTTTATTTCTGCCCCCTGATACAGGAAGGCTTCTTCTTTATATACACATTATAGATGCGTGTATAGTACATACAGGACTCTAAGATCAGATGTCAATGATGTGGGGTGAGATGCAGGGGATGTGCAGGGGGATGCAGGGGAGGTGAGAATATGTTTTTGTATAGTGTCCTTTATATACACATTATAGATGCGTGTACATACAGGACACTAAGAGCAGATGTCAATGATGTGGGGTGATGCAGGTGAGGTGCAGGTGAGACTCAGGTGTTAGTGAATATTGTATTGTATCGTATCCAATACTCCTCCCTTGCTTTGGAAATGAATGTTTAGGTGCCCTGCCCCTTTTTGGTGTGCTGGAAGAGATCGTGGTAGTGGGCTGGGTTGAGGAGGGACCGTAAGAGGGAGTTCAGGTTGTTGAAGAAAGTTGCATAGTACGGAGAACTCTTTGTTGATCGTTGCCAAGCAGTGTAAAAGGTCAATTGTGTCTTGAAGTTGTGGGCGCGGTAAGTGGCAATAAGTTTTGGGCGCAGTGAGTGCCAGTAAGTTTTGAGAGCAGTGAGTGGCGGTAAATTGCGGTTGAGGTGAGTGGCAGTTAATAGTAGGCGCGGTGAGTGCCAGTGGTTGTGGGCGCGGTGATTGCCAGTAAATTTGGGCGCGGAGAGTAACAATATATATAGGGCCTCAAGTGAAATATCCATGTCATTCCTTGTTTGTTTTCCATATATATATACATATATAACACCTCCCTGACTTTGACCTCCTAGGACTTATATTCCCGTTTTAGTCTTATTTGGAAAATGATTATACTTACAAAAGACTATTTGAAGTTGGAAATCTTCTCAACTCATAGTCATGCAACGCCTGGTCCGACTGTTGTCAGAAGCACTAATGCAAATGAGTAATTTAGTATATAACAATGAACTTAATAATAGTAATTGTCAATATGCATATAAAATGATTTTTTCACTATGCACCGATATTTTACCTATATGATTTATTATCTTAAACGTATTTAAATCATTTAAATGTTTGTAAAATATTGATAACGTTCATTTATTTAGAAATTAAAACTATGAAATATCAACTAATAAAATAATTATATCACAAAATTTTATGATTAGGATAGGTTTTCAAGTTCAAATATAAAAGTATAAGAAATGTATATTATAACAATGTCCTCATTTTTGAATTACTACGACTTGGCTTAATAAAAAGCTTATAGACAATTATTTTCATGAATACTGATAGGTTATTACTCCTACGAAATCAAAATTATAATCAGTGTTGGAGTAGTTTATAGTGACGCCTGTCCCAAGCTTTTTAGGTCAACAAGCTAAGGGTGTTAATGGATAATTTACATACACATTCGTGGGCATACCACTAGTACGAGTACAATTTATGCCCCAGAGTTTGTAAATGACGAGGATTATTGTGCTATCATCAATGTTCTAGCTCTGTAGTAAGTAGTTCATTTAACAATGGGACATGTAAAAAGTGTGTAAGCAAGTAGGAGGATTCGGTCAAATTGTCGTATTCAAAAATCAACTACGTAAAAAATATGTATATTCTTCTCTTTAGGACTTTCAAGGAACTGGCAAACATTTTTATGATAACACAATAATATGGTATTAATTATTCTTATCAGCCACACATGGATTCAAAATGGAAGCTTTTTTTTGCCCACAAGCAATTTATTGAAAGATATCATAACACATACATTACTTGGTGTAAAGAGTTGTTAGAAGAGTTAAAAATAATAACGAGATGGAACTGATAAATATGATACCAAATTATAATGATAATATTTTACATTGGTTTTTTTTTTTTTCGGTCACGAAGTTTTATTCAGTATTTGTAACAAGGAATACAATGCAATACAAATTACACTAAAAATACAAATAAATATATATAAAATAAATAAATATATATATATAAAATAAATAAAACTCTCTTCAACAGTTGCGTAAAAACATGAATGAACGTTATAGTTCAAATTTACTGTTAAAAAGTGATGACCTTAATATAAAATGACAATTTATTTGTTCCTTAAAAAGCGACGATATTTTCTTAAGATCCTCTTGGCTGATTTTAAAAAATGAATTGATCTCGATGGTACGAATCGGACGACATTTCCAGCCCATTTCCAATCATCTGATGTTGCGTTCGGAATCTTAATTTGCAGAGCTGAGTAGCGGGCGGCGGCTCCAATGATTATTGCCCTTAGGTCCTCGACCTCGATGTAAGAGTTTGTCGTAATTTTTTTGGCAACTAACGATTTTATATTTAAAAGTGCTGTGTCAATAGCTTTTTGGATAGGGGGGGCATTATATTTACGTTTATAAACACCAAACAAAATAAAGGCTTTTATAATATTTGAGGTAATTATTTCATTTTCGCACGCATTTATTTGAAAAAACGCTTGACTACCATAAGAACAGGACATTCAGCAAAGGCATGAATGATTGAGTTGAATAAAGCCCCACAGTTATTGCAAGGGTAATAAAATTTAAGTAAACGAGCAGAAATCTGAAACTGAGCTGTAAATTTAGCACTATCAATTATACCACACGTCGACCGAAAAATCCTCTGTTTCCATGATTACATTGGTTATGATACAGGGGAAGATCTGATAGAGGTTTATTCGTTTATCTCAATTATGGTTTCAGAGAGTACAAATTGACCTCATGGACGCACTTTGAAACACCGAAAAACTCCAATATTGAATTTCTACATTTGTTGCTATGTTTATTAAACTCAAATTTATGTAGTATTAAATTATAACCAAAGCATAAACACATACAGAATGAATGTCTCATTTAGCTTGTTCACGAACACTATTAGTTCAAAATTAGCAATATATTTGATTTAATCGCTTCACTTTCATATGTGCAAAAGAGCAACTTCTGAGGGGCCTGAAAGAATATCAGTACATGATATCCCAATCCCTATGACTTCGTATTGAAATTAGCGTTGACTTAGATGATCATATGTTGATACGTTTTAAACATGGGCAGTTATTCAAGTAAGGACTCGAACAATACTGGATCCATAGATAGCCTCTATCGTTATGGGCCCAGGATTTTCGAAAAAATCGTCAAGACTTTTATATTCCTAATGCCCATATCTCCTCTTCTATTTTATTGTTTTCAAAGTATATTTACTTATGTAAATAAAATAAATTTGTGATAGAACTGTCCAAAATATTACTGATTAAAGAATATCATCATTGTTTGCCACATCTTTTTGGAATTTGGTTCGGGAGAATTGAATCTGGTTAGATTAAATAAACATTTTAGCGTTACAATTAGTCTATAGCACCTAAGGTTTATCAACATTTATACATAAATGCAGGTAATGGTATTACCTTTTAGGAAGCCAACTCTTAGTCTCAACTTATAAAAAGTTTTGAGATTTTTAAGAGCTGTTCAAAAAGTTAAAGGAAATAGATATCCTTGTTGACACATACAGAATAAACTGATGTATTTATAAACCAAAAAAATTATAACTACACATAAAATGCTAAAACGAGGATGACAAGAAAAATGGATCCATAATATGATACGTGTAGATAGCCACAAAATGTAAATTATATTTTTATATGACTTCTTACACCATCTTTGATTCATATTAAAAACAATGGACTAAATTAAAAAAATATGACTGCACATCAGGCTATTAGCAATCCTATTTTAATGTTTGTTTTTAAGCAAAAGAAAAAGAAAAAATCCCAAATTATGCATGAATCACTTAGATTATAGACAAATGGGAACTTATATAATGGTTATGAAATTGTAACTATTTATATTGTTTTATGAATAATTTTTAGACAAACTTCATAAATAGAGCATTCATATATATATTATATATATATATATATATATATATATATATATATAGATATATATATATATACAAGGTAGTTAAAAGTAAGGTAGAGCCATTTAACCAATGAAAGTAAAAAAAATACACCGCCACGCAACCTACCTCATGAGCATAACGTCACATATGCCAAAGAGGGTCTATTTTATAAGTAAAATATATTAAATATAATCGATTTAGCCTTTAACTAGATCATAGAAGAATTAATTATCACAATTCTATTAGAAATTGAAAAAATATATTTTTGGTACTCAAAATTTTTTTAATGATTTAAATTTGCTGAAACTATCCAAAATATTTCATGAAAATGCAATCTCATCAATCATTATATGATAAAACAATAAAAAAACAACGAAATAAATTATAAAAATACTGTTTAAATCATATATTACACAAATATGATTACGAAGACTTATTTAAAAATAAAGTATATAATTTATAAACTATTAAAAACAAAATACTGTTTATAATCATATATTACATAATATTATTAGAAAGACATATTTAGAAAAAAGTATATAATTCATAAATTATAACAAAACAAAATACTACTTATAATCATATATTACATAAATATTATTAAATGACATATTTCGAAAAAAGTATATAATTTTTTGGAGCATTTAATTAATCCACTGTTTTATTTTTCGCCTCTCTCTTAAACTTTTCTATGACCAGCTTTTGGCTCTTGAAGGCGATTTTTTCATATTTTATTTTGAGAAATGACAAATATTAGCAAATTTATTAATAGCTTCCAATGGAACCGACGGTACATTTGACATTGATTTTAAAACTTTTTTACAAGGTTGTCGTTCCTATTCACCCTTCCATTTACTATAAAATGATTTTAAAAAAATTGTTGACATTTCCTTATAGCCTCTAAAAACCTATTTTTCTCTTTTTAATTAATGAAGCCATTTTTTGTTAAAATAAGATGCACTAATGATAATTTGAGTAGGGATTTAATACTTATTATATATAGTAAAAGTGATTTGTTTATGTTTTCTGGCAGACGTGACGTCACACGAAAATATTCGGAACCTAAGTTTAACATTATGAAACAGCGGGGTGTTGTATATATATATATATATATATATTATATATATATATATATATAATATATATATATATATATAATAATATATATATATATATATATATATATATATATATTATATATAACCAAATTCAAATAAGGATTTTATGAGTCTTTCTTTCAGTTTCCAGGAATCTTTCAAGATATGCCGCATTATTATATTTAATATATGGACAATATTAGCTCAAAATGATATTCTTATTTGTTACTCTTTTCTTCGTTTCTTTATACATATATGTATATATATATATATATAGAAATGAAGATAATATAAGTTTTTTCCATACTGTTGATTTTGTTAATATAAATAATTAAGAAATCGAATAAGTTGTATAGCTATATCACTTTTGATTGTTTTGAACGATAAGTAATATTTGTTATGGCATGATCTTAAATGCATATTAGTAACAACACAATTGCCTAACATAATTTTCTTTCAATTTCACAAACCACCAATATTCTTTTCATTTCGATTTATTAATAGTGTAGATATATGTATTATATATATATATTAAACCTCCCAAAACCCACTTTTAGTTATTTTACATATACCCAGCGATTTTGTTTCATTCTTTGATGCTGAAACGAATATTTAATTTAAAAATCTCTTGCATTATTAGAAATCGAACGTCACTGGTGCAAAGGTTTCGTATGAAGAAAATACTTTTTTGTTATTACTTAAAAACATCAACATGAGTACCCTCTTTTTCTTTTTCCTTCTTGAAACTATAAAGAACCCTAGTAAAAGCTGTTATTTAAAAAATGGTTGGTGCGTCATTTATTGGCACTAAATATTATTTGTCGAAAATTTGCAAAAAAAATCCAAAGTCATAAATTGATCAAGCTAAACTTTGTAAAACTAATTCTTTTCACAAAAGTAATAACAAAAAAGTATTTCTTAAATAACTTAAAAAGTGGTTTTTTTGGGAGGTTATATATATATATATATATATATTAGGGCTGTTCTTATTTTCAAATGTTTGAAATGTTAGCAACATTGTTGATTTTCTGTTTTTGGTGATAAAAGAAGACGACATACAAAGTTGAATAAAATCGGTCAACATTACGAGGTCAAAGTTTTAAAAATTTAGTAAAAATATAATTTCTTCTAATGGTATGAAAAAAAAAATAATGTTTCTTAGATTTGCGTCAAGAAGTGATCTTTCTATCCAGCTAAACAGTATCAGCAGTTACAAGTGGTAATTGTATATTCTCATATCAAAGGATCAATTTTTTTGGGAGAGTACGGTATTTGCTTATTTCTCTAAAGTATAGCGATTTTTTAGAGCACAAAACATATCAAATGAAGCTTGGTACACCAGCTTTAATATTTTGGATACTAAATCATGTCAATTTAATAAGTAGAGAGTTATATGTACATTAAAAAACATATCTCGCGTACAAAATGACGCATATAATGGATTATAATGCGTCAAAGACAAAGTAAAATTTTGAGAGGATACCTTGACATGATAATATCTGTTTTCTAAAACTAAAACTATTTCATATGAAATACAATATTGAACGACACCATTCAATCAATTTATCTGAGTATAAAAATAAAATGAAAAGTTTAAAGATAAAATAAAGACAATAAAGGCTTATAAACCCTAACAATCCAAACATCATTAGATAAAGCCTTTAATTAAGTAAACTATCCTTAATTTCTCCCCTACTTCTAAATATATTCTTTAAGGGATCGTAGAGCTATTTGGGGGTACTCTATCATTTTATAAATCAGCTTGAGACTATCAAACACCAGTCAAAATAGGCTGTAGTGGCAAACTATATATTTTTTTAAATTCCTTTCGGATAAACTCAAGTGGATAAAGTCTTCTGGAATTAAAAGTCCACAGTTGCGACAGGCCAGGACGTGGAGAGCTGCCAGGGATGCAGCAATAGCTCTCGCCGAGGGAGTGGCGCTGTAGATTACTCCGATCTCAAGGAATGTTTTCCCCGAAAAGTCGATGTGGTTTTTTGTTTAAATTTATATATTCAATGTATATATATACGTTTATTAATTAGTTTGTATTTTTTGTTGTTTTGTTTTATTTTATTTAAATTATATATATTATATTAGACCAGCTACTTCGTGCTGAAATATAACGGATTGCACACTAGAGCATGATCTCAAATGCATATTTATGCATTTAGATCATGCTCTAACAATATTATTTATCGTTCAAACATTCAAAAGTGATATAGCTATACAACTTATTCGGTTTCTTAATTATTTATATTAACAAAATCAACAGTATGGAAAAAACTTATATTATCTTCATTTATATATATATATATATATATATATTTTATATACGGGGTGCGTAATAAGTCCGGGAAGAGAGAAATGTAGTCTTAAATAGTATAATTCTCACTGAAAATTTACAGAACTTGGTAGAAACTTTCTTAAAGGTCGTACCAAGACAACTATTTACAATTTTTCAAAATGTCCGCCATTCTCACGCAGTACAGCTTCAAGACGTCCACGGACCTGTTGGCAAGCTGCACGCACCGTTTCTTCTCTGATTTTTCTCCATTCCTTTACGGGAGCTTCTTTAAGGTGGTCAAATTTCGGTGGGGCGAAGCACAAGCTTGCTCTCAAGTATGGATCACATGGAGAAGTCCATGACGTTGAGATCAGGGCTTGAAGGTGTGCCAGGTAAATTTGTTCCAAAAGGGAGGAAAATTCTGCTTGCACCATTCTGGACAAGTTTGGACCCATGGGCTGGGGCAGAGTCTTGCTGAAAAGTGAAGAAGGTTTCCCCATATTCAGCCTTGATCCAGGGCAGTACTTGGTCATTTAACATTGACAGGTAGACCTCCTTGTAATCTTGACACCCTCGCGGACAAATATGAGAGGGCTCTTTTTCCCATCTGACATAACTCCTGCCCAGACCATCACAGACTTTGGTTTTTGACGTCGGAAGACTCCTCGAACCTTGACAGGAATGTCAGCACTGCTCTTGGCCAAAATCCGATCATTCGGGAATTGTACACCCGCCTCAACTGTGAACAATTTTTCGTCCGTGTAAAAAACTAGACCCTGCGTGCCAGACTTCAGTTTGTTCAGAAGAATTCGGCCTCATCTCTTCGCTTCTCAATTGTGGCCTCAGAAAGAAGTTGAAGCCTTATCTTCTTATATGGAGTCATCCCCAGATCCTTTTTCACTAGATTTCTCATCGACCCCTCACTCATATTTCCTAATGGCCATCTTTCTCAGGTTTCTTGCAGGGTTCCTCCTGATCTTCTCGCGGATCCTCTTCACACACGCCTAGGTTCTCACATACATTGTTCGGCCACTCCTGGGCCTGTCGGATGTTTTTCCGGTCTCCTTGTACCGTTTGATCGTGTTGTATTACAAGCTTGTAGGTCACTTTTATGTCCTTGAGCTTCTTGACAATATCATAATTACTCCACCCCGCGCAATGAAAGGCAACTATAGTGTCACGGAAATTGCTCATGATGCTGGAGGAACGTTGACAGAAACTTTGTTGTTAAAATGAACTTGTTTTGATGAAGCTGAAGAACGTATCTACCGGTTTTAAGCACGAAATTCCAAACACAATAGAAACTACAGTGTCGTAAAGTCCCACTTCCCGGACTTATTACGCACCCTGTATTATATATATATTATATATATATATATATATATATATATATATATATATATATATATATAATATAAAGAAATGAAGAAATGAGTAACAAAAAAAGAATATCATTTTGAGCTAATATTGTCCATATATTAAATATAATAATGCAGCATATCTTGAGAGATTCCTGGGTAAACTGAAAGAACGACTCATAAAAGGTAGTACCATAACTACTTAACTATTTTCGAAGTTTTAATATGAATTGCTGATAATATTTCAACATACACACAATATCTTTAGTATTTAATTTATATTTAAAAATTTACGGAGCACACTACTACTATATACTTTTTGTATATTATTAATAACAACATTGAGAATGATGTTGGTATTGTAACCGAAGGAGTAAATAAATAACACCTTCGATTATTGATCTAAACTGATATTTATTTCATCATAGGGAATTCTTTACATACAAAAAGGCTACAAATAGGAGCCGTGAAACAAATAGGAGTGATGAACAAATAAGAGCAGAGAGAGATAGAGAATCTACTACAGTACTATAATCCTAAACTGTTTACGGAGAACATTTATTTAAATATATTATATTGAATATAAATGTTGTCTGGGTTTCATATTTCAGTAAATAAGAAGATTTTTTTATTTAAAAAAATCCTAAAACTTTTCCACAAACGATATCTACAAGCAATTAAGCGTCCAATTAAGCAAATCGGTGGAGGTGTAGCTCTTCTATCCTACATACTCCTTAAGGTCTATATAAAACATCACAAGGAATCCAGACACAAACCACCATGTCCATGGCATCTTAAACTGGTACCCCCAAGCTAACAGGAAGAAGCTAATTCCATTGCTAGTACACATATTAAAAAATGTACCTCTCTGAGAAATGGAGGAATATAATTTTACTTTCTTTGACGGGAATCCATGATGGAAAGAAATTTACAGTGCAGTTGCAGATATCTGGTAGCTGTATCTATTTCTCAAACCATTCCTTAAACTGTGGCAAACTGTACAATACCGTACTACACGCTTTTGTGGATTTTCGGTGTATCCATCCTCAAAAAGTTTGTGGTTCTTAATGTGAGAGGCCAAGATAAAAGTGGAGACAATTATGTGGGAGGAATTGTTTTATTTGGATTGGCAAAGAAAACTGGGCCCCAGTCACCCAAGGCAAAGTCGATTGGATTCACCATTCTCAACTCGAAGGCGTGGATTGCCAACTGCATCATAAACAACAGAGTTGCGAGGAACGACGATTTGAGGAAAATAATAATATCAGCTGCAGCACGTTATTTTAACCTGGCACTCAAAATACCTTCCCTTTTAGATGACTCCTGGACCAGCGCTGCCAGCATTGTAAAGTTTTACCCATCAGCATCAAGTCACTATTTTAAGTTAATCAAAAAAATTATCAAATTTTATAAATAATCATTCAATTATAATTTGTTATCTGTTTTTAGCGTTTTTATAGTCGATAATGTCTTTGTTCAGAGTTTTATCATAAACTATTATGTTTATTTATTTTTATTCATGTATAAATACCAAACATCCTTTTTTATTTACCTATATGTCCTTTCTGAACAAATAAAGGAAGAAAAAAAAGATTAATAAAGGAAATATCTATTCACTCCAGTAATCATATTTCCATTTTAGATATAAAAATATAAGTTTTTGTATATATTTCAAAATATTTCGGAAGGATTACAAATAGAATTAGCTAAACTACCATAGCATTCATTTGACAAGAAAATGTGGAAATGAAATGAAAAAAAATATTTTTTTTCTTGGCCGCAAGGGGCTTATATTTCACTATGTAGTATTGAAAAATTACAATCACAAATATATAACGGTATGCATCAAATATCAAAAGGGGTAACGTCCGAATTGTATAACATTAAATAACAATAGTCATATCAACAAAAAAACAGAACAGCAATGTTTTTAAATAAATTATTTGAATTTCTTATATATATATACAGTTCACAATTGTTGGAGCACTTTGGAATCAGTGAAGCGATGGACATCATTTCAAGGAGGTTGGCATCTTTAATTGTTCGTTTTTTATAAATAACATAGTGAACTTTTGTTAAGACCGCATCACATCTTGGATTGCGCGAGAAGGTGATGAAGTCCTCCTCTGATGGGTTTTCATTGAAGTGACCCATGGTAATTTCTTGAACGGCCCGATATGTTTCAATTAAAGATGAGCATTTCCACAGTAAATGATCTGTAGTTTCTATTTCCCTCTTGCAAAAGAAACAGTTACTACGGTCGTCTTTGAAAAATTTGCTGGCAACTTCCAGTGAACCAGTCAACTTTCTATATTTGAACCACTTTTCTGCCGATGTTAAAAATGGATTTTTAACAGCTTTAATGCATTCGCTGATATTTCTTCTTATTCCTCTTCGTTTTAAATAAGATTCAAATGGAATTATAGTTGAAATGTACGATGTATTTCTTAAAACCCTCGTGGCTATAGTAGCAACTTTTATTCTAAAAGGTAAAAACGGTCGTGGGGTATTTAGTGGGCTTCCGAAGACACTAGTAAAATATTTAAAAGCGAGCTTGTTTAAAATTTCTTCAGAACAAATAACGTCACTTGCGATAAAAGCGTTCACTGTTTTAGGGATGGAGGTATTTAAACAATTTAAACTGGCATCTCCCATGCTAAAGACAGTTCAAACTTTTCGAGACAGGTTCTCGACCCTTCACAAAAAGCTTTCATTCTCTCTGAGAATTGGGAGATAATGTTTAAAACTTTCGACAATCCGTGACAAGGAAACTTTTCATAATCAATTATTTTTGCATAAAAATTGTTTCAAGCATATGGGCCAATATTGGTTTTTGTCCCAAAGTTTACGGATCCAAAGGCAGTTTTGGGACATCCACATTTTTTTAATATCATGAACGCCTAGTCCTCCAAGTTTTAGCGGTGTATGTATTCTAAGACTGGAGATATTCTTTCTTCTGTTGAAGCCAAAAAAAGCTGTTTCCATTTTTGTAATATCCTCCAACGTTCTTTGGTGAAAGGGAGTAACACGGAACAAATGAATGATCCAAGGTACAATATAGGTGTTCCAGGAAATGAAAATGAAAATAAATAATTATATTAGAACATGACCACCGTTCAAGTATTCGTGATTACTGAGTATGTCGATTTTTTATGGCAAAGGTCTTTATTCAATTCGTATAATAAATTAATATAAAATAAAATTAGATATAAAAAGGGCGAGATTTGTGTTTGGTAAAAACATAAATAAACATTATAGTTTAAAATTAATATACCCAATAAGACCTTAAAATTCTATTGACATTTAAATCTAAAAATGTAGTAAAAGAAGAACACAATATATAGTTTTCTTTTAATAAAAACTAAGATTATTTTTAAATTTCTTATATTTTTATAATTATTCTGATGGCATTGGCGTAGAGCTGAGAAGTTGACAGGAAGTATTTAACGAGTATGGACGCATTATCCCAAGATCCTCCACTGAGAGTCGGAATCTTTAGAGCAAAAGTTGTGTACCGAACTGCCCCTGATATTAGGATTGCTCGGAGCTTGCTGCTTTCGATTATCTCTTCTCCAGTTAACTTCAGGGATATATAGGCTTTGCAATTACTTATTGTAGCCCTGATTGCTCTTTCTTTGTTGGTCAAGTTCGATCTCAACGGAAACCCGAATAAGATGTACGCTCCCAAAAATTCCACCTGGAAGTCCACAATGTTCGATGCATTTATAAGTAATAATTTTTTAGGATTTTCAATGCAGGACAGGACAGGCTTAAGTCTATATGAGGTCTCTACTGGTGAAGAATTTAACTAAATAAAGCGAAGGTTTTTTTAGAGCTGATACTCTTCTATATTGTTTCAATTGGAGATGTAATGGAAAGAATATCAAAAATTATAATACCACGCTTAATTACCAGACATGACAATTGGCGGTTGCAATTGAATGAAAATAATACATTGTAAATTTATTCAACGGTTTCATTCTTGAAAAAATAAATCACAGAATTTTCAGATTCCAATAGAGCTTAGTTTCATCTATATCTGTTTTTAAACTGATTCGTAAGCTGATCAAAGAGATAGAATCTATTTCTATGATCAGTTTACGATGACATTATTTTTTGATTAGTTTGCCATAACGTTGAAAGGAGATACTCAAAATAACTTGATATTTGTTCATCATATTTCGCACATTTATAATTTTCAGAAATAAATAGTTTTAACGAGCCTACATAATATTTTTGTATTAAGTCTAAAATTGCAATTCTTATGAGAATTGGATAAAATAATAGCTAAATCACAATGATCAACAGTATTTTTAATTTTATTTCTTAATACAGCATAGGTATCCCTGTTTAGTTATTAAATAACGATTGGAGATATAAAAAGTATGTTTTTTCTTCATTCATAAAACTCAAAATAATATATTATTAATCCAAAAAATAACTCATAAAGTTTTTTGTGTTATACTCTATTTTTTTCATCATGTTTATATATTATTATTCATCTTGTGTTAATGAAGGATTTTTTCATAGAGACGATCACATTTTACGTGGACAAGTTTCTAGAATGACGCCAAGTTTGTTATAGTCTTTTTGAAAGCGGTGTTCAAAATCCTTTAGAGTCGGTAAATCGGAGGTTAAAAGGAAAATAAGTATACTGGGAATGACTTGGTGTGGAACTGGAGTAAACTCTTAAATTTGACGAAGTTGAATGCTCAAGTATATAAAACAAAGAGAAAAGACCTGTACAATTCGAGAATTGTATCCCAGGTCCTCTATAAAGCCACAGTAGCTCCCTTTCTAGCAAAACTTTGTATACGAGAACAAGACTCTTGGCTTGGGAGCCTTTTTCATAAGTCGTATATTGGAGCCATTAAACGTCCGAGAGCAGCTATTGGTGGAGGGATTTCTCTATTTACCAAAATAATCCGAAAAATTTATATCAAATCTCATTAGCCTCACGAAGCATCCTACAGTGGAGTGAAGAAGACTGGCTTCTAGTGGTCCTCTGTATACACAGCTGCTATTTGGATCGGACCTTACCAACAACATTACGTCAAACGGTAGGCGGAAAATTGCCCGAAAGAAAATTGCCCGAAGGAAAATTGCCCGAATGGAAAATTGCCTGAACGGAAAATTGCCCGAAAGGAAAATTGTCAGAATTGTTTTAGTATTTTTTAAATCCCAAAATGCCCAAAGCCTTATATTAGTCCCCTAAGAACTCCAGTTTATACCCAAAATGTTAGGGTTTTTGGGGTGCTGCTGGACCTCAAAACGTGATAATTTCTACCTCGTATGCTAAAATAATTCATGTTAGCCCCTCAAAACCCAAATTTTTGGTTCCGCCGGGTCTCAAAATGTTATTGTATCCATGTCTTAATTTAAGCTAAAAATGAGTTATTAAAACCGTTGCTTGAATAAGTTATGTTAGCCCCTTAGAACACAAATTTATAACTCAAAATTTTGGGTCGATTTCTGGAATAATAGCTCTTTTGCTCTTGATAGATATTACATCATTGGATAAAGCTAATTTTACAAGAAAAAATCACCGTGTTTTCTTTGTTAGACTCAGTATTTTTAAGCCTCACGTTTTGAGGTCCGAACTCAACTCAAAAAAGGGGTATAAATTTGTGTTAGGAGCCTTTTGATTGATAGTACCTGCTTGGCTTAAATTTATATAATAACTGATAATTTGTCAAATTGATTATATTTAGTTACAGTTTATAACAGAACAAAGAATATATAATTTAAAAAAAACATACAATAAGTCTCTGGCCGTTATAAAGACAGAATAGATCGCTTATTCAATACGCAGGGGAGTGCATCTTTGTCTGTGGCATCCATTTTTTGTTTCGTTATGAATTTCATACGCAGCAGGATTTAAATACTAACTAAGGAATATATTTCTTGCATCAAAATAGTTCTTACTTTATAAAGAACTAAGCTAACAAAGAAATATATATTAGGTCGTAATAAACACAAAATATATCGCCTATTCTATACAAAATCATTGTTGTATCCATTTTTCTTTTGTCTTTGAATTTTAAATCAGAATTTATACGTAGTATATATAATCAGACATAATTAATTTTATTTGGTTACAAGAATAGAAAGTTATTAATATCAAATATATTTAATTTTGTCAGCAATTAAATACATTTTTTACCACAAAATAAATATTACTTCTTAAAAGAAAAATTTCATTTATGAACTAAATAATAGCCAATTTAAAGTTTAAACTTTACGTTACTACAATTTGTAAACACGGCCTATTATGTGCATTTATGTCCAGAATTTGGTCACAATAACTGATAATATTTAAGTACCGTATGGTCCAGATTATCAGTTGCTCCGTAGTATAAGTCGGACAGGCCAAAAATGAAGAAAGAAGGAGGAAAAGGCATATATGAGTCACACCGGAGTATAAGTCGAACTTGAAAATACCTACATATATGGAAATTGTC
Source organism: Caligus rogercresseyi (assembly GCA_013387185.1). Classification (NCBI taxonomy): domain Eukaryota; kingdom Metazoa; phylum Arthropoda; class Copepoda; order Siphonostomatoida; family Caligidae; genus Caligus; species Caligus rogercresseyi. The sequence goes on from CP045895.1 coordinate 28,825,892, forward strand.
TAAAGGAACGTTTTATAGTGCATTCAATCATTTTGTAACATTTTTGGGGAAAATTTATTTGATAGAGAGGCAGAAAAACTTCACATATAAGTTGCACTGAAGTATAAGTCGTACCCCTGGCCAAACTACGCAAAAAAAACTGCTACTTATACTCCGGAAAATACGTTGTATATTTTTGTATAAGAATCCCAATACTCAACTGTAAATCTATTATAGTGAAATTACTAGCTTTCATCTACGGTGGCATCTCAACAAAGGATTTTTCTTTATTAATGATTGCATACGCAAATCTGCATTAATGCGTTTAACTTGTCTTTTTTATATTTTGTTTCTATAGGAGAATTTTAGTCAGTATATATCAGTTTGCTATCGAAGTAAGATATGGCGAAATTTATAAAAAGTGAAAGAAACCGATTGATCCTAGTTGATGAATATCAACATAGGTATTACAAAAATCGGGAAAATAGTGGAACTATTTATTGGGAGTGTTGCGAAAGGAAGGCAAAGAACTGTAGAGCAAAAATTCACACCAAATATTCAACTGAAGTTGAAATTGTTGAATATGTGAATGAACATTGCCATGAATTGACGAAAGCAGAAGTGGACTCCATAAATTTTCGAAGAGAACTTAAGGAAGCATCTCTAAAGAACCCTCAACAAACAACCCGATCAACAAGTTTGACAGCTATTTTAAACAGCGATGAAGCTACAATTGCACAATTGACAACATTATCTAATATTGCAAGAAGTGTTAGAGGATGGAAGACCATCAATGAAAAATTCCCAACATCTCCACAATCTCGCATGGGATTCTCAATTCCACCCCGATTCAAAACTCTAGAAAATTCTGAAGAGGATTTTCTTTTATATGACTCTGGAGAGGACGATCAAAGTCGAATCCTCATATTTGGGACGAATTCAGGCCTTCAAGATTTGACGAATAATAGGAAATGGGCCATTGATGGTACATTCAAGATAACCCCTGATTTTTTTACCAAATTGTAACTGTTCACATTTACATTGAAACATCCATCGCTGTACCCAGATTATTTATTTTTCTACCAAACAAGTCAGCAGCTACTTATAGACTATTATTTCAAAAATTAAATAAATTGTTGTTGAGCAACCAATTTCTATTTCTATCGATTATGAAATGGCTTTCATTAATAGTTTACTAGATGTATTTCCGGAAACTTCACTTCATGGTTGCTTTTTTCATTTTTCAAAGAGTTTATACAAAAAAAATATTGAACTTGGGTACAAAAATCGGTACCATTCTGAAGGAGATTTTAGTCTTCAAATTAAAATGTTTTCTTTGCTTGCATTTGTACCTCTTGACAATGTTGTTGAAATTTTTGAAGAACTCACATTTATTTCGTATTTTGAGTCCAATTATATTGGAATTCTAAGAGGAAGAATTAATAATAGGAGAAGGCATCCACCAAGATACCCAACTCATTTGTGGAATGTCTATGCAAGAGTATTATCTGGAGAACCTAGAACAAACAACTGTGTAGAAGGATACCACAATGCACTCAATAAAACCATTGGATGTAATCATCCAAATATCTGGAAACTGATAGCGACTCTACAAAAAGAAGAGACAATGTCTAGGTTCAAAATTGTTCAAATTCGTAGAGGTGATGTTTTCCGAAAAAAGTATGCTCAAATAAATTATCGTATATTAAACATTGTTAACAATTATTACAGTATTGATGACAAAAAATATTATTTGAAGTCTATGGCCTATAATTTAAAACTGTTTTAAACATATGTATATTATATTTTACGATTATAGAATATTGTACTTTTTGAAGAGTTGAGAAAATAAAATCATTGGTTTTAATATAAAACTACTTAATTTCTCACATTAAAAATGTAGTTTTCACCTCAGGTAACTATTCTATTACCTAACTAGCTACTTTGGGAATAATAATTCTTTGGGGTTTAAAACAAATTATATATATTCGGGCAATTTTCCTTTCGGGCAATTTTCTGTTTGGGCAATTTTCCATTCGGGCAATTTTCCATTCGGGCAATTTTCCTTCGGGCAATTTTCCTACGGGCAATTTTCCTTCGGGCAATTTTCTTTCGGGCAATTTTCCTACAACCCGTCAACATATATTATTCTGGGGGCAGCCCAGCGAATTATGAAAATGCACTCCCAATTTCCTTGACGACTCAGTGGTAGATATCATCCGGCGGGATTGCAACAAAAAAGCATTCTTCAAAAACTTTGGAGATCCTGTTGCCATGGAAAAATGGCACTGGACAAAAATGTTCTCTCTTTGCATGATATAGGCTCTAGGTCTATTATTGTTGATGGAAGGTTCTTGTTTCCTCTCCGAAGAAAGACAAGAGGATTAAACACTCAATTGCCCATGGCATTTAAAAATGTCAATGGGTTTTTGAAAATGATAAGGAGAAATGTATCCTTTTTTAACACAAAAAAAAAATATTCATTACACCCAAATATGAAAAAAAAAAGGATTCTATCCTCACTCAATAACATTTGTGATGGAAGAAAGTTCACGGCACAATTTCAAATTCCAGCAAAATTCTACAGGCCCTGTAAGGACTGCAGAATGTTATATATTCATACAAGCCATGCATTCGTTGATTGCCCAGCCATTGTACAACTGAAAATGTTTTGCTTTCTCAATGTGGGTGGCCTAGACGACAGGTCGTCATCCAGCTTGAGAACCATAATTATGTTTGGGCTCTCCTCAAGAGGAATGAGAATCTCTGACAAAACGAAGGCGCTAGATTTTGCCATTTTAAACACAAAGGCCTTGATATCAAAGAAGCTTGCCAAATATGAACCAATAAGACCGGAGAGATCAGAGGGATCCTGCTTGGAGCTGCAGGAAGAAACGCGGCCTTTTCACTCAAAATCATATTGTTGGACGGTTCATCATGGACATTCGCGGCTGAATGGATATAAAATACTTCCCGACTCAAAGTCATCGCTTTTGCCAAATTTAGAGGAAAATAATCAAGAATTTTAAAAAATTGCATGATTTAACTTGTTTTTAATGTGTTTTACAGCTGATACTTTTAATACTTGATAATTAGATAAAATTTTATTGTATGTTGAAGTTCGATGCTAAATTTTATTTGTCATTGGAATTTTTCCTGTGTTTGCCGCAGGTTGTTTGATTTAAATCAGGCCGATTTAAATCATTGATTTAAATCGCGATTTAAATCAAGTGGATTTCCAACTAAAATCATTGATTTAAATCAATTCATGTTTTTTTCAATAAATTAAATTGATATTTAATTTTATGCTTCTAATTATCAATGACAGAAACAAAACATTTCATGTCTGTCTTCTTAATAGTTGAGCAGTGGCCTTTTTCATTATATCTATAGCCTCAGAATATAGGCCTATATCATATAATATATCATATTAAGCTTTGAGTTAGGATTATTTGATTTAAATCAAGCAATTTGGATTGCAATCTAAATTAAGTTTTTTTCCAAAGACATTTTATAATCAATGATTAAAATCAAGTCATGTTTTATCAAATAAATTGTTTATTACTTGTACAATGTAAATGGAAAAGTTAACGCAGTTCAATTTGACAATTACAGGAACGAGTTATTAATTGTCAGTCTTCTTGCTCTTCTAAATCTTCTAATTAGCTTAAGATTTGATGAACATATTTAACAATTTGCTTCTATTCTGCTTGTACAATATGAATGAAAAAGTAAACTCAATTAAATTTGACAATTATAGGAACGAGTTATCAATTGTCCGATTGTCTTGTGCCTCCTTTTCCAAGCGTACCTGGCGCGTCCTAGATTCGAGAGTGACCCATCTTGTAGTCATCTTTGATCAGCCGTTGGCAGCTCCACCCAGTATTTATTTAAGGTAGAAAATTGTCATGAGTCTTCGATCCTCGATTGGATTTCGAACTGTCACGTGATTAGCGAGTATGACTCATTACAAGGCCTTTGAAGTTCTGTAATTTTATTGTTTACTCCTTTGCATTCTTTATTAAAATGAAATCATTAAGTAAGGCAACTAGAATTTAATCAAAGACAGCATTTAAAGTCCCCTGAGTAATAGGTAGGCCTATATGTATATTGGGCATGTTTTAAAAAGTTACAATTTAAAGTATGGACAAAATTTACACATTGAAAAAAATATTTTTGGTTAATAAAATATGGTTAACAATTAAAATCAAAAAAATCTGATTTAAATCAAAAAAATCCGATTTAAATCAAAAAAATCAACAGCCCTGGTTTGCCGACTAGGCAGAGGAAGGAGTTTCCTTGAGCGCAAGTACTCAAAGGCCCGGGTACATATGCTCCGTAGAATGAGGGCGGTAGTTACATCTTCTTTTGAGTGGCCACGATTGAACTTTGTCGAAGGATTCATGAACCTTCTTGTTTAAATCACTGTGTAATTATTTCCAATAAGGTTCTAATTAAAGTTTCCTTAGAGTTTTATGAGCTAAATTTGAGGCACTTAGCTTAATAGAAGGACAGCATCATTTTCGTGAGTGAGAGTTCCTCATTCCTCTCACTAGTCAAGTCATATTTTTTCCCGTTCACAGGCTTCTTGACAGACTTGTCTGAAGGAGTTGGACACATTTGAGGAGGGTGATCCAGGGATGAAGAGTGAAGGAAGAGCTTGCGCCTTGAGCATCTTCCTAGCAGAGGTCCTAAGAAGCTCAGCCTGAATATTCCTTTGGAAGTCATCCTATCTTTAGGCCCATCCTGTCGGGTCTTCTGCATCGTGCAATCCACAGACGTTGGATATTGAGATCCTTTGTGGGAAGTGCAAAATATTGTGCATCTCGAGGATTAGAGCAAGAGGAGATGGCACAAACACGATTACTTCCTCGAGAATATGACATTGTTGCTTTGCAATACAAACTGAACTATAAATCAAGCGTAGCACCTGTGACATCACAACAAAATAGTCAGCTGTCGCCCTGCAATTGCCTACTCGATTCCCATTGCCTCACCTTATTTATGTTCTCCTTGCATCCAAGCACAACCAATCAAAAAAAACTACAAATGGCGTGCAACAACGCCGTCGGGAAGACCTGGGGGCCGACTCCAAGGGTAATTAGATGGGTGTATACCAGCATCATTTGTCCTAAGATCTCTTATGGATCGATTGTCAGGTCTTGTCGAATCCAAAACTACCAGAAGAAACTGGAATATATCCAACAGCTTGATATGATAAGAAATCTTCGATTTGCCTCCTTAGGCTTATATATCAAAATGAGGACTCGAAAGGCACTTTTTTATTTGAACATTAGAGCATTGGGTCTAAACCTGGTCATGTTCTTGAAGAGTGGCGTGAAAATAAAAGTTTTGGAATTTCATCTTGCATTCAGAGAGACTTTCCTACGAGTCTAAAAATGAGTTTGAAGAAACTTTTTTCATAAATTATGATAGCTTTTCTGTAGGTGAGGTATTAAACACCAGTAATGGTATTCAATGCTACACTAATGGTAGCAAAATTGCTTACAAAATCGGGTTGGACTATAATCTATATAATAATTCACCAATCTCTGTCCGTCCGTCTGTATGTCCGCACGCTATCTCCTCTCACATTTATGGTCAAATTTGAACTTTGAAGGTACCTATGAAATTCTCGGGTCAAGGCGGACCTAATAAAACTATTTCAAAGTGATGGGACCTGAAATGAACCAGAAAAATCACATTTTCTGATTTTATTACCTACTTTTCAAGGTAAAGAGAGGAAAAAGAAATAGAAAAAAGCATTTCATGTGACTTGAAACATATTCTTTGTAGAAAGTCTAACTTTTTATGAGGAATATTTGTACAAAACAGAAAATTATTTTAACTCATTTGACATTTAGAAACCTATTTTATCTCCACAAAATCCATGATACAAATTTTAAGAAACGTATGTAATATGAACATATGGGCGCCGTAGGTGCCCAAATATGCGAGTATGTACAATCCTTCATTTTTTAAATAAAAACTCAGCTGGGAAACTCAATGATGAATCCACTATGTTTCAAACTGAAGTTAAGGTTAAATGAAAGGCAGCTCTCTTATTATTAAAAAAGAACATTTCAGAAACAAAAAAATGACTTTTATATCAACAAACAAGTAGATATTGTATCTTTGGGCTCAGTTGTTGTAAACAATTGCATCAATGCTTTGTAAGTATAAACCATGTCAACCTTCATTGGGGTAAAGCCCACGTAGGTTGGCTAGGAAATGAGAAGGCTAGCCGACTTGCAAAAGCTGGATCAAGATCAAATCTATTACAGGATATTCCTATTCCAGATTATTTTATGTCAGACCTGGCAAGGAGGGGTCTCGATAGAGAATGTGCCTCCCAATAGACACAGGAAAACTCCTGTAGACAAAGTAAACTATGTCTTCCAAGCCAGACCCTAATGCATCGGAACAATTGATAAATTTTAGTTGTGAATCTCTACATATGTATTCAAATAAAGATAATAACTCGTCATAATTTTCTTAGATATCATCAATCATTGTCGAACAAATTTCTCACTCGTGAGTGTCGTTTTTGTCAGCAGAGTGATGAGACGTCTTATCACATGTTGGCTGAGTGTGATTTCTTAAGAGAATGACGGCTCATGAAGCTTTAACAACCAACATCTTCCAGAGCTAAAACAGATCCCAGTAATTCTTAAGAATTGTAACATTGGTTACCTGTTTGGCTTCCCGAGGTAGAATGAGTAAGCAACATGGTTAAAGAGGTTGTGTGCTCTAGGGAATGGGCTAAGATTGTTAATTCGATTCCGCCTTGAATTCAAGACTCAACTTGAATTCGTACTCTTGGATCCTACCCTCAAACAAAACAAAAAATATATATTGAAACCTACTGGTGATCATAATTATAATTGGATCACTTGCAGCAGACCCTCATAGGTCATATACTAGTCTACTCCAAAAAAAGTCTAACGAGGAAAATAATAAAAAGGTATCTCCCAAACAAGCAAATCTCTTATTAACAACCCTTAGTTTATTCTCTTTATTTTATAAATTAAAATAATATAGTAATGATTACTGGATTATATATATATATATATATATATATATATCCCTCTTTTCCATCCTTCAAAATAAAATTTTGAAATATTTAAGTCGAAAAAAGAAAGAAAGCATATTTTCCTAGTGAAATATTTATTTTAATTATAATTTCTAATCCTAATTACCATTAATATAAATTGATGACTATAAATCAAAAATTTAATATGTTTTTTTATTATAAGAATACTTCTTTTTAAAAATTAAGTTAGGCAAATATGCAATTTGAAGAAAGAAGCTATAGAATGTAAATGGAAGATTTTTCCCATTTCCCCCCGAAAGATAGCATTAATTATTCGTTCGCCGCCGACCAGACCGATTGAGTCCCCTCGGGCTACGTATGAGTTTCCAGTATGTTGTGATGAGTATGTTGTTATTTTGTTACAGTGAAGGAAGTGTTTTCCACAGTGGTAGTCCGGTCAGTCTTTGAACACACAGTAAGCTGTGATATGATGAACTTTTTCAATGACAGTGCCCCTGTTATTTACTTACGCCCCCCCCCCCCCATTGAGATGTACGCTAGCGCTGACTTTGGCGCGCTATGAATATAAAAATAAAAAGATGCTCACAGCACAGTTAATAAAAACACACTTAAGGAATGGTTTTGAGAAAAAGTTGAAATTCATATTATTGGTGAAATATAGCGTTTATTAAAAATCATTATTAAAGAAAAAGTGGAATCTATTGAAATGACATAAGAAATATATTTTTTTCAAAAGTGTCAACAAAAAGATGGATTTTATTTTGTAGATGTAATGATTTTCTGAGTCTCCTTAGTTATTAACAAATATATTCATGTAGTGGCATAGATACTCCATTGTGTGGTTTTGTTCTTTCCAACAATATATATAGTTTGAAATATATTGATATTGTTATTAATTACAAAGTTTTACTAATTTTTTAGCCATGTGTAACTCAAAAACAACAATACAAAACATAAATTAAGAATTAATGTGAAAAATGTATATTATACATAAAAATGTGTATATTTAGACGAATATAAAACACACAGATATTAACTTATATACAAACTTTTTTATAACATATGACTTAACTTCTGAAATGTTAATATTTCTTAACTAATATTTTTATAAGATAACGGGAAGCTTAATATTTTAGACAACCATAGACAGAATACCCTCGGCCAATATAATAAAATATGTGTTTCAAAAACATTTTCAGATATAATTCTGCGCTAAGACGTTTATGCGGATTGATGAGTTTAAACCTTGATATCCCCATATATATTTTCGCAACTCTACGTTGAGTTATTATTTACTACTTGGACATGAGTGGATTGCTCTCTCTCGGCGGGTAGGTCAGCTTGTGCTGTGCCATATATGGGATAAATGAACATATATACCCTACCCACAACTTCAGTTTCCGTGACTTCCCTTCAGATCTCCCTAAACTTTAAATTATTTTATAAAGTTAATGAATTCCCATTCAATCTTGACAATTGATATATTATCATATAATTACAATAAGTACAATACATTATCTAATAAAATATATAATTTAAAGGCTCTGACCTTATATAATGTTTAATAAAGGACTCATAATTAAAGAGAGCAATTTGGTATCACTACTCGTTTCCACTCCTCAGGAGAGATTAGGAGCTCTATAAAAGATTTTTTTTTAGAAGGAAGTCACAAAGACACTGACTATTATTAAAAGTATAAATATACTAAAAGACCGTACCTATATTTATATATTTAAAAGTAAAAAACCAAGAGGATGATCCCGCATATTAAACTTGATAATAAAAATAAACTACAATCATTTTTATAACATGTTTGGTGAATAAGTTTAATGCTTAATCTCTCAATTTATTAATTTAAATGATATCTCATTTATCTTCTAATTATTAAAAAAATGACAGTGAGAAGAAAATACAACTTATTTATAATTAAACTTTTGTATATTTTTATTGCGTATAGTAGACATAAAATACAATAACAAGTAGTTATCATTTCTATGATTGTAAGCTGAATGGGGAGGGAGCTCAAATATTTTTGGGAACTACGCCATCGACTTGGTGAATTTCAGTTGGGTGAACTCCTACAGATATTTTAGCCATTTAAAGAAAATTGTGAAACAGTATTTTTACAATTACAACCAAAAGTTTTAAATTACTTTTTTTAATGTTATTTTATATTATGTCTTGTAACTTGTCAACAAAATTTAATATACGTATTGTGAAACTTTTTTAAGGCTTTGACATGTCTTTATTGTAGCTAGGTCTTTTTGGTAGGTGGTTTAATTTTAAACTATAATGTTTATTTATGTATTATTTTAAATACAATTCTACTGTCCTTTTTTATTTGTATCTCCTGTTACAATTGAAATAAAGACCTCATATTAAAAATAGTTTGGTAGATATTATTAAAACTAACAATGATATAATTAATTATAAAACTTGAAAAATGATTGCACGGTTTTTATACTGGGAATACAGCACAAATGAAAATGCATTGTATTTCTATGATTTATTTTATCAAAGGTAAGTAACACTTCTACTTCTTAAGATAGTAGTCATAAGGGCTGATATCTGAGGAGTTGGAGGGCTTGATTTGGGGTTTTGGCACGTTATCCTTGAGTTAGTAACGTACAGACTTGGCCATGTGAGTGCCTACTGAGTCCTTCTCTAAGATATATAACTTCCAAGAGACCAGTACCAAGGCTAGATAATGCCCCTGAGAACATCTAGTTAAACATTCTGGTTGATCTTCAACTTGGACTCGAAGAAGTGCAGCGACACTCGCTGCTGATGATATCAACGACTTTTACCCCCCCCCCCCCCCTCATAAGAATCTCAATGTAGATTCATTAGGCATTCTTCTTGAATCAAGAATTGATCCCGGACGACCGACGACAGGGATTCCTGAGAAATCAACAGAGATCTGAAAGCGGTCAGCTGGGAACAAGATTTGTGATGTCGATATGGATTCTGGAGCAGTTTGCCTGCGAATAATAAACATTGACGTGTAGATTTATGAGTAGTCAGGAGCCGTAGAATTAATCCCTATGCAGTTGTCAGGGATTTGTCAGTGATAAGCTTTTTATATTATAAAAATATTGATAAATAATGAACTTATTTTTCTCTACATCTCCCTTTTCCCATGAACCAGTCCTCATAGCCTTTTCTGTCCTGTAGATTTGATGCTATTTGTGCGTTCTTGATTTAAATCCATTTAGCACAGATGCTTCCATAGTGACTGAATCCCTCCATTACATTCCGAGGATCGTTGTGATTAATACTGCTGAAAATGTATAATAACAAAAAAAAATAGTGACACACATAATTCCTCAAAAAATTTCAATACGTTCATGTTATTGATAAAGCATCAGGTCAAATGGCATTGTTATATTCTTTTATGTACACAATTTTTAAATAATCAGAGAAAGGGAGAAAAGAAAAAGATATAAAAGAAAAGGAAAGTAAATAATATAAGATGACGTCATGATATATTAAAATCATAATAAAAAGTAGGTTGAGAGCCCTACCAATAGACTTTTATTTTCAGTAATACTCCTTTGGCTCTTAGTAGTAAACGCGAGAGTTTTTATTCATCTTACACTTATCCTAAATTAAATACAAGGTTGAAATTAACAACATGCACTAGATAAGCATACAGACCATAAAAAATGAAGAACGAATATTATGTACTTTAAAAGGTCTTACATAAATCCTCCACTCTGCCCATTTTTTCTAAGATTTATTCGCTTTGACAGTTTAGAGTGAGATCCATATTAATATCTACAACTTCTGAACCCATAAAGGCTTTGAGTCTAGTAGAAGTCTACCGACAATAACTTAGTGTGGAGGAGTCATAAATGAGCCCTACTCCAATGAATATTTCTGAATTAACCGAAAATCATCGTTATAAACATCTAAGAATCGATAGACACAAGTTATATATATTGTATGAACTGATTTAAAAATCGGGAATAATGTCATCAAATTATCATACTATTTTATAAATAGTCATATTGATTTTATATCCTATTAATGATGTTTAAATGAGTATTTTTTTATTACATGTATACCCATATTATATTTTACTATATATAATAAAATGTGGCTTTTTGAATGTTTCACAGTCCAATAGATAAAGGATTGGATGCATATTACTCTGCTGTCTCATCCAAGAATTGATTGTGTTCATAACTCCACTCTTGGAGAGACATCCTTACTTTTTCTCATATCCCTATCCATAAAGATGGCGTTGAACTCCACTAAAAATAGATATAGCTAGGGCGCTGATCCCAAAACGTGATGCATTGGATAGAAATGTATCCTAGTATCGTGGGGAATTTGAGTCATCAGCCCGAAAATCCCAAAAGGGAGGACTTCTGTGACGTCCTGGAAGACATTGACGTTTTCAGTAGCCTGTGGAATATCTCAAATATTCCATTAATGGATGATATGATGACGTGGAAAGACAGTGCAAGGAAGATCAGGGGCTTGTCCTTCTTCTGATCGATGAGTTTCCGGTAGGCGTATCGTTTCTCCTCCATGATGGCACACAAAAGCTCCTTTTCAAGCCGCACAGCCTCCTTCTACTCACGCTCCGCATACTCATACCAGATGACCACAGCCTTCGAGTAGTGACTACCATTCACTTTGGGGAAGCTCGTAAAGTCCTGCCCGTGGGCCCGGCTGGTGTTTAAGTATTCTTGAGTTAGAGATGCCTGTGAGGGCGACTGGGTCCCCGGGGAGGAATCCATGGACCTCTATTCATAGGCATTGGACCTCCATTCCAAGGGAGAGGAGGTCCAACGTAGTCACTATTCATGGGAGCAGCACTATTGGAGTTATTGGTATGTGATGGAGGGTGATCTCTGATCCATGTACAGTAGCCTGTCCCGTTTTCAGGTCATCGCTCAATTTTTTGCTCCAAGCACTTTTCTGCAGCGTAGTGATGAAAAAATGAGATTGAGAAAGTTTCAGCCTTCAAGGCCATTTTTGTGGCTGCACAAGCCTTTCAAAGTTTCAAAAAGGCCGTTTTTGGGGTCAAAAATGGCAATTTTCAAGTGGCTTGTGCTGTCTGAGTTTTAGTGATATCGAGTTAATTTTTTTCCTAAGGGTTGCTTGAAGTCTCATCTTTCAAGAATTTTTTGGAGCAATCAAGCAAATACATATTTTTATGGTTTTTGGCCCGTTCAGTAGGCCTCTTTTGGCCCAAAATAGACATTTTTTGGTTTTTTGCTAGTATTTGCCCTAAAAATATCTTAGCAATTTTGTTATTTTATGGCAAAATAATTACCTTATCATAATGCACGTTTGTGCAATTTTCATAATGATCAAGATGATATAGACGTTTTAATAGAAAATATTGTGCTTATTCTTATGAAATATTGTACATTTGCCGAAATAAAATCGCTATTTATACTTTACAATATTTTTTATTTCCTCATGGAATAAGTTGTTTTATTATAATTTTACTAACCTCTATATTGTTTTTAAGATGAGTAAAATTACTACGTAAAATGTTAAGACGTTTTCCACACCACCCAGCGCACTACCCTTTTGTGTGGATGGTCCCCCTAGAGATCTATTCATATACCGTGACTTATTTGAAAGTCATATTGATATTTTAAAGATCTTTTTTATTCCTTAATTAATTTATTTTTAATTACATATTATGAGAAATAAGATGCCAGTACTATGTAGGTAGTCTCATCCATTCCATATTTTCTTGACCATTACAAGCAAGTTAAACATAAGAAAAGAGAAAACGGGTGCGAAACAATAATAATTGTTTTTTTTTATTTTGGTTTGTTATATCTGGTTGAAAAATATATTTTTTCTTATAGTAATCGAATTGTAATGTCCAACCTTTCTTGATTCGGTAAGATTTCGTCTCCAAGACTTAAAGGAATCATGTACTTCCATTAAATGCCAAGTTTGGTTAAACATATTCTTCAAACATTTTTCGGAAAGTGATGGATTGCTGTGTTAAAAAGCTTCATTTTCCAACAGCTTCTATATCTCTTTTTGGTGAAGACGTATTTTGGTGTGTAGAAAAAAAAACATCTGAATTTTATAAAGTAATTATTGTGGAAATTCTTTTACTTCCTTCTGTAAGGCCAAGACTATCCAACTTAATGTAATGAACGGCCTTCGACATAAACCGAACATGGTGCAGGTGTTTTATGTAAAGTTGTTTTAAATTTGGATACATATTAAATGTTCATAATTTGCTAATTATCTATAGTCTTCTCTATGCATTTTTTTTTATCAGTATTTTTTTCCAAGCTTTTAATATTTGTTCACAGCTTGATCATAATGAAAATTTAATCATAAAAAAATTGGGTGTATGTTTTGAAATTCGGAATATTCTTTTTAAAAAGGTCATTTTCGGAGCCAGTCATGATCCAGTATAACCTTGACGATTTTTTGATATGACACTCATATACATGATGTCTACAAGCAAGAAGTAGCAAGGGTCGCTCGAGGAATATGTTTAGTTTACCATTTACTCCGCTTCCACTCCCAGTATTTAAGGTTGTTGTGTCGAAGGTCGTTCATTACATTAATGTAATGAACGACCTTCGACATAAACCGAGCATGGTGTATTGGTGTAGGGAGTTTTACGTAAAGTTGTTTTGAATTTGGATACATATATAATGTTCATAGGTTGCCAATTCTCTATGCATTTTATTTTCAATCAGTATTTGTTTCAAAGCTTTTAATATTTTAAAATATTTTTGTTTGCTTGTTTCTGTATGTTCTTTTTCATCCATGTACAATATAAATCTCTGTATTTTGTTATGCTACTTATAAAAACATTTGGAAGTGATCTTCTGGAAAAAAACTTCGATTGATCTTTTTGCATTCGATATTTCAATATTTTTTTGAGACTGAATTAAACTATTCACATTATATCTAATGATGATTATTTATTAGTTGAATAACCAGCTTTTTATTATTTTTGTAGTAAATAAAAATAAGTAATAATATTTTACGTGCTACATGCTAGGTTATTTTACTCATCTTAAAAAACCAATATAAATATAATTATGATTTAGGAAAGTATACTCACACACAATTACAGAAATAATATGTTTTTCTTACTTAAAATTGATTGAAGTAAGTATACTTATATATTTGCTCAAATATACATAGAATGCGCATTGAGAAAAGATATTACAATTGATTTGGGAGGGATTGGATTGAGATAGTCATGTGACCCTAGGATAGTTTTCTGTGTCCCCCCTTATGTCTCAAAATCTCTTGCAGCCAAAAGGGATGTATCCTTCAATATAGACAACTGTATTAACTCTTCGTTTTAAAACTTCCCATTGATATCTGGAACTAATTATATAACGGAAAATATATGAAATCTTCATATCTCTTCCACTTTCTATTGTTTAAATATCCACATGCTGGAGCAGTTAAATAGGATGCCATAATACTCATCAAACCATAAATGCAAAAAAAGTATAAATACGATATTCAGTGCCTATATATATGTTGATATTGTTATCTATCAGTAGATAGAGATAATTAAAACAAAAACCATAGTTCTTTACTTTATTTTTGTCAGCTATATATGAATAGATATCCGTTATTTTTGTATCATTGTTGTGCATTAATATTTTTAAATAATAAGAACAACCCAAGGGATTCTTCACATTGGAGCCCCTAGACTCCAGCCTAGAAAAGCCTAGGCTAATAAAAATTAGCTGGATTTGATTGATTTTAGACATTTGTAAACTGATCAGTTATTTTAAATATTTAATAAATAAATAATTAAATTACAACTCGAAAGTTATTTAAATTGTTTGTGGTATCATCTAACTTCCTGAGATCAATGGGGATAATTACTTAAATAAACATATTATTAATTATTAGCTACAACTCGTAGCAGGAAATAATAAAATTATTAAAATCCATAAATGATGATAATTCATCAGGAAAAACAATACGGAAGTATTTTAATCAGTCTTTTAGTGTATTGTTATAATATATTTTTTTTTAGTTCAAATAATAAATAATGGCCATGAACGTAAGCTTAAAATCGTAACATTTTAGTTTCATAGTCTACAAAATTATTGTTTTAGTCTTAATATAATTCTTAACTAAACTCAACCT
>CP045895.1:28841142-28868125 GCA_013387185.1 Caligus rogercresseyi
TAGTTAATAATTTATATAGATTTTTTTTTCGGCCAAAAGGCAAGCTTTATTATGCTTTTTTTTTATTTTAAAATTATATAGATTAAAAAAATTATCAGAATACCTTGTTTTAATGCCTGGGCTACAATAAATAAGAGTAGCATAAAATATACATTTTCCAATCGGACATAATCTTTTAATAAGTGTATGTTAAATTCAATTTTTTATATTGATTTTAAAAATCATCCTTGCCTAAATATTACTCAATTTTAAATTTGTTAAAAAAAGTAATACGAATTATAATGAAGATTTATAGTTGCATCTTTAAATCCTTAATTTAACGGCTTAGATGTAATAATTCATACAAAACGAAAGTTAATCATTTTTACTATTCTTTAAATTATTTTGTAGTTGATATGATGTGATATCTTTGAGATTAAGACTGAAAAGAAATGGTGGAAGTGGTTCAATACTTATTTATGTTCTGGCCACCTCATCTCTTGTAACACCTGTTGATTGCTGTATCGTTTACAATACATGAATTAAATATATAAACCTAACAAGTAAACTGTCTGTTCAAAAAGGCCAACTCCTTAAATCTGTCATAATATATAATGATTGCTAACAGATATACATATGTAGATCTAATTGTCTTTAGCAAAGACGATCTACGTGGTCCATCGCTGGGAAACATGGTATACTTTCTTCTACAAATTAACTTTTTACAAAAAAAAAAAAAAATCTCCACGGTAAGATCTTTATTCAGCTTGAATGTATATATAAAAACAATAAACATGAAACTGAATATAAAATAGGAAAATTGTGTTAAAAATACATAACATAAATAAACATTTGAGTTTTAAATTATTTCTACTAAAAAATCTAAATATCTATAAACAAATAATACAATAATAAAAAATGATCAATTCAAAGAAACATTACAAAAACAATAATCATTGATAAATTCGAAATTATTAAACTGAAAAAATAGAATATAAAAAACAGTCCAAAGCTTCGACGGTGAGTTTGTTGTGCAGTTTTAAAATCCTATTCAACGCTTGGAGATGTAGGGCAGAGTTCGAAGGGAAAATAGCGTATTATTCTAAATGCATATGTCCAGGAATCATCACGGCAGTGGGGATCTTAATTTCCAGGGTAAAATATTCGCTAGCGGATATCATAATTGCTCTAAGCTAAACATCTACACACTACCATAGGTCAATTTTGTCCTATAAGATTTAAAGTTCCTAATAGCTGATAAAATAGCTTTTCCTTTGGAGAGTTACATTAAATGTGTTAAAAGAGCGAAGAGTATATAAGCTTTCAAAAAATTAGCCTAAAATTCGAAATGAAAACATAATTAACCTAACTAAAATGACCTAAAATAATAACATGGGACAATCTACAAAAGCATGAAGAGTAACAATTGTATTAATTTTCTACAATTTTTACATGGACTTGAAGAAGCGTAGAAGATTAGCAGAGATTAAAAATGTGAGTAAAAATGTCGACCGTCATAAAGTTTTAAAAGAGAATGCCTAATCATCCGATCCCAAGAGGACGGGGAGGCCAATAGCTTTTTTATAATATTCAGCAACTTTATTCGCGTCTGAGTTTTCCAATCTTGTGCAAATAAACTTCATGCACCATGGAGTTAGAGGAAGATGATTGAGTGCACTTTTTCTAGGGGAACATGAACCTTCCTGTATTAAAAGCTGTTCTCTTTTCAAGTCGTGAATGTAAAGTGTTTGTTGGATGGCTATGTTTTCGAGTTCTTCAGGAAATATTTTAGTCTAAAAGTACATTCAAATAGCTCTTATCATTAGTACTGATGTGATTTTATTCATATGTACAAACTATATAGCACAATAGTATTTATAGGAAATATATGTAGGCGTTTATTTTTTTCTTTTCAAGCTATGTCTTTACTGATTTACTCACATAAAAATATTTGGAGTTTTTTAAAATCTTATTAACCTTTTGATCAGCTTAGCAACAATTAAGTTGATTAAGCGAATAAAAATATCATAATGAACTTAACATAACGTTATTTATAGATTATATGTATATATAAAAACTAAACCTAATTCAAGCAGTAATTAAATAATTATGGAATTTGAACCTTTTTAGATGATACTTTTGTGGACATTTTTTTAATACATGGAATTAAATCCGTGTTGATATAGATGAGCATTATGGCATTGTAATAAAACCATCAAATATATCTTTATCGAAGAAAAACTGTAAAATATGGGGCATTTTCTCTTTGCTGTGTCCATCTTTGACGCGTGCTCAAACAATACTGAATCAAGCAATCATAAAACTGGCTGAGAAGTTTTTTTAGTACGAAATCTTAACTTTCCAACACCATCTGGTGTAACCCGATTGCACTTATACAACGCGAGATCCGGATTACTAAAGCAATCTATTGGAAAAATAATGGATTTCTTTTACTACAAATGTTATAAAAATTACGTCAACAAGTCTGATATATAGGTAATATAAATATATATCAGACTTGTTGACGTTCGCAAAAAATTTGTTGTTCGTCGTTGGTTGTCGTCACCAAAAGTTCATCTTTTGTTTTAGATTGAATCGTTCGTTTGTAGTTTGTGTATAAGTGATGACTTTTTTTTAGTAAGGAAATTTCCCATACAAACGAATAATTTGTTGTCGTTCGTTGTTTAGGAACGACGAACGATTACAAAAGAACGACAAACAACAAGTCCGAATATTATAATATATTAATATAAATATATATTATATTCCCCTGTACCAATGCTCGTTTTTTAAAGTCCAGGTAACTTTTGATCCTTACATTTAAGTTGTATTATAGAAATATGTTTATTTTTTAATGTATATTACGCTTTGTGGCTCACTTGAGAGTTTTGTATCTTTGAGATTTTTGTCTATATTATAATGGACTCATCTATCTATAAACAAGATCCTAGTCGTTTTAAAAACAGGTTCTGAATTGATTTTAATTTTTTAAACATTATGATGTTTTATAAGTTGTTGATTGTATTTATTTCATTAACTATATTTTCTTATTTTCATGAATCTTGAGCCCAAAGTTATTTTTATAGCTTTTGTCCAGTTTCAACTCCGTCCAACCATATCCATGTATAAAAACCCAAATTGAATAAAGGTATTCAATAAAAATTACTTTTGAAGCTATAGCGTAATTATTGATTCATTGAAGCATTTATATTGTAACTATTTTTCAATACATGAAAAGAGATTTCAGAATTATAAAAAAACTTCCAATCAAGAGGACTTTAAACCTAAAAAACATGCTAACAAATGACTGAGGCATGAAAAATCTGTTGTCCCTATATTATTTTTGCGAAACATATCCATTTTAATCCCACAAACTATTTCACATTTTTAATAAAGGTCTATAATTTTGTAAATTCCAACACATTATAATGCAATCATGTTTGTTCACTAACATTACTCATAATTATCAGTAGGTTTCCATTAAAAAATGTTATTTTATATCAGCCAAAACTTGAAAGAGAGATAATCAAATTGTCTATTCACAGCGATTCCTAACATTTGCTCCAGAAGAAGTCAAGTATTCTCTTCCGTTCATTATCAAATTCATATTATTTACGAAAACTAAAAAAAATACCACATGATTTTTCTACTTTTTAATCGCTCTTTAAACTATAAATTGAGTTATTATATAAATATTTAATTGTTTATTTTGATATTCGTTGTTTTACCATGAAGTATTGTTTTATTTTGTTTTAATGCAAATACTTTAACATATTTTTAGAAAAGAAAAAGTCATCTTCTATTTATGTTCATATTTTGATCCAATTTTTTAAATAAAAACGTGTATTTGTTCTAATTTCGTCTATGATTCCTCTAAACATTAAAAGAGAGAAAAAAATTATATTTGTATCTTTTGTTGTTCCAGAAACTCACCACTATTCGTACGGAACCAGACATTCGTAAGTATAGTTGTCACTTCCTTCGATTAATTTAATCATATTCCCAATTCAACTTGATAAATTATAGGAACAACATAAATGATATCTCAAGTACGAAAATCAAGCAAAAAATGGAGATGGAGGAAGATCTGGGCGTTGTGGACTCATTCCTTGGCGATGGAACCCAGGCTCGTATCATTGACTCTGTCAATAATTGGATCTCAGACAAGGCAAAGTCAAACCCGGTTGCGTTGAGAGATTTGTCTGCGAAACCTATCGCACCGGAGAATCCATGTCGGACTTCCATATCTTCTCATGTCCCTCACCAATGCTGCTCTCAGCTTCATGGTCGCAGAAAAGTTTGATCAGTCCATTGACATTCAGGAAATGACACGTGCTGCTCGGTAAAAAAAGTTTTACTGATTTTCAAAATATCCTTTAACGAATTTCATTTAACATTATAAGGTACGGACGCACCATTGGGACCTGCCACAACATGAAGTGTGACTTCCTGGACTCACAGCTTCGAACCCTCGGAGACTATCTTGGAACGTTTGAAGACTTCTTGAACTCTGTCATGAGCTCACTTTCAAATTCCATCAACCTTGGATAAATCCATTTCATCCCCAATCAACCGTACCTTAAATCGTAGAAACGAAAATGAAAGAATTGTAAAATATTTTTTTTATGGGGAATATGTTTTTACAAACATATATAGATATATTGGTGCTTGGATATTTATATATGTACGTAAATTGTATTATTCAAATATGTGGATTAAATATATAGGTTAAATCTTTTTTATAATATTTATATATTAAAAGTCTTCTAGTTCTCTAAATATGTTAGACTAAGAACTGGGAAATTTTCCGAGTCCTAATTGCGGCATATCTTTAAAACATTTATTTTAATGCATTCATGATGTAAGATAATATGTTTTGAACAAGGATTAGCTGGCAACAG
Source organism: Caligus rogercresseyi (assembly GCA_013387185.1). NCBI lineage: Eukaryota > Metazoa > Arthropoda > Copepoda > Siphonostomatoida > Caligidae > Caligus > Caligus rogercresseyi. The sequence goes on from CP045895.1 coordinate 28,846,023, forward strand.
GGGCGCAAAGAAAAAATTATAAAGAATCAATAATTTTAATAGCTTTTCCTATAAAGTGTACTCCTTTATGCATAAATACACTTTAACAGTGTTTGAAGTCATACATATATATGAATCTTCGATATTTAATACCACATATATCTTTCAGAAGTATTCATTAGTGTGACAAAAATGGATTTTTATATTCGTCTCAAATAGCAAATGCAATTACTAGACAAATAAGGTCAATAAAGAATTTCAAATTAATCATAAATAATCTGTTCATTTAAAAAAAAGAAAATAAGTTGAAATATTTCGATTCCTACGAAAAGACAGAACTCCGAAGTAAAAAATAAAAGAAACTTCTACATATAGAGTAATATTAAAAAAATATATCTATTCAAAAAATTACTACATAAAATGTCGAAATTCACCTTACACTGGTTAATGTATATATTTTTTTTTTGAAAAATGTACAGATTCTTGTGAAATACGACCCACGGAATCCAATCTGGCAAAACTTTTTGTCATGAGGTAATTTTTTTAACTTGCATAAAATCTAATTTTCTCAAATTTTGTGTGGTCATGACTCCTTGAGGCTAAGGTATACATTCCTTAGAATCTAAGAGTCAACCAGGTGATTAGATCTCCTCTCCCCAGTCCTTTGAGCATGGATATCTTTTAATATCCACTAGCATTTTTTACTCACATGGATTCATAATGATAATTTAAATATTTTTTTTAAATTCAATGTTGTTAGTGCTGCGTTTTGGAAACAAGTGCTAGAACGCATTGTCAATGAGACAACTAATGCAACCCGAGGGCACAAGGAACGTTTGGAACCGGCAAATAGCAGGATTTTTCTTATTTATCCAACTGCTGGCAACAAATGATTCTGTTCTAAAGAGCTGATAAGTCGTCATGAAGGTCAGTAAGTATCGCATCCCTGAAATCCAGAAGGAGATTATATATATATATATATATATTAGAGATGTCCGATCGATCGATTGATATCTTTTATAATATAATATGGTATAAAAATTGTAAGTCGTCCTTCTCGGTAAGTATTAGACATCCAGCAAGAGCATATATATATATATAGATATATATATATATATATATATATATACTATATATATATATATATATATATATATATATATATATATATATATATATATATATATAATATATACAAATATGAGTGTACAACAGCAGAGCGATTGAAAAAAGAAATGGAGAAATTCAATTTCGTTTTTCTAGTGTTTCTCCTGACCAAGGTATTGAGAGTGTGAATGCCGTTTCAAAACTGCTCCAAAAACAATTAAGTGGACATTATGAGGGCAGTGAGTCTGCTGGGGAATGCCATAAAGATTAAAAATAGAATTATATTTTCTAAAGAAAATTAAAACAAGCAAGCACTAGTATAGTATACTCCTCCGTAAGATAACATTTTTGAAATCAAAAACCATAAGTTCGAAAAGATTTCTAAGAGGATAAAACTAAGAGATTCCACAAGAATAATTTTTTACATGTCGTAATTTTCTAATAAAAGTTTTTAATTAAAGAAGTATAAACGATACTTAGTCATTAAAAGGGGGAATAATGAAAATAAGTTCTTCAGATATTATAGTCTTTATATTTATATTGCTAATCTGTATACCTGTTTGGATTATTAAATTCCAATAGTTCTATGTTTCTGCGTAAATTATCAAAATATTTATTATCATAACTATTTCTGTATATTTCAAATTAAGGTAAAATTATTCCTAATAAATAGTTAATTTTTTCTTTTAAAACTTTTCTGATCAAACGGTTTCCTCAAACAAATTTCAAATTAAAGTAATAATTATTTCCTAATAAAAGTTTAAAGTTTTTGCTTTTAAAATTGTTTTCATAACTTCATAAACTCATTTATTAAGGTTTTTTATATAAATTTGTTGCCATATTTTCAAAACCGAGTCGGCGAGAAAATATAAACTCACTGCCAACATAGAAAACTGTCAAACAGTTTAAAATAGAATCCAGACTGAGCAAAATGGTAAGAAGCTCCAAGAATCTCACAAATTCCTTGAGCAATCCAGTTCAAATATTAAAGGGGTGCGATAGCCGTGCGTTGTTAAGGCGTGTTCAACTCTCAATGTTGGGGCGTAGGTTCGAATACTCCCGATAGAGGATGGTAATTTTTGTCTACATACCTCATTGATAAGATCCTAGGTTCGATAGGAGTAATTTTAATGCTTATTTATATCCTGTCGGATGCAATTCTATCGAAACACATAGGCAATAATAATAATATATGAAGCCCGGCAAGGTAAAAACAAGGTCCGAAATATCGAAATGACAAGGTCAATTGAATCGCTAAAATGATTAATTTTATTGATTCGGTATAAGCTTTTACTGATATAGTTTAATATTTAACTATATAAATTTTATACATAGGTACCTTGAACAATAAAAAACATATAAAAATATTTTTTGAATAGAAAAAAGTTTGCATTTATTTTATGTTTAGATAATTCAAAATAAACGTATTCGTTCCCAACCTTAACTTATGGTGGAAGTGGACTATTGGTTTGTACAAATGGATTTCCTAAGAGACATTCAGCATATCCCAAGTATAAAAGGATCATAGCAAAAAGTTGATAACTATAATTATATCAATATTATATATTTGCATAATATTTGACTTAAAAACAAAAGGGATCACGATAGACAGGTACGAGATTTCCGAGAGGTGAAGGTAAATTTTAGCATTGATAAGATGATAAGTTCAGTAGACTAATTATAATGATAGGATGCTATTCATATCAACACGGATGCAATTCTATCAAACCAAATAGACAAGAACAAAAAAAATAATAATATTATAATAAAAAGAAAACTTAATTTGGTATATTTCATTAATGGTTACAGATCATGATAATTTAAATGAAATTATATGAAGCGGATATATCTATATACAGGATACAACATATACACGAGGTGTTGGATAATGATGCGAATCAGTTTATATCTTGCAAATATTGCATCAATCTTCTACATCATAGGCTTAAATTAAAGCTCAGACAAATTGAATTGATTTCTTTTTTATGTATCAAAACCGGTTTAAAACTTTGTTTTTAAGAAATTCAAGCTTTGTTTTTGTTATTTCGTAAAATTGGGTAAAATTTTCTCAAAAAAAGAGAAATGTCGCGCATCCACAAGTTCGTCGAGGACCTCGCCAAGGCCAGGAAACTCCCAAGGAGATCAAGACCATGGTCGACACGGCCTTTGAGGTCAACAGCATCTCCAAAGCCAAATCTACCGCATTTCAGCATTAGTTAAGGCCGGGAAGGACTCTTCAGACAAGAGGATCACGAACGGGAGGAGGAAGGTCCGTACCGACGACTTTATTGAGGCTGTGAGGGTGGACGTGGAGGTCGACCGTCGGGTGACAATGGAGGAACTGGCTATCAAGTTCGAGACGTCGATCAACACCATTTTCCACGTCCTCCATGACGATCTTGGGCTCTCAATCAAGTCAGCAAGATGGATCCCCAAGATGCTCACAAAGGATCACAAAATGAAGTTAGTGAGGTGCGCACAGCCTTCTTGAAACTCAATTTGAGCTCAGATTGGGGTTTCTGGACAAGATTGTGACAATGGATGAAACCTCTGTGTCTTTCTTCACTCCTGAGTCCAAACGAGGGTCATCTCAATGGCTCCCGAAGGCTCCAACCCGCCCCTGAAGTTCAAGCGTCAAGAATCGAGGAAGAAACAGACGGTTCTCAGCTTCTTCGACAACTGCGGTGTGATCTTCCAGCACTATCTCCCGATGAGGACCTCCGTCACCGCGGCCGTGTTCAAGGATGTCATGAACATGTTTTTAAAGAAATTCAAGGAGAAGCGACCATAAATGGCCAAAAGAACTTCCACTTCGACAATGCTCCGTGCTACACGGCAAATAGCACAAAGAAGTTTTAGCCAAGAAGGGGATCAAGGTCATCGATCACCCACCCTACTCTCCTGACCTTGCCCCGCAGACTTCTTCTACTTCCCCGTCATGAAGAAGATGCTCGAGGGCGTGGAGATCGTCGACAAGAGCGTCCAGAAGGAGTGGACCGGGTCGGGAGGGCCATCCCGGAAGACAGGTTCCGTGAGGCCTTCAGGAAGTGGGTTGAGAGGTGGGAGAAATGTATTCGAATCGGCGGAAGTCATGTGGAAAAGATTTGTTAAAGTTGTTTTCGTTATAATTGAAATTATATTTTATGATTTTTTCCCCCGCATATTTATCCGAAACAACCTCGTATATATATTTATATATACATATATAAATTTATATATATATTTATATACATATATCTATATATATTATATGTATATATAAATAACATTATTTATTTCTTACTTTCATTCAAATTTACTAAAATATCATTCAAATATACTTTTTAAAATATATTGTGTTTTAATTCTTTTCCAAATAAGGAATGGCGACTGGTTTATGCGTCTTCGAATACCATAGTGGTTGCATATGGGTACGCTTTTAACAAATCCAAAAACTTGATGAATTCTCTCTTCTTCTTGCGTCGATGCAAAGAATTTTAAGGAACGTCAACCTGTCTCCCACTCCTGATACTTTGATAGACATACATCAAACACAGATATGTCAAACCTTTTATTCATAGATTCGGTGAACCTCTCTTACAGAAAAAACCGCTCTGTTGAATGTAATTTTCACTTTTCATGACCTGAGATCGGATTCCACTTTTGGCGGAAGAAGTTTTCGGTTTCCACTTTTGGCGGAGGAAGGTTTCGGTTTCCACTTCAGAGGATCTGTAAAAACCATATGCCCTTCTACTCCCTGGTTTTCAAAACAAATATCTTACAAGCAAACATCGAATGAAGTAAGAAAAATAGCGGGAAAGTTTTTAATCTTTAAGTCTTCTTCGTCGTGAGAGAAAAAAATTTATAATTCAACCGGTGAAATCGCTGACGGTTCAAATTCACGGCCCAATTCCAAATATCGGCAGACTATAATTAAATTTATTTGCAATAATTGCAGATTTTTATTTAATAATGCATTGCATGCCTTCGTGGAAGCACTTTACTCATCTAAACGTTTGTGGTAATATAGACTTAAATTCGAACTTTGTTAGAGCAACAATTATTTTTGCACCATTCAGAAGAAGAAGGAAGATCTCTCCTCATCAAAAGGCTGCTGAATTTGCACTGCTCAACATTACAACAAATCACTCTTACTTACGAATCGAAGACCTTAGAGCAATTATGATTGGGGTAGCGGCTCGTTATTCAGTCCTCTCAATAAAAAATCCCAATTTATCTGCGACGTCATGGACATGGGCTGGAGATTTGATAAAGTTTATTCCTTTAATTCTCTCGAGTACATCAAACCATCAAATCGACAATAAGACGACATCAACGTTTTATAGTGAATACAAAATATTGTAAGTAAGTCATTTTATATTATGGTTTTATCTTTAGAAAGTAATTTTGAGTTATAATGTTCATTTATGTTTTGTTTCTAACGTAACTGTCTTCAGATTGTGTCTTTTATCTCTTACTTTTTAGTGTATTGTTATTTTTTTTACACAGCATGGATTTGAATCTAATAAATAAGCACTGACTGAAAGGGTATATATATATATATATATATATATATATATATGTGTTTTACCCGTTTCAGTATAAAACGAATAAAATATCAAAAATATTTTTATCGAATGAAGCCTTTTTCCTATGTATTTACTAAGAAAAATAAGACGGTATATTGACATTCAAAATAATGCCGTAATTTATCATTAGCCAAGGTTTGGAGTCCAACACTTAAGATAAGTTATATCTATCGTCAATAAAAATATCACCTCACTGATTGAGCCTTTTCAAACAATATTACTTTTTGATAAAATGTATGGATTGAAATAATAAATTAGACTAACTATGGACCTAAATAATGAATTATTCGAACGTAAATATCCTCTTGACTCTATTAAAGTCGTGCCTTTTTCATTTAAACTTCTCTTATATATATCAGGAAACGACCGGGTACCCGGCCCGGTTCCCGGCTGTTTTTTGAACGTCCAGGCCCCGTGTCTAAAATCACCGGGTACCGGGACACATCAATCATAGCTAAGACGTTGTTGACGTTCACGAAAAATTATTGTTCGTCACTCTGAAAGTAACGACATTTTTTAAAGAAAATAATTAAAAAAATATTAAAGTTGTGTTGAACTTTTTGTTAGGAAAAATTCTTTTCTAAAGAAACATCCGGCCCGGCTCAAAAATTTACTCCCCGGCCCGCTCCCGGCGAAAAAAAGTGTCCCGGTCGTTTTCTGATATATATATATTATTGTTATTTTTATGAGGAGGAGTCTTAATGGTTTGTTGGTTGATACAAAACTTAACTTGAAGATATCAAAAACCATAAATGATAAATTGTTAGGGATGTTCATTAAAAACTAAAGGACAAAATAATTCTAGAATACAACAATACTGATAAGGTAACTTGGTATCCTCAATAATTTATTATATGAATGCGGCATACTTTTATAGGCATATTATTCATAACATTAATTAACATTTGACAAATCAATAATTACCTCCGCCGAAGGAGGTATTGTTTCACTGGCGTTGGTTGTTGGTTTGTTTGTCACCAAGATAACTCAAAAAGTACTGAACGGATTTGGATGAAACTTTGTGGAGTTGTTGGAAATGCCAAAAGTAACAAGTGATTAAATTTTGGCATCTCTGAGTGCAGAATTAGATGCAAAACGAGCTAAATACTAATAATACTTCAAGTTAGCCTACTCTGCCAATAGATGCCGCTGTGCTGTGAAATCATGTGCCGGGAGCGTCTTCCTCTCGGAATTCCCGTCGAGGGGAACCCTCCCCCGTCCCTCTACGCAGCCCCAGTCGTGAAAAATCCGCCTCGGAAGCTAATAAGGACCCCGTAACGGCGGAGGTTTGCACTCTCTGAGTGTATATATGCCTCTAGTTCATCTTATTTTCATTTTGTTTGTATAAAATAGTCTATACTTTTCGATTCTTAATAATTGAATTATAATTATAAGGATTTGACAAAAAAGTGTTTCTGGATAAAAAAATTCTTAAGAAAAACGTTGGCAGTACTCATCATCATGACTTATAACCCTTAAAAATGACACTGAAAATAATACCGAAAATATGATACGTAGACACAAAAATATATATATATATATCTATAAAATATATTTTTTTCGGTTATAAAATTCTTTATTATGTTATCTAAAAAACGAGTAAATAAGATACAACAACAGATAACAATAAATAAATAAAAAATATTTTAGACAGTTGTGTTTTAAATAAAAACCATAATTGTATATTATAGAACAAAATTACTACCTAAAAAAACAACCTTAATAAAATGCACAAAATATTTGTCCGTAACAAGCGACGATGACTTTTTAAAATTATTTTAAAGCATTTAAGTGTTCTGCTGCCATTGATGGCACATAACGAATTAGGTCTCCAGCCCACTCCACGAAGAAGATCCTGCGTTGGGAACTCTTAGAGAAAGAGCCAAATAACGTGCCGCTGCCCCAATGATGATTGAGCGTAGGTTGTCGACCTCTAAGTAGGAGTTCGCCCAATTTGTTTTGCAATTAAAGAGTTAATATTACTTAAAGCAAAATTTATGGCTTTTGAACGGGGAGAGCATTTTTTTTAAATTTGAAAGCACCAAAAAAGTACAAAAAACACTTAAAGTACCGGGGGGAATCTCTTTACTCTCACACACATTCATTTCAACAAACTTTTTACCACTTGAGCACGGCGCAGTCTACGAAAGCATGAAAAATATCATTGTATAAACGCCCACAGTTATTAAAAGGCCTAAAAAACTTTATTAATTGTCCTGAAATTTAGAATTGTGCCGTAAACTTTGATGCATCATTTATGACCTGAGTGGAGTGGAGAATAAAAACTAATTTGATATCAAAATTAAGAAGTAATTCGAGTATTCATAAATTGAGTTATATACGAATGGACAAATTAGACTAATATCCTTAGGCATATGAACATTAATTTAGGGTAGGCAATATGCATTTATATTTATAACTCGCAAAAAGGAACATTAGGCGTTGAACACACCGAATTAAATATATTTTATACAATCTAATAAATACAAGAAAAAAATATGATTGTTGTTTTACTGAAAGAGTTGTATGTAAGTCAAACAATAATTCATAGGTAAATGCTAAATAGTCTGATGACCATGGACCTTTTCTACCTTGAAATTTTAGAATTTAGGTAATTGGTTAGTAATAACACAATATATAAATCATTTCGTTTACTAAATACCATTGTTATTTGTGATTACATAACCAACTCTCTCACATTATTGATTAAGGACTTACTTTTTTTGGGTTCTTCCAAAAGATGTACCTACATGGACAGCTAAGGAGATGTTTGGTGAAAAATTTCGACACTCATGTTCACTTAATTATTTATTTACTTTTTCTAAGAACCCCAGGATTGATCATAGAGATGACCCCCAACACGATGATGCTAGCCGGGTTTTTGGTCCTGAAGACCATGGGAACATCCTTGGGGTCCCTGCAATCCACCTGCCATTCTTCCTGTTGCTGCTCCTGTCCACGGTGAAGACTTTCTCATCACTGAAGAACTGCAGATAGACGGCGCATTTGTCTTCAGAGACACGAGCAGCTTCTTCCCCTTCGCAACCCTTCAGGCCTTCTGGCATTGGTGAGGAGATGTCAGATTTTCAGGGCATAGCTTTTGTATCCCACGTCTTTCTTGATGACCCTGGATACGGTTGACAGGTGGAACCCACGCTTCCTGGCGAGAATGGACATGGGCGTCCCCGGATTGGCCTTGATGGACCTCTTGAGACTAGCCACAAATGCGGGCGTGCAGATCAGCGGAAGAAGCTTTCTATATTTAAGAAGATTGTGAAATATATATTTTTTTGGAGTGCTTAATTACTTCATTATTATATAACAAAATCTCAATGTATCAAATATTCAATATATTTAACAAAAGGGATTTACAATTTTTTTTTTGGTTGCTTTGTCCCTTGAGTAATCTACAACAAGGATTCTGGATACTTGAAAGCTAATATTTTGGATCCGAAAGGAATATGAGCTCTCATAGATCTTTAATTGAGCCTTCACCTTCGTATCAAATATAAATAAAGATAAAGATATGGGTATGGTAATGGATGAATTGAATTTAAAAAAAATATTGTGCGGAAATTGTGTCTTAAGACCTATGATAAGAACGATAAAAGTAAATTTATTTATGTGGAACTATATACACTATAGATAATCGATCTAGATACAGTGTTTTTGAAGAGCTAAGTAAATAACCTCAAAAAACTTACCTTTCACTATTTAGTTCCTCAGTTTCTTTTTCGTTTCTCCTTTATTGTTTGGATAATGTATATAAAATTATAATATATAAGTAAGATGAACATTAAAGTTTATAATAAAAAATTAAAATATTTCACTATTTTTGCTAAGATTTGAAGGATAAAATTTGATGACGTTCCCCGCAAGAATTCATGAATCCTCTTAATTTCAAAAACTATAAATAATTTTTCCATTCTTGAGGGGATCTTGAGAGTGAGGGCGGCATCAGAGAGCATCACAGACCGAAGAATAGACGGTTTTATAATTGCTTTTTTTGTCAAACAACTCGCTATAAACTCTTTAGTTATATTATTATCAATATATATATCGCAATTTCATAGCTTGTAGCAAAATGAAAGTTGTGTATAGATTTTTTTGTTTACTGAGCATCAAATAATTCCTTTGTGTTTTTCTGAAATAAAACGAGGGAAACATTTAATATTTTTTTGAAAATTGTTATGCATAAAAAATTGATAAGTGTGAAAAACGATATCGCAATTTCCATAGCTTACAGTTAAATAACAACGGAAATCAATTTGTGTTATATCACTTTAGTAGAAAATAAGCCTTTTTTATCTTCTTTGTTTTCTATATATCACTTCATTATTTCTGATTTTGTATAAAAAATGAGGGAAACATTTTTTATTTTTTTGAGAAACTGTTATGAATGAATTATTGATATGTTATTTTAAAAATCCACAAATTTATATTCACAAAATTTTCATACTACCCAATATTTAATTCGAGTAAACAACAAGAAATACATGAACTCTTTCATTGAATAAAATGGAAAGCTCATATGGTGTTTATGTAATATCTTTTTCTCGAACGTAATTGATATTAAAAAGGAGCGGGAATTATGAAAAAAGCTATGGACATAATGAAATAAGGTGTCACTTCCAAAAATTGCTTTTGATCATAACTTATATGATGGCCTTACCCGCTTCCCTTCATCATTTGATTATTAATAAAGCCAAATACACTATGATATACATATGTAAGAAACGCTAAAACATATATTTCTAATATAATATTTTGAACTTAGAATGGATAAACTAATCAATCAAAGCAGTACTTTTTACGTCTCACAAAAGGCAGCGGTACAAAGTCAAGTTTGGTTGCAGGAAAAATCGTCATATGACCAGTAAAAATCTGGTAGTTATTCGTTTCGCTCGCACATGGCATTTGCATGAATAAACGCCTGTAGATGGGAATGTTCGTTATACCAAATAATAGTAATTATTTTAATTTTTATCGTCATTAGTATTTTCAGATGAAATAAATACATTATAATTTATAATCAATTAAATTTCGTTTACAGTTCTTAAAGTTATAAAAATTCAGACACTATAAACAGAGTGGTATCACTGATGATCCTCCAGTCCTCCGGTCCGTAGAGGGGAGCTCATCTTAGCGGTCGTTCTAGTGTTAAAATATTTTGAATACATGTCATATCTTTTGACTTCCTGTTTTTAGTCAGCTTTTGTAAATAAAATTGAACTCTATATGTAATAACTTTATATATTTCCTATAAGTAGTAAAATGTTAATAATGTCATATAAATATATAGTCTTGTTTGCGATATGAGATCAATGATGAATAAGAAGAGAATTAGGAATAGAAGAATTCTTTATAGTGTTTGAAATTAAGATATAGAAATAAAATATAATAAATCAAAAATAAATTGAATACTGTCAAAGGTTTCATCAAGGGATTGACGAGAGGATCTGGGGATTTAAAGGGAGCCATTCTAATCAAATAAAAATACAAACACAAATAAAAAAAGACGGTATTTGCAGACGTAAGTACTTTTAAATTTCGATTTCTTTATATTTATTACTTTATACAAACATTAAGTATTGATGCCTAGTAATATTTAGACACTTACCTATCTGGTAGTTATTAATAAAAATTTGTATGTGTGATAATTGCCTCCTCATACAATATTACATGAGTAAAACACAAAAAAAGATCAAAGATCAAATTAAGGCTTGTCCAGGAGCCTTGATGCACGAAATCCTAGCCAAAGGGTCTTCATGGCTTCCTTCATGGGAACTTCATAAGACAGAGTTATCCCGAAAGCTCCTGAGGCTCTAATTTCCGATCGGTTAAGAAAGGCATGCCGGAGACAGCGTCAAAAACGAAAATCCCAGCCTCCACTCCACACATCAATATAATACTCTTCAAAGATGGGTGAGAGTCCTAACAAGGATCAGAAATAATATTAAAAAGTACAAGATGTAATAAAATTTATATATAATACTTATATTAGTTGTGACTTATTTACCTCTCTGAGGGATCCTAACACGGAGGGATGCTAAACGTTACTGTGTAGGAGACATTTAATCATCGATAACTCCAGCTGTCTTTGTACCGACCCCTGATTACAAGGCCAGTCATGTTAATCCTTCAGGAAGAGGTATTTTTAAGATTCTTTCTTTGCAGATACGGCTGTACCTACAATCAATGTAGCTGGCCATGTAGGAACATTTTTTTTTGGAAAATCCCATTTGTTCTTATAAAGAAAAATGTTTTGTAATGTTAAACCAAAAGGCTGCTTCAACATTCAATTCTTCGCCTGAAAAATAGTTTTTATGGGAAACTATTCAATGTCTCCAATGATTTTTTTTCTTTGTAATGATATTATCTTCCTCAAGTAATTGTTCATTCAATTCAATTTTCATTGTATAGGTACAAAAAACTACTAATTGCTGCATATTTTTCTTGTACTTAATTTAACTTTTGTAATTGAGCTTATTAAATGAGCAATGAACAAAGTTATTCTCCAATCCTAAATTCATAAATACTTACCTCAGACCAATGATTTCATTTATTTTTCCTTATAACCAAGGTGTTTATTTTTATAATATATAAGGAACTACTTTCGTACATGCTTTAGGGACATACGGCACCAAAAGATGAAATACAATATGTCGTGTAAATGGAGTTTCGAGGTATTTACAGTACATCTCTACTAATTTGTAATTCCATTCTCGAGTCATTTATTATCTAGAGAGAAAAATAAGTATACCGTTGTGTAAGATTATAATCTGCTTTTGAAGGAAAAGCATTTTTTCAAAACAGAAAATTTTGCTTATATATATATATATATATATATATACTAGCAGATATTACCTGGCGCTGCCCGGGATTTTCCAACTTATATTTCCAATAGTCTTTGTAATAGATAAAAGATCATAAGAATAATTTATGTGATGTCATCACATGTGATTTTTAATATTAAAATCAGTTCCTCAAAAAGCTGTCATTGGGTCTTCATTGCCTTTTTCCCGTTTTTTTTGTTCCTTAAGGGTGGGAATTTAAACATTGTAAAAAGAAGTTATTTTAAGTCATTTCATAGAGTGCCTAAGTTATTTTCTTAAGAAAAGTAGTTCCTTAAAAGTCGTCATTGCATCGTTATTGCCTTTTTTCTATTTTCTATTCCTTAAGACTGAGCATTTAACTAAATAAAGATAAATATTTTAGAAGCCATTTCATAGAGAACATAGAGTGCCGAAGCTATGTATGGTAGTGATGAATATTAGAGTAGTAGTTTGATCTCCGTTGATGGAAGAAAACAGCAAAAGAAAAAACTTAAGAGGGACTGCAATTTCATATCTTTATCAAGAAAAGTTGAGAGTGAGTGACATTACTCTCCATCTCTGGCATTATTTAAATTTGAATTGCGCGATGTCGCAAAAAAAAAAGTTGTGATTTTCCATCAAAACCTATATTTGGGGGGAAGACAGGGACAGAAAAAAACTTATTTTTGAGTAATCATATAGAAAACGAATTTTCCGGTTAACACCCAAAAAATTAAAAACACGTCTTAGTACCTCAGTCTTATCCACAGTTAATTTGGGCAAAATCTAACTTGCAAATTTAAAAAATAAAAATAAAACGTTTAGGCGAATAAATAAGCATGTCGATGACGAATTTTCCGGGAGTTGGCAACCCCACTAAAACACTCCCTGAGCTCCCAAAACTATTCACTGAAAATTTCATCAAGATCTAATGACCCGTTCGGGAGATACAGGGAAACGAACGAACGGAATTCTTTTTTTATAAGTATAGATATATATATATACATATGCGTAGGGGAAATGTTTAGTTTGGGGGGGGGGGGGGGGACATTCAATTTGCCCGAATTTTAACAAGAACTGTTTAATCGGTGAAAAGTTAGTCGACTGAAGATAGCTATTGTTGAAGTTGAAGTCTCTCGCAAGGTCATTTAATTCACACTGGTTGAAGAGCTTTGGCTGTGATGTTGTACCTTCAAAGTGTATATCATCATGATTGTGTGAACTATCACATTGCAACTGCTCAGTCGCACTCTCATCATCTGTAACATCTGAAAGTGACTCGAACACTGGAATTGGAACATCTTCACTGTGGGGCACTGGTCTGTTAGTAGAATCCAAGTTTGGATACTTTAAACTCTTTCTGTTTTTTCTATTTATACCTATACGGTTTATAGCACTAAAATGGCAATCATCTGATTGGATTTTTTGGTTCTCTCCACACCATAGGTACACAAAAACTTAAGTTCTTTTTCTTGCCTTTAGACCATTCTCTAAGTTGTGTAATGCAACTAACACCCACAATGGGAGGGGCCTATTCTTTTATCATTCTTTAGGAGACACAGTTTTAAATATTAGAAGCAATTTTGCAAAAACTGTTTTAAGAAATTTGTGTTGATTTATCTTTAATGTATCCTCTCAAAACCTATCTCTGCCCTACTAACATGAGTATGCCATTTCCAAAAACATCTATATTAGTTTTGTAGCTCTATTAACAAAAGTTACAAAAATCGCCCGAAATCGGTCAAAATGTTTTTTGACTTTTTTGGGCCTCTCTGATATTTTTTTCAACTTAAACTATTATCCGCCCCCACTAATATGACCATGCCATTTCCAAAAACACCATAACATTTTTGTAGCTCAATAAACAAAAAAGTTGTGATTTTCACTAAAAGTCGAAAATAGAAAACAAAAAAACTCAAAATTTCAAAAAATTATGACCTGATTGAGCAAAATGGTTTTTAATTTAGTTATCAGGGACCCATTAGGTATTCAAATCAGTTGATATATCCCAAGAAACTTTTTCACTGTTCCCCAGTGTGATTAATAACAGACATCATTCTTTGTATTTTTTATATTATTTATTTATTTTAAATTAGTGCAGACAACTAATAATGGCTATGATTTTTCATTAAATAAACGAGTCTTCAATTTTTTTTCCATATACCATAGTTGGTGATCATATATATATATATATATATATATATATATGATATTTATGAGACTTGTTGATAGTCGTGAAAAATTGTCGTACGTTTGTCGTTCAGCAAAAGTTATCGTTCGTTGTTCATTGTCATTCATCATCGTTTTAAGATTGAATTGTTCGTCGTTCATTGTTCGTTTGTCGTTCGTCATTCTGAGAAAATGACATTTTTTCTCGTCAATCTGAAAAAAGTGATGACGTTTTTTTTAGGGAGGAAATTTTTCCCATGAAAAAAATCTTTGTCTTTTTTTGGCGGCAAAAACGAACGACTAACGGTAGGATATTTTTTTGTCATTCGTCAATTTTTTTGTTGTTCATCGACAAAATTGTTCGTCAACGACGAACGATTACAAATGAACGACAAATCAACAAGTTAATATATATATAATATACCGGTTGTAGAAAAAAATCGAGGAAAGTTTAGTGAAAAAAGTAATCATGGCCTTGCTGAGGCTATTAGTTATCATACAAAAAAAAATTATTGTTTTTTTTTTTTAATATAATAAATTTATAATTTAATCGATATATCCCCCTTCTGCAGCCACAACTCACTCCAGTCGGGGTCTGAAACTGGCGCAGACATCACGGATGTACTCAGCAGGCATAGAGACCCAGGCCTTATTAACGAAAGGTTTCAGGGTTGAAACATTTTTACTGCGCTTTTGGCAGGCCTTGGTCTCTACGCGCGCCTATATGGAGAAGTCCAAAGGGTTCAAATCTGGGCTCTGGGGAGGCCCAAAAATTCAAATTTTCGTCCATGAAGGCTTGAGTGGCTTTGGAGGTATGTGCAGGCGCCCCATCCTGCTGGAAAACATATGGACGATCACCAGCAACCTTCTTGATCCAAGAAGTGACTTTTTGACGCATCACATTAATGTAATCCTCTGACGAAAGCCGGAACCCAGCAGGGAACTAAATTGGGGGGAGGATATCACCCGTGGATGCAACTACACCAAGCATCATCAGAGAAGCTGGGTGTTTTGTAGTCGTATGGAACCTTCTTGAATCATCCTCTTGTGTATCCTCAAATACAACAAAACGATCATTTTGATGATTAACGAAGGGATCGACGGTAAAAGTCTTTTCGTCTGAGAAGAAGATAATGCGGCCTCCATTCGACTTCAGTGAATTCAAGAGCTTCTTGGATCTCTGCAACCTCCTTTCACGTTGTTTTTGTGTCAACAATGGCCTCTTTACAAGCCTAAGACTTTTTCCACCCATTTTTTTAACCTCTTTGGACACGCTGGTCTTGTGGATGCCCAAATCCTTGGCCACGGCCGACATTGACTTGGTTGGGTTGCGTTTGAGGAGGTTTTTGATGATGGTTGGGTTAATTTTTTTCGGCCATCCATTCCAGGTTTCCGTTTAAGGTACCCCGATTCATTTTTTAACTTTGCGACCTTGTATACGAAGCTCCTGGCACATTTGAGATGGTTGGAAATGGCTGTCTTGGTCCAACCCGCGTCAAGAAGTGTGGATACTGACATACGCTTGGCTTCCATGTCGTATTTATAAGGGTCGTACAATAAATGTTATAAACTAAAAAGTAGGGAAAACTTCTGAAAAAGACACGGTCTATATAAAGTTTTCTCTCCAAACCTCTCAATTTTAAAAGAAAATAACTCAAAGGTACTGTCCTCGATTTTTTTCTACACCCGGTATATAGTTAATTAAGGATCTGACAAACAAAATAAGAAAAGTTGATCTAATTTAGCCCTTGAAATTTCTTGCAAAATATACAAACTTTTAATCTGCTCTTTGATAGAACGATAATACACTAACTTAATTACTTTACATTAATAATTGAAAAATGCTTTTCATTATATGTTAACTAGATTATTTGTTACAAGAGAGATAAAAGAAAAAAATAACTTTCTGCAATTGTTTTATGTCATAGAAGCAGGGTACTATCTTGAATTGTATGTATAGTTTTAATTGTTAGTTACGTATGATATTGTATTTGATGCAAAATAAAAACAGTTTCTTTTGTATTGTTTAATTATATATTTAGTTCTACTTTTTTACGCATTAATTGGTAATTCAATCACTGTGTATTTTGCTCCGAGTGGCTGTTAAATATAAGTTTTTATGGATATTTGTAAACAGTGATTACAGAATCATTCTACATGTGCTTTAGTGGGTATCTCATCTCATAAAATTTTATTGTTCCACCACAGTGTTGGTATTTGTTGATAAGTGAGACGTAACCTTGCATGTCAAATACTTTACTAACTTGCAAATGATCTTCTTTGTCTCTTAATACCTGTTTAAATTTATTGTCTAGATCAAATTTGAATTCATTCTTTTTTTCGAGTTTCAGGCATAACAATGATGTGACCTCAAATGACTCGACGTTTTATTGGTCAATTGCATCCAATATATTTGTGCTATTGTCTTTAATTTTATGACTTTATTATATTAGCAGGCTGAGGATAAAAATCCGACTGGTTTAGTTTCTTCAATTTTTGACATCTGGGGTTTCGTTCAGTTCATGCTGTATGTCTTACAAGTTGAAGCTCAACATCAGACAGCCGTAGTTTCTATAATATATAGATCTCTGGGTTTCCACTGATGTTCAGATTTAGCTGTATGTCTTATGTGAGGATTGTGACTACCCGAAATTATCCAAGGATGATGAATTAAAGTGTACAAGATTCTCGATTACATCCGGGCTTTTTTTAAACAAGGAAAAAACAGAAGTTCTAACTCCTTTCAAAGATATCCTCACAAAGGAATGGCCGCATTTTAAATATCCCGAGCGCATTAAGATTGTTGGATCGTGGATCGGTTTTAACAGCTACCCATATAATCTTACCACCATAGTTTCTCATATTTCGACATCGAAGATGTTTTATTCTTCTTTTAACTTAAATATTTGGGACATAATCACAGTCTGGAATATGTACAGCGTCCCAAAAGTAATCCATCTTTTGCGCGTCACTCCCTTTGATGTCGTCACAGCTACGGAAATATTATCGGTTAAGGACGCGTTTTTGAGATTAGGAAAGAAAAAGAATATATCCTATAGGAGGGTTCATAATCCCTTAGCTATGGTGGTCTTGGAGTTATCGATTTATATTTTTGTGGAAGTCATTGAATTTTTATTGGGTGAGGAAATTGTGGAAGATCGATGAATGTTCGAAGCTCCACCTACATGAATTTCTCAGATGTCGAAATGTACAGCTCCATCTTTCTCCTTATCACGGTCTAAACAAAATTTTAAATTCATTTATCTTTACTCCGTACGGATTAACAACTTTTGTGTCGGTGCTACAGATATCGTAAAAAGATTCGAATTATCTTTGCAGTGGGAGATGCCGACGAGGGGCGGCTTGAACGATTTTACAATTGCAACACGTAACGCAGATATCGCTGCTGAAGTAACAATGGGTAATTGATTAATTAATAAGCTGGCCGAGAAATTTTACTCTGCTAGATTCGGCAATGTATACTTCATTGACCGCCCCTATTGCCTTTTCAATTGAAAGTATACTACACGTCAAAATCGTTTCTTAGAAAAGGCATGCATTCTCCTACTTTAACTCCATTTGTTGCATATTTGCAGCGACGAAATATTTTTGTGCCTCCTCAAAAAAGCATAAATAGTATTAGAAACAAGTTTTTAACATCTAACGCCTAAAAACGAAGGGTTGAGAAAGAAATATTTTTATGGAATATTAATGATAAATGACCGACGATCATATACTGAAAAGCCTATATTATGAGAAAAAAATGTTTCCAAATTGTCTAATATCAATATTATTAAACCCTTTGGTTGCTATTGAACTAACGCCAAGTAATAATATAATATACATATAGTATTATTAGTTAGAACGTATTAAATAATACTCTTTCAAACATTTATGCAAAAGAAAAGGACTGGCAAAAAGATAATTACATTACAATGGGTCTCCAGTAGTGTTGTGTCGGTTCCAATTTATTCGATGGGGGTACAAGAGCTTCACCCTCAGGGGAGACATCTCCTCACTGAGAAGCAGAAGGACGCCAGGGTGGCCAGGGGCAAGGACATGCTCAATTCATCAAGTCTTCTTCCAGCCCTTCTCTGAGATTCTTCTCAGATGAGAAGCTATTCAACCTGGACCGCACTCACAACAGGCAGAACACCACGTGGATCTGCCAGGACCCTGAGGACGTGCCCATGGTCTTCAAGTCCAAGAACCCGGCCTCAGTCATGGTCCTGGGCGTGATCTCCTTCGACAACGACTTGATGTCCCCCACTTCTTCTCCGTGGGCCTCAGGATCAACCAAGAAGTCTACCTAAAGGTGCTGAGGGACGTGGTGGTGCCCTAGATGAACAAGGTGGCCAAGGGCAGGAGATACACCTTCCAACAGAAATAAAATATTATAAAAAATATTCCTCTTTTTCCGATTCCAGATTTATCGCTTAACCCCCTGTATATATATATATATATATATGAGATATATATATATATATATATGAGAAAACGTAAATAATTGTTTTTGTTATATTTTCTAACTAAAATGATATAAATATTTCCTTAACCTTATCCTTGTACATTCATCGAAGCACAACACAAAAATACAAACCTACAAATAATATGTAAAACTTGATAGTATTTAAGTTTCATTAATCATGCCATGTATATAATAGTGGCACTTGAATCAGTTTAAATTGCAAAAATGCAAAATAATGCACATACTTTTTTTATGAATTTATGAAGAGTTGTTATGTAAATTTTTTCTATGCAGAATTAAATAAAATTAAACAGATTACCTAAAACCCAAAATAATGATATAAAAGGCTGTTAGTGTAATTTATGTCTCTACTTCTTCGTTTTGACACGAAAACATATGCCGTTAAGGACATATTTATTTATAAGGATTTGTATTTAAAGGACAATCTGAACTTAGG
This sequence comes from Caligus rogercresseyi, assembly GCA_013387185.1. Lineage (NCBI taxonomy): Eukaryota > Metazoa > Arthropoda > Copepoda > Siphonostomatoida > Caligidae > Caligus > Caligus rogercresseyi. Next base: position 28,865,586 of record CP045895.1, read on the forward strand.
AAAAGGATTCTATGTTTATAATTACAAGGAACAAAACCTTTCACCAAGTCATTATTGTAATTTTGATTTTATTTCACAAAAGTTTGGGAGTTTCTCCTTTTTTGGCTTCCATCCAGAGAATCATTTGGAGAGGTACACCGCGCTTTTCTTCCGATTCAACGATAGATATAATCTATCGAAACATAAATAAAAAGCCTTTCACAGATAAATTTGGGGATCCTTGTTCTTTAGAAAAATCTGCTCTTCAGAATGAATTGTTTTTTTCTGTATGACTTGGTATCAGAATCACTTTTATCACATGGAAGATTCCGGTTTCCACTTGAGAGATCTCTCGTCAATTGTAGCAAATCCGACCATGGTATACAAAACTTTTATATCGTTTGGGGCTGACAACGGATCCTAGCTCTATAGTGTGTAAATATAAAATTGACTAAATCTCCCTTCATCGTGGTACAAGAGAATTATTGGATCAAATTGTAGAATTGCGGAAGGTAATAATTCACAGCTCAGTTTCAAATTTTCTCGGATATTATTAGATGTTACCATCCATGCCAGGACTGCACTTTTATTTTTAATAACACAGTTCATGTTTTTGTGGATTGACCACTTTAAAAGTTGTTAAGGTATTTGTCCAATTCAATGGCGGCGTGGATGGGAACGGGCTGCCGGACAAATCAAGGCCATTATTCTTTTTGGAGCCCACAAGAGGAGTCGTAATTTTTACGACATCACAAGGCGATTGAGTGTGCGTTATTAAATATTAAATCATTGGTCCGGAAGATATTAACAATGAACAGTCCAATACACAAGGATGAGTAAATAACCAATGTGACCAGCCACGCGTTACTCGTCACTCAGAATCAAAATCCCTCAAGTGGCATCTTCCTCCTGGATTTGGGCTGGCGAGATCATCAAATTCATTCCTTCAACTTCACCACAATATCTAAGCCTGATTAAATCAATTATAGAAGATATCAACGTTTTATGTTAATAACGGCCTTATTATGATTATTTTCAGTTTTGAACATTGTCTTGTTGTCCCTTTATAAAAGGCCATTTTATTCGTAGGCAGTAATTATGAACAATAATGTTAATTTATGTAGTGTTTTTACACAGCCGCCTAGTTTTATTTTATTTATTTATTATTGTCTTTTATTGTCTTATGTGTATTTTATATACACTGTTTGATTATGATAATAAATAAAAAGTCTTAACCTAAAATACATTTAATGCTGACTAGGTATTTTATATTTTAGAGTTATATTACATCATTTATAGCTCACCTCAGGCCATATATTATTTATTTCATTACTTGAGGAATCACACTTTATAGAGTCTGATGTATTCTTCACACTTTTTAGCTACTTCAAAATATATAATACTAGAACTAGAAAATTGTAACAAACCTTTACAAAAGAGTGATATAAGGACGACTCCATGTTCTTTTTTATTATTAATTAATGTATTCATCACCCCTTTTGATTGTGTATGGGTTTGCTTAGCGCCCTTTTTCCGTATTTAATATTAATTGTCTTATCTCATGATGGGGATATGACTATTTATATTGTACCTACTTTAGAAATAATAAGGCTACACTCAATGGAGACTATTTTGCAAAACAATTTCATTTGAATGATAAATCGTTCTATATTTGTGACAAAGGATATTATCATTTCTTATTGTGGTTTTTTCCTGCTGGAGTAGATAAATAAAAAGTATTTTTCCATCTCAATTGAATTGTTTAAGTGCCTATATATATACATATATATATAATATAAATATATAAATTATTATATATATATATTTTACCGGCACATCAGCGTAAAACAATGACTCATTGATGAATCAAGAGGCTTTTCTAAATAGGCATGTCTGCAATAGTTAAAAACCTTTAAATTCATTATAAATAACGTTGTGTCACCATAAATCTTATTTAAATCCTGTAGAATGTATGTACAATAATATAATGTCCTTTCGCCTTGAAATTAAACTTGTTCTTATTAAATTGTTTTCATGGCCCACCTCTCCACAAGACTAATTTTAATTACATTGATCACAATTATTTTGGGTTTTATGTTCTTTAAACATATGTTCAAAACAAAATGTAATTACATTGAAGACCTTCTCTATATCATAATCCAGTACAGATTAGTGCTAAGGATATGTGTACATGAATGTTTTTTTTTTTGTCTCGTATTAATTATTTAGTCAAAAAATAATTCAATCAATGCAACAAGTACCATATTGAATATTTTGTTATCATTAATCACTAATTTCTCAAAAAATCCTCATTTATCGATAGAACCCAAAAAATGCGGAACGATAGAGGATATATGTTGAAAATGGGTTCTATTTATCTATTATGTTATCAGAAGTTCCAACTTTGTATCCCTATCGCTTATCCAAAGTTCAGTTTTTAATTTTATCCCTTGTAAAAGAAATTTGTTTAATTACTTTTGCACAAACGAAAAAAGTTTCGTTTTAAGCAACCACAATTTAGTATGTATATTTAATGGTAGAGGGCGAAATTATAATAGATT
>CP045895.1:28874267-28890404 GCA_013387185.1 Caligus rogercresseyi
AGAAACCACACTACAACACGGCCATCGTGCTAATATTCCTCACAAACCTCTCTATTATTTACTTATTATAGAAGGATCTGGATCCGCGAGTCCCGTTGAACATATTCATGAGCCGAGTCAGTGCTAGGAGCGACCACATTGATGAAGGAGCTCCCAAACGTCTCGTCTCTCCTCCGATCATTGAGGAGGAGGAGACGAGACGGGGCAAATATAATGACTGGAATCATGCCACCCGTCCACTCCCATTCGAGAATTTGATCCCAAGCAATGATGAATCAATGTAAACAATAACAATATAAGAACAAGGCAGGCACTCTGGATGACGAATACTTTTTTTCCTTCTTCTTCTATAATAAGTACAATAAGAAGAGGTTTGTGAGGATGTTAGCACGATGGCCGTGTTGAAGTGTGGGGTTCTCTTTGTTTCTAGCTCAGGTAGGAGATCAAAGTAACCGTACCCCGTGGATCCGTACAAAAGGTTTCCTCCTCTGATTGTGACCGTACTCAAACCCAACAGTAAAGTTCGAGTATGTGCTGATTTTACACGAATTATCTTCCTGGTCGTCAACAAACAGCTCTACACTCTGCCTCATCCCAAAGAACTATTGCTGGGCCCAACGGAGCTCAGACCTTCTCTAAACCGGACTTGTTACGAGCAATATCGCCTGGAACCTCAAGCTAAGGACCTCCTCACCATTAACACGCCTCTACTATATGTCCTACATTATGGTCTAGCCGCTGCTACAGCAATACATAGGTCAGGCAGCCCATTAAAAGTTATTAGTAGAGAGCGGAAAAAAATGTGATGATTTTTGCCATATTTTTTTTTAATGTTACCCAAAATGAGCGAAAATGTAAAAAATGTTGAAAAAATGTTAAAAAAATGTTAAAAATGCTAATTATGTAGACTCCAAATTTGATTTAATGTGAATTTATTATTTCATAAAACAGCGACATACAATAATCTCTGCCAAATTTTTCTCGGTTAAGTTTTGGCGACGGTCGGATAAAACATTTTTCAACCTCAAAAATGATATCCCACATTTACCGAGGTAATAGGACAGTATTTTAGAATAGCTCCATCCATTGGGCTCATCCCATCTGGAAGAGCAGCTCCAGGTTTGCCTAGCAGCACATCCCGTACCTGTCTCAATGCTGGCAGGGCAGGATTTTTCTTTACTACGTAATCGAACTTAATTTCAAAAACCTCTCTGGCGTCACCTGGAATCTTGAAGTTCCTTTCCTAAGCATCTTCAAAGATTTTGAGTCCATCTTCAAGTGTAATTTCTGTGGTCTCCAGGCTGGTAATTGAATCTTGCAAAAACGATAAATAACTTGCAATAAATGTTAAGTCAACTAAGATGCTTTTCATTTTAAGAATCCGCTAACTATTGGATATACATTTGACATCCTCAAGGTCAAACATATCCACGACTGCTTTGACTTGCTCGAAATTCTGACCATACCAAACAGCTGCGCGGATCCAGGTTCCCTATCTGGCAGAGCAGGGATTCGGTATCGCCGATTCAGTAGATTTTATATATCTACCTAATACCGAATATCGATCGTTGGGGTAGATAAGAAAGAAAAAGAAATTTATTTATGGTATCTGCTCTGTGACTTCTTCATACAAATTTAGTTGTTGTTGTTGTATGCTTTTATTACGGAGCTAATATAACTCTAGCCATTCATGGCTACTAAAAAAATATTTCTTTATATACATACCGTAACAAGAGTTCGAACCATGAACTGGACCGGTTCATCACTCTGGGCCGTCTCATCACTAGGAGGGGTTTGTTGATATATTTTTGCGCCTAAATGAATCAGTGATAATATAGTTATTTAAGTGTTAACACGTCCATTGTTTTATTATGCCTAAGAGTACGACACAAGCTATCACGGCCATGAAGATAGCGGATATCCTTCCTCGGTTTGATGGGACGAAGGGAAAAGATGTGTGCGTGGCTCGAGCAGGTGGAACTCGCCAAGGAACTGTTTGAGATCGACAACATGGCGAAGGTGATACTTTCTTTATGGACGGGGAGGCGTTTGAGGTTTTCAAGCAGTTGGCTCCGAGGATAAGGGAGTGGAGGGGAAAATCAAGGACGCGTTAACAAGAGCATTTGCTGTGAGCAAGTGGACGGCATACGAGGAATTCTGCGGAAGGAGGTGGAGGATGGACGAGACCGTTGAAGCTTTCCTCACGGACCTTAAACGACTGGCCAGAATATCTGGAATGGACAAGGCTGACAACGCAGTGAGATTCGCCTTCGTTGTGGGTCTCCCTCGGATGTGAGTGTCCATATTAGGGCGACACCCAACATTGAGTCCATGGAAATGAGTGGAGTTGTTCATATGGCTAAGTCCTTAATGTCCAGCTCCCATCAAGGAGAGAGTCTTGGGGCCGTATCTCAAAGAACTACAAAAGAAATGTCATGTTTCTCTTGCGGAGCCCTCACTTTATTAAAAGTTGCCCAAATAGGAAGGAGCGTGCTACATTTGTGGAAAAACGGGGCACTATGCGCGAATGTGCAGGAGGACGGAAACGGAGTGGGGCCGGCGCCTGCGCCAACGGCGGTCTATCACAGCTCTCAGGCGCAACCATCCCCACAATAAAAGTAAAAGTGGACGGAGAGGAGGTTAGTGGCCTTCTCGATACTGGCTGCTCCAAAACAATTTTGGGGGCACGCTTCAGCCAGTATAAACCATTGAAGCAGGAGAAGAGCGTACGGGTGATGGCATTCGATGGAAGGACCTCTGTGTGCCAAGGAACATCATGGAGGAGGATCGAGCTCGTGGGGAAGTCTGTCTGGAATGAGTGTATCCTTAGTTCTAGCATGATGCCTGGGATTGACGTTGTTTTGGGCACCGATGTCCTTGCACACTTTAACTTCTCGCTGTTAAGAGGAGTTGTGTCTATAAGTGCTCCAGCATTAGTGAGTGAGGTCGAACCGAGTCCCGAGGTGTCTGCCGAGGGAAGAAATTTTAGGGCCTCTTTTTGTGGCGATCGTTGGTCTGTAGAGTGGGAATGGATTGAAGATCCCAAGATCCAAGGTCGGGTCGGACAGTACAACGTTGACGAGAGGTGGAGGACGAGGTTCGAGAGTGAAGTGAATAGATGGATCCAAAGTGGATGGTTGGTCAAGAGCGAAGAAAGTCACCAAGGAGTTATACCGCTTATGGCCGTTTATCAGGAAACCAAGGACAAAGTGAGACCCGTTTTGGATTTTAGGGAGCTCAACAAATTTGTAGAATGCTCTGGTGCTGAAGCTGATGTCTGCGGGGAAAAGCTGCGGACGTGGAGGCAATGGCCTGAGAATTGTGCATTGTTGGATCTGAAAGATGCTTATATGCAAATAGGAGTCAGTCCGAGATGCAGCAGATACCAAAACATAAGGTACAAGGGCCAATGTTACCAACTTTGCCGTCTAGGGTTTGGACTAAACTGTGCACCAGAAATAATGAAAGTCATCATAGCTAAGGTCTTGTCTTTAAACCCAAGAATGAAAGGTTCTGTGGATCACTACTACGACGATCTGATAGTTAACCTGGACAAGATATCGGTGACTGACGTAAGGGACCATCTAGCGAAATTTGGGCTACAATGCAAAGAACACATTTTGTTGAGCAAGTCAAAGGTCCTCGGTTTGCAATTGGAAACAAAGGATGGAACCTTGTGGTGGAGAAGACCAAATTGTGCCGATCTTGCTGTGAACCCAGGTGTCACAAGGAGGGAGGTATTCTCATTGTGTGGTAAACTCGTTGGTCATTTCCCTATTGTCGGTTGGTTGAGGGTTGCAACGAGTTACATCAAAAGATGTTGTGAAGGACAAAAATGGGACGATAAAGCGGGAGTCATCGTAGAAAATCTACTGGAAGAGGTGATTTCAAGAATCACTCGAGATGATCCCGTCAAAGGGAAGTGGAACGTAGAAAGGTTCCTTTCAATTGTGGCCGACGCTAGTTCAATCGCATATGGAGCTTTATTGTGCAAAAATGGAGTTGTGATCGAGGATGGTGCATGGTTGAGGAAAAAAGAAGACGGGGCTCATATTAATTTAGCTGAGTTGACTGCGATTGTGAAAGGAGTAAATCTCGCTACAAAATGGGGAGCTGAAACTCTTAACATTGTGACCGATTCGGCAACTGTATTTTCTTGGTTGAGATCGTTGAGGACTGGAGATAAAAAGATAAGAGTGTCCGGCCTCTCTGAGATGCTTGTAAAACGAAGAATTTCAACACTAAAAGAAACTTTGGAAGCCTACAACATCTCATGGGAAATCGTTCTTGTCCCCTCAGCCAAGAATAAAGCAGACGTACTGACTAGGGTACCCAAGAATTGGATAAGTAAAGGAAAAATGTCTCTATGCAATTCAGCAAATAATATAACACCAGAACGAATACGGGAAATTCATGACATGAATCATATGGGACGAGAGAAAACCCTCCATTTTGCCAGGAAATTGGATAAAGAGGTCACAGCCGATGAAGTAGCGAGGGCAATCCAGGGATGCGAAGAATGCACATCAATTGATCCAGCACCTAAGACTTTAGAGGGGGGGAAACTCTCTGTGGCGAAGATCTGGGACAGAATTGCCATCGATGTGACACACGTTGGCAAAGAAAAATATCTCACTGCTGTGGATTGTGGACCCAGCCGATTCTCCACTTGACCTACATAAGGAGCGAGAGTGAATTTGAGGTGTGCATCGCTGTGGGTCAATTGTTTGGTCATATGGGCCCTCCTATGGAAGTTCTTTGCGATAATGGTAGAACGTTCAGATCAAAAGCGTTTGCCAACCTTATGTCATCCTGGAACGTTACCTTGTCCTTCAGGTGCGCCTACAAACCATCAGGCAACGGTATAGTGGAGAGAAACCATAGAACTATCAAATCCATGGTAGCAAGAACGGGCAGTCGGTACGAGTATCAAGTCATGTGTGTGTTCTGTGTACAATGCATCACCAAGATCGGAAGATAAAGTGATTCCTGCTGAGAAACTTTTCAAGAGAGAATGGCGGATTTCCATGATAGATGAAAAGCGGACAGAAAAACTACCCCGGAGGCAGGAGAATTTGTCAAGGGTGATGAAGTTTGGGTGAAACCAAACAACGCAAAGTGCACGACAAAATGGTTGAAGGGAACTATTACAAAAGTCGTTTCTCCTTTCCAAGCAGACGTTAATGGAGTACCAAGACACTCTTCAGACATACGACTGAGGAATCGGGTCGACTAAGTTTCCTTGCTTCAAAAACTAAAGGTGATGTTAACATCATGGGGCCTTGTAGCAAGAGTTCGAACCATGAACTGGACCGGTTCATCACTCTGGGCCGTCTCATCACTAGGAGGGGGTTTGTTGATATATTTTGGCGCCTAAATGAATCAGTGATAATATAGTTATTTAAGTGTTAACACGTCCATTGTTTTATTATGCCTAAGAGTACGACACATACAAATAATTATACAATAATAAAATATTAATTAAAACAACAATATATATACATACATATATATTTAATTTTAATAATTAGATTAAACTTAATCCTCTTCTAGGGACACCTTCATAGCCTTCCAAGCGGATATGACAGCCTGCTTCACTAAAATCTCATTTACAGATGGAAGATGTGACCTGTCGAGAAGGTCAACCAAACGCAACTAATCTGCTCTTCGAACTCCCAGCAAGATGCGTGCGAGATCATTGATGGCAAGTTGCGAATCTGAGCCTGCTTTTGTCATTGTAGGGTTGTGAGGTATTTCAGCAGCGGACGAGAATTTTACACTTCTAGTCGCCCAAGCAGACGTCTGAAGTTTCCCAATAACTATGACTCTAGCTATCTCGGCCAGCAGTGACCCTCGCGATACCGTGGTGCAGAGCCGGCGGATAACTCCGATACTTTTCCTGATTTTTTACATGGTGGGACCCAAATGTCAGGTTCCTGCTAACAGTTACGGATAAAAGACCCTAAGGTCTCGTCCACACTTCCACATATACTCAGCTGCGTCAGTCGCGATAATTTTTGCCACAAGCTTGCTTCAAACTGAAGATCAATCATTCTGAGAGTATCATTGACGATCCTAGCCATGGTGTTTGAGCCAGAAGTGGGGACGAATGAGCATTTCACCACAAATGGAACATGAAAGGAGTTTTTATCTAAACGCCCAATTAGATGCATAACTCTTCCTTTTTATTTGGGTAAAACGTTGATTGACCAAAAGCCTCATAGTTATTGAAAGGCGTCATAAATTTAGACGTGCATTATTTCCCTCCAAAAATTAACAAAAGAATGGAGTGATTGAATTTTTTTAAATGATGCAAGAGGTGATTAAAATAAGTTCAACAATTTTTCTAAAAAGACAAAAAGTGTTTATTTCAGAAATATTATGAAGATAAATGTATTTTTTCTTAAATTTCCAAAAAAAATGTTTTTTATCTGTAAAAAAGGAAAAATGTTAAAAAATACTTTTTATGTGATTCACATTTTTTCCCGCTCTCTACAGTGTGTAAAGCAATCGTGGACAAATCTGTGCCCCTCAAACATGGTCAACTTCTGCCTGAACCTTAAGTATGCAATATCTTACCTTTAATCTTTTATAGGTGTGTCCTAATTTTGTCTAAATTTCAAAGTGGCTGCCCTCTGCCTCAATCATGGTCTCCACACGGGGCCTGAGGCAGTGCAGACCTTGACCACGTAGTCCATGGACATGTTGGTTCACTCCTCGTGAACGGCGGACTTTAGGATGGGGTTTGCTGCAAGCCTTCCTCTCCAGATTGCCCTAAGATACAATAGTCCAGAGGTGAACAGTCTGGTGAAGAAGGCGGCCACATTCCCCATGGCCAGAAGTTGGCCAAGTTTCACTGCACCACTTCTGGGTTTTGATGGCCTTATGCCCTGGTGCACTATCTTGCTGGAAAACATAGTTGCCCTCAGGGTAGGTGGAGTCCAGCCATGGCTTGACTACAGTCTTGAGGACGTCCGATACTCATTGGTCCCCACCTTGAGGACAGCAGGGAACCAGAAGGGGGCATGGACTTGCCGTCGCTAGCTACCACACCTAACATCATGGCACCCGGGGGGTGCTAATTAGTGGCATTGACGGGAGGGACCATACTGGCACTGGTGGCTAGATAACGGTCGTTTCTGGCATTTCTGGCTATTCCACAGTCCAGAACTTCTCATCTGAAAACACACGTACCATCCAGGATTCTTCCCTCATCCAGTTCACCAATTTCTTCCCTTTCTTGACCCTGAGCAATTTGGTTGAGCTGGAAAGCAGCTGGCGCTTCCTCCTGACATAGCTGGTCATGCCCAAGTTCCGTTGGCAGTCATGGCCGTCGTGTGGGACACTTCCATGACCTTGGCCAGCTTCCTCATGCTGATTGTGGGATCTTCCTCATTTTGGCCTTGATATCCCCTAACTTTTTCTCACCCGCTTTTTTGTTGTGACCACCACTTCCCTTAGCTCTTTCCAGGTCTTTGCCATCCACCAGGAGTCCTTTAACCTTGTAAACAAGGCTCCTGGAGCACTTCAGGTTGCCCACAATGGTGGGGATAGACACTCCGTAGTTATTAGACAGGATCCCAAATTTTATCTCTACATCGATTACCTATTACTTGTTATTCAACCATTCAGATCACAAAGCCACTTTGGAGACGTGGTTTACGAACGATTACGGAAGGCTCGTCTCAATAGCAAGAAATCTTGAGCATGGCCGTTCCTTGACCCCGAAACTGACTCGCCTCTCCTCGATTCCATTTCCCCTTTCTCTCAAAGGAAAAAATCATTTCTAGGGTTATTTAATTCTTATATGGGCACTGTGCGAAGGTTCGGACACATTGCAAGAGAGACTCAATGGAATCTAGTTTTTTTGTATATTAACCTGGACCAATTATGTCTTTGAGCAATCTGAAGTATGAAACACCATTAACCGACGGCAACGAAGATCATTAAATTAACATCATTCTTTATTTGTTTCGAGATATTTTATTGGTCCACACTTTGTTGTTTTTGTTTTTCGTTGTGTTTTTGAATGGCGACAAAGACTTCTCGTCAGTCCCAATCTTCTATCGACCATGTTGGATGGTTGCTGCATAATCTATTGACAAAACTGCCTTCTTTGCCCTTTGCGAACATCAATTACTGGTTGAACTCAAGTTTAAGGATAAAACGAATCGAAGATCATGTCTAACGATCCTCCACAACGGTTTTTTTGGGTGGGGGAAATTTGCTATGAAGCTTTTTTTGAGTGGGCAATTTGGGGTTCTTCAACGCAACTCTTGACCTCCAGATTCACTGCTTCTGTTATTTTTTACTTTGTTTTCATTTTTTTCTTTTTTGTGGTGAACACATGACTCATTGCAATGATCAAGAACTCTTGTGAACTGGATCATCAAGTTTCGCACCCTTCCACTGATCTGTGAAGTGAAGTATAAATTCTAGGCATGCTGGAGAAGAAATGTGTTTTGCCAACGCAGGATGATCCATTTCTTCTCAAAAAAATTCAGGTCGAACAATGTTATCAATTCATTTAAATTTTATAAATTGATAAAAATACCCTCTTTAATAACAAAATGGCGTATACTAATATGATTTGAATTACAGTAATCCCTCGTTTTATGCGGGGTTACGTTCCGAAAATGACCCACGAATAATTGAAATCCGCGAAATAAAAAACTTATGCATTATTAACATATATATAAGTATATAAAACTTTTTATTACAATTAGCAGACTATTCCATGGAGCGGTATGATGCTTAGGAAGTGGGTCTTAGTGTTGTGGTGAGCTGTGATGAGAGCATGCAACTAAAACGCGGCTCAGTCGTTTTTCTCTCCACCAAAAAGTCTCCTTCGGTCTGTTTGTTCGCCATCTCTACATCATTAGAAAATCCGCGAAATAGCGAATCTGCGATAAATGAACCGCGAAGTGGCGAGGGATCACTCTGACTTCTAATTCGCCATTTAAAAAATTACATTTCTGATGGAACACACTGTATTCTCACAGACCAAAGTATATGTCGCATAAAAAAATCGCTTCTGTTTCAAACCGGTTTATTTATATGCCATCTTAGCTTGATTCATGACGTTTTGGATATGTTAAATCGCCAGAACTTACTGCTAGAGTCATGTTTTGAAAAACAGAGATAATTTAGTTTTGCCCTAATAAATACAAAAATGTAGTCATTTGGAAATACTTAGGATCTATTTTTAATCCATTCTGCCCATCACCCATGTTCATACCGTGGTCAGCCGTCAAAATCTGGTTCATAACGCCAAATGCTGCCCCAAGTAAATATGTTCGTTCAAGTCCATAAAAACATGCAAATCTTAGTCACTGTTATATATGCTCACAATCCTGTGTAGTCACAGTCCTGAGATTAAAATCCTGTGCAGTCCACAGTCCCGTGATCACCGGATATTTTTCTAGCGCTTTTTTTGATATACTTTCTGACTTATCAAGAAGTATTATTACGCGCGCTCAGTGGCAAATGACATCGTCTAGTTGGAACCAAATATCGCGAAGACTATTACTTCAATTCGAGGTATCAAAAAGTCTTTTAATATGGCGCAATAGTGTCATCGTGCTGGTAATGTGTTTGGCCGGCAGGTTTCTGAAAAATACAAATCAAAATTACCCAAGATAGAAAATAAAATGACGATTCATGGAAAATACCTCAAAAACTGGTAGAGCAAGTATTTGAGTTGAATCATCTAAGTGTTTAGAAATACGAATTGAGTAAGTAATGGCAAAAAAATATTTTATTTTTGCAATTATAGATAAATTATTTCCTTGTTGCTTTGTTATGAGATGGTCAATATTTATTTGGTTCAGTTCTTCTATGTTTCATGATTTCCTTTTTATGTCAATGTCATTATTCCATACCCGTATTTTCCACGTTATATCTTGATTTGTTGTAGCCTATATTTGTCCTTTATGGATTATTTAAAAAATACTGTGTAAAAATTACAACTGAGGTTAACGAAATTCGCGCGGATCTGTCAACTCAAAATCCTTACTGGAAAACTGATTGTTTTGAATCACTCAATAGTACTACTTGAAAAGTAAAGATATAATCTTTTTGATACAAAAACATTCAGACATAATGTCATCTAATCATTAATGTTCACTTATGAATTTTCCAAATGGGAAAAATAATAAAGCCTCTCGCAGGGAAAAAGATATTTAAAAATAAGAGCTGATTTTTTGTAATAGAGTGCATCAAACACAAACTATCAAAAAAATCTATATTTCAACCCTTCTTTTATAATCATTGAAAACAATTTCCCTAAATTAGTTTAATAGTTCCTCAATAACAACTATATATAGAGTTTACTTTGCTATTGCCGATTATTATTTGATTCATGATGCCTTATGGGGCTCCGTGTCCTTCGTTGATTCCCTCTAAGCCACATGTGTAACACTTTTCACATCTTTTGGCCCTCCCAGATGGCTCTAGAGCTCTTTGGTCTTCCTAAAGCGTAAAGTAAAGTAGCGCATCGGGTAGGCTAGACTGGGAAGCTTTCCATTGAGTCTCTTTTTTCTTTTTTGTCCGGCAGATGTCGCTTTGGCATTTAAAAAAATATGACGTGATACCGGGTTTTTCGATCTCATTCATCACATCCATTTAAAAATTGCATTCACTACTACTATTATTTTTACTTATTTTCACAACGATAATTAATATTTTAAGTGCATTAAGGCAACTGTATTAGTTTTTACAAATGATTTTTACTTCAATGTTTCTAGGACATTGCCTTAGAGTAGCAGAGTCTCTGGACGAGATGTCTGATGAGTCATAACAAAGCTGACAAAATACCATAACAAACAAAATTTCATATCATAAAAAAAGGTATTTGGATTGAATAGCAAATTTAATGTTATTCTTATAAATCAAAGGGGATATATTTTAATGTAAAAAGATGGTAATTGAGTTGATTTGCTAAGATGCATTATTTTTATGATTTTGTCACTATTTTGAGCAGAATAGGATTTATATGTTGAATAACAATATTATGCATTTCTAATTTTATTCGTAATGTAGGCAGCCCTTCATCAATCACGAAACCTTTTGTTTTTATGTTTTATATCTCTAGGATCAGTCATCAAAATAGTTCTCTTAAAACTTTAACCCAGAATAAGAGCAACAAATGATCTTTCTGGAGTAAAAAAACAACCTTGGAAGCCATCCAATACTGCCATCGGAGAAAACTATGTCTAAGGCAATCCAATCGTACACTGCACATTCAAGAGTAGAATGAGGCTACTGCCAATGTTCTCATTACTCTGAAACTGATTGACTCCAGAACGCTCATTTGTTGCTCTTATTGTGGGTAAAGTATTACGAAAAACTATTTTGATGCTGATCCTAGAGAAGAAAAATATAAAAACAAAAAGGTTTGTGATTAGCCTGAAAGGCTTCCCACATTACGAATAAAATTAGAAATGCAATAATATTGTTATTCAACATATATATCCTATTTCTGCTCAAAATAGTAGCAAAATCATAAAATATTGCAATTCATAGCAATTCAACTCATTACCATCTTTTTACATTAAATATATCCCCTTTGATTTCTAAGAATAACATAAATTTGGCTATTCAATCCAACACCCTATTTATTTATGATATTGAAATTTTTGTTTGTATGGTATTTGTCAGCTTTTGTTAGGACTCATCAGCATCTCGTCCAGACTCTGCTACTCTAAGGCACTGATCTAGGACATATAATATAGGAGTGAGGTTTCATGTAGAGTAATCGAGCTTGAAGTTCCACCAAAGCAATAAAAACATTGACACAGGAGAATATAAGAAGGTAGTGAACAATGAAACTTTTACGTTGTGTCTCAAGGAGAATATAAAGAAGGTGAGTGAACAAGAAACTTTACGTTGTGTTTTTTTTATTATTATTGGACTTAGTTTTTCAACATTGACGTCATATGTTATTTATTTTATATTTACAAAATCAATTTCTCAAAGGAATTGCTTTGTTTTGGAGTGATGTGTAGAGATAAGAAAAGCGAGGGATCTTTTTGGGCGTGTGAAAGGGAGAATGTTTGAATGGTACAATTGAGTTCAGGCTCTTGTTATCACTATTTTCTTTCCTCAGAACAGAAGCAAAAAACAGAGATTCAAATATAAATAATACCTTCCGTTCCGGCCGACTTGGCCTACTTCATAAATGAAATAAATACTCCTCAAAGAGGAAAGAGAATAGTGATACAAGAGCTGAACTCAATTGTACCATTCAAACATTCTCCCTTTCACACGCTCAAAATATCCCTCTATTTTCTATCTCTAGTGATGTGTGAGTGCCAGGAACAGCCTCATCAATTGGTCTGTTCAAGAAAAGTCCATGAAACCGACTGTGACTCGTAAGCCTGGATAACGGTGAATGGAGCCCATGGAGTGCACATCCTCCGTCGAGGAGGCATTTTTCAATAATTGAGCAATGAATGGGTCCTTTTAAATACTCTTTTTAAATAATGATTGATAAATATTCAAAAAACAGGACGATGACGTCATTGTTGAAAACAACAGCTGAGTCAGCTAACGCCAACCTGCCTGCCTTAGAGCGTTCGTTGTTGACACACCTTTATATATTCTCCTTGATTAGACTGACTGTTATTGAAACAATCATTTCGTCTACGTCACTAATGCGTCACAAGGGTACTTGATATATCCCAAAATGCCTACGTATTTTTTACTTAGCTGCATCAACATCAACGCCTCAAGCGGATAAATAAAACGAAAGGAAGCCAAGAAATAATCAAAATAGAACAAAAAGCTCTTGATGCGCCACTTTCCTTTAAAGCTTTAGTCCTCGCTAACGAAGAGCCGCCATCTTAGCCCCTAATAGGAGGGGTATAAATAAAATAAAAAGGAAGAAGTAATAACCGAAATTCCATGGGCTTATCTGTCCAAATAATATGGGGAAGAAGAATAAAAGAAAGAGGAAAAAGGACAAAGGTAGTAAGGTGGTAATATCGTATCAACTACCTACTGAAGGATTAAATTAACTATCCATTTTCCTCTTTTATTCTGAAGTCTGTAGGCCTTTGCTCTTGGCTTTCACTTGTGGATCGATAGCTCTCTTCCGTCGGGTCGGTGAGTGGGGCGCTTCTCATCTGATTCCTTCAACAACTCGTTTCCTCCTCTTTTTGTGTGTCTCTCTCTTCCCTTCTTTCCACCAATGGAATCTGTAACTCCTCTCAGTTATTATATAGGCAGAAGTCATCCTTCTCGAGTGCTCATTGTCATTTATCCCTGCCTTCCTTCCTTACTTCCTTTGTATTTTCTTCCTTCCTTCCTTCTTTCACTCAACTGTGGTCCTCTCGCTCTCTTTTGTGTTCTCTTCCTTCCCTCCAAGATGTCCTCCGTGGTCCAACAGGCAGCGCATGGAAGTGGAGCAGCTTCGACGCGAGGCGGCTCTGAACCGGATTCCTCGCCTCTCATGCCATTGAGGATATCACGGTACACACATTACATATATACCCTCAGAGGGACACTCACCAGAGACTCCAACTTGAAGCTTCTTTGGAATATCCTGTCGACAGCAACTAGCATTATTATTATGATTTAATTATAAACACATCTTTTGACAAATTATGAATGTCAATACGTCTTGAGTCAACACGAAGTTTTATCTCATCTGACCCATCTGCGCTGTCATCATGGATTCAACTTGTACTTCAACGGACAGACACTTTTGATTCCTATGAAGGCATGACTTCCATCCATTTCGACCCCTGCTCCATGAAGGACTCGACTTCATTTGACTGAATCCTTTAGGGACGTAGTTGGGTCTTTCATGGTAGTTTCAATCCGATAGATGGAAGCGTAGATTAATGCTTATAGGAAGCATTTGAACTTATCAAACGTCTAGGACACCTGGCGCGAAGCGGCTCTTTCTGATTTATTACTTTGTCTACTCTTTTGGTCTATAGGCAAATGAAACCTTTTGTGACAAAGATTGAAGCAATTTTGAGTCGAATACGAATTCCGCTTTGATTTTGCTTATATTTAAATATATTGGAGCCCTCATTATATATATATATATATTTAATATCTTTCGGATAACATAAAATAACATTTCTGAGTCATAATGTAAGCATTCAACTATTTCTTACAATATAAAGTCAATAATTCAGATCATCTAATGGTTTATATTATTATTAGAAGGATCGTTTAATTCCAAGGAAGCTGCAAAATTGTATCTTATTGGTCACAAGCCTTGTTACATTCCGTACCCATTTCCCCATATACTTCACTCAACCATCCTAATCTCAATCCTACTTTTTTTTGTGTCTGAACTAGTTTCTAAATAACATTTTTTTTGTATTTTCTTGGGTTTTTAATTTTAGCGTTTTGCCGTGGATCAAATTAGCACCGATCATTTAATTGTCGGCTTTGCTTCGGAGAAGACCAATCCCTTCCGGAAAAAACTTGGTCCTGTGACCTTCTTTGATTTAATGCCACAACAACCTCATCCCAGTAACATTCTCCATCACAAATCCGGCGGGTGAACATGAATAAATCATTTTTTATTTCTTTTTCCCCTTCTTTTTATTATGTTTTATTTACTTTTTTAAAATTAAGAAATTGAATTAAGAATATTTTATAGTTGATTAATATATTTGATTTGTTCAAATCACTGGGCCCTCATGCTGATTATGCCTGGAATGGAATGTTAAAGGGCCAGCCATTATTCAAACCAGCCATGGGAACGGGCAGACATTTTTAAGGATAATACTTATTTGTTGACACGGTAATGGTGAATACACCGTCTAAAGAATCATGCTTTTCGTGTTCAGCGGTGTGTCGAGTTAACT
The DNA here is from genome assembly GCA_013387185.1 of Caligus rogercresseyi. NCBI lineage: Eukaryota > Metazoa > Arthropoda > Copepoda > Siphonostomatoida > Caligidae > Caligus > Caligus rogercresseyi. The sequence continues at coordinate 28,889,096 of CP045895.1, forward strand.
ATCAGTCTGCCTTAGTTTTTTAGGTTTTGCAATTGGAATACTAATCCGAACCATAATTGTCAATAAAAATGAAAAAAAAAAAAAATAGTTGCACATATGTTTGCTTCTTACTGATTTAATTTGTTTTCTATGAATTAAACAATCTTTTAGCTTAATAGTATAAACCAGTCATACCATTGATCAAAATTCAATACATTGTTTTTGCTATAAAACATATAATATATATACATATATATCAACTTGTTGATTTGTTGTTCATTTGTAATCGTTTGTTCGTTCGTAAACGAAGAATAAAATCAAATTCATATCGTTTCGAGGTTCGTTTTATAAAAATCATACAGTAACTTGTATGTTTGTACTTATTCAAATTATCTTCATGAATGTCCACCCCTGGCGCCATAAACGTCACTTTATTCAGATGACGAACGATGCAATCTTAAAACGAACAACAATTTTTCGCGAACGTCACAAGTCTGATATATATACAGTCAACTTCGCCCAAGTCGAAATTGCATAAGTCGAAAAGTCGCCTAACTCGAATATTCAAAGTCCCATTTTTTTCTATTGACAGTGTGTAATAAAAATCGTACAAGTCGATATTTCGCCTAAGTCGAACAGATATTTTGACAGTAACACATACATAAACAAAAAATAACTTCGCATAAGTCGAAGAGGGCGCTCACTTTCCAAACACAGCCCGCATGCACTGCGCCTGCGTTAATCCAATCTGATAATTACCTTCTGAGGGGTTTCCTCGATAATTATTATACACTACCACATTTGTGAGTGATCATTCCCAATGAGAATATCAAATTTGAGAATAAAATTCTCCCTAAGCGAGTAATTAAAAAATAAAAAATTGTGTCCTCGCCCACCTGCTTGCCTCGCCGAGATTTGCGAATACATGTGATCGAGTGCACCCACCACACCCTACCTGTATATCGAATTTTCTTCGACTTAGCATCAAATTTGTAACTCGAATTTCTGGCCTAAGTCGATTGTTTTTGCTCAGTCCAGAGAGAATCGACTTAAACGAAGTTGACTGGATATATATATATTATATACATATATATATTAACACGTTAATATAACCTATTTTTCCGTTAAAAATATATTTGAAGAAAAAAACATTTATTCCTCATAATATTCAACTTTTCGGAATGGACATCCAGCTGGTATAACATTCAACATTTTATGGAACAAGTATTCATCCCATTCATGGTTTTTTTTAAGCTGTCATTTTTTTGATTCACCCGACAATTTTTATATTTGATATGAGCACCCAGCTATAACTCTCTGTGAGCTGAAA
>CP045895.1:28890504-28912675 GCA_013387185.1 Caligus rogercresseyi
CAATTTATATAGTAGAGAGTTATATGTACATTAAAAAAGCCTATCTCGCGTACAAAATGACGCATATAATGGATTATAAATGCGTCAGAGACAAAGTAAAATTTTGAGAGGATACCTTGACGCAAATCTAAGAAACACATTATTATTTATTTTTTTCATAATCGATTTCTTATAGGTCAATACAGGCTCTGAATCATATGATGTAAACTCAGATTGTACTGAATTCTGAATTGATAGAATGCAACCAAGGTCATTTTTGGATTTATCATCTAAAGGTTTACTAAACTTAAAAGTACTATTTTACTCTGAAGCGAACAAGTCATCTTCTACAGGCGAGTGAAGTTAATTGATACAAAAAAGCTATGAAATATGCTAACAATACACACTCCATTTTTTCTTTGTTTTTACTGAAAACTTTGTTTTATTAAAAAACATCAAACATACGTCTGGTAGTAAATTAGATTTCCTTTAAATTAATAATTATTATTGAAGTCTGTAACGTCCACCATTTTGAAGAAATTTGCGGAAAACTATATTTTTACTAAATTTTTAAAACTTTGACCTCGTTGCGTGACCTCGTAATGTTGACCGATTTTGTTCAAACTTTGTATGGCGTCTTCTTTTATCACCAAGAAACAGAAAATCCACAATGTTGCTAACATTTCAAACATTTGAAAAATAAGAACAACCCTAATATATATTATAATATATATATATATAGTATATATATATGATAATATTATATATATATATATATATATATATATATATTATTATAGATAGATAGATAGATAGATAGATAGATATATTTGTTTGTTTGTTTAATTCACTCCTAGGAAAGCTCCATCCCACCGGAGCATTGGCTTTTGACTCCTCAGTGCGCTAGTGCGGGTTTAGTCAAAAATTAGATTTCACGGCGTTTCCTTCTCCTCTTCCTTGCAGAGACGACATGCAGAACTTTGTGCTTTTCCTATCTTGAATATGTGACTGTTCAAAGCAATGTGGCCGCTGTCAATGGCCATAATATTCATACTTTGGGGTCTTTTGAATTTATAAATTTCATTCTTTAAAATTGTCTCTCCAATAAACATCCTAAAATGGGGCAAGTTTCTTGGTTTCGCCAGTCTTTTTTCCGGACATTAATGCTGCTTTCATGTAGGGCACCCTGCATTGACACATCGATATTAGGACAGTGACAGATAATCCTTTTAATGCTCCTTCCTTCGCCGGAGCATCTGCGAACTCGTTGCCCGTACTATCGTTGTCGCCCTTTATCCATCCCAATGTGATGTTTCACTGAGATCTTGGAGAACGATTTTACAGTTGATGATGTCTTTATTTACGGTTGTGCCTGCTCTTAAATCCAAATATTTATAGCGGAGAGACTATCGGAAATAATTAGTATTTTTCTGTCATTTGTTTTAGCAGCTGGCATATTTGTTGCAAGATTTCTGATTGCTTCAATCTCCGCCTGGTATGCTGTATTCGATTCATCAAGCTTTTGGGACCATGTCCTGCTTTGTTAGTGCCCATCATGCACCTGTGTCCATTGATTTTAGAACTATCTGTATATCCAACGAGATCAAAGTCAGTTATATCCATTTATTGGCTATTTTGTATTTCAGACGGTTGGACCAAAACTCGGTGCTAAATCCAGAGATAGGGATATATATTTGGCTATGTAGCCATCTAGAAAATAGAGGTATCCACTGTTTGTATGACTGGATCACTTTAGAGGGTTGTCCATTTTTGTACGTATTCTTGATAAACAGGAAGGTTAAATAAGCATAGGCGTAGCGTGATGAACCCACTCATAACTCCCGGTGTCCAGTAATTTATCGTGCGTAAATCGTCGCCGACCTTTTTATAGCCGTTTTTTTGTCGCGGGTATTTGAATCGCTTGCTCTTTTATAGTCAGTCAATTTTGTCGTTCTTCTTTTTGACGTGGGTATTCTTGTCGCGAAGCTTTTTTGTAGTGTAGTATTTTCCTCGTTCGCCTTTTTCTCGTGGGTATTACATATTGTTAAGGCTTTTTCCTCAGTACGTCGTAGAAGATCTCTCAGGTTCAAAAGTGCTCCCTCCACACGATCCCAGCGGTTCTCAGATGTTTTAACCCATGTATTAATATTTTGATGAAGACTCAGTAACAAAGATGCATTTACACTATAATTTTTATAAATCATATGTTTTTTTAAAACCATACTTCAAAAATTACTTGCCTTTCTCCTTCTAGTCATAGTATTAAATGTAGTTATTTTTTTGTTGATTATTATGAATTTATTGTGTGATTGAATAAATGTATGTCTCCCATTGGGATTTAAAAAAAACATATATATATTGGAAATTACCTTGAACTAGAATAGGATTTATTTTTATAACTTAAGAAAGGCTTCAATGAATTCTAATCAAAACAAGTTATGCTATAGCTTATTAGAATTATCATCTACTTAATCGTTACATCACATTTACTCTCAGAGTTGTCTTCATTATATATGACTGATATTAAATTATAAACGACTCTCAAATGGCATTACTCATTCTACGAGGCTTGAGAAGAAATACAACAGCGAACTACAGTTTTTCATGTCGTGACATGAATATTGGTTATAAAAATATATGCTTTTAGTAGCCATGACGTAGCCATTGAGTTATTTGAGCTCCGAAATAAATCATACAACAATAACTTCAAGTGGATACCACGTTCGTTATACCTTTTTATAATACATATTATATTCAAGAAGGTATAATCATTAACAGTAAAATAGGGCATTTTCTAGTTTGTTATTTTACTTCATCTGAGTTGGGTATCATTGCAATATATACAGGGTGGGGCAAACTAACTTCCTTTTTTAAAATTTGTGGCATTTGGTGTGTAGTTGTAGTGGAGAAGTGAGCGTGGGCTCATTTCAAAGAAACAGGGGCGAAGTTTTCTTGGAAATACAGTCCAGTCACTATCATGTGTTGGAGCAGAGAGGAGCGTGCGTTTGCCGTGGAGGCGTATTTTTCCAACCATCAGTCTTTGATTGCAACCCAGCGCTCTTTTCGCACTCATTTTAATGTTGCACCTAGAGGCCCTGTTCCGGACCGGAAGTCAATCATTGCATGGGTCAAAACGTTCAGATAAACCGGGAGTACAACACAACAAAGAATTCGTATAGCTAGGCGCGTCAGAACACCTGAAAACATCGAGGCTGTGAGGACTTCAATTTGCAATCTCCACAACGTTCTGCCCGCAAACATGCATCCGCTCTTGCACTATCAGCTCGCTCAGTGAGGTGAATTCTCCATGAAGATCTTAACTTCCACCCATACAAGATAACAATTGTCAGGAACTTTCTGTTGCTGATTTCACTGCTCGGAGGAATGCCTGATTTCAAGAAGAGGCGATTTGGAATGGCCGGGCTCCAAGGAGAATATAAATAAGGTGAGTCAAAGAGGAAATCTTGACTTATGCTCTTGATCAAAAGGAAGAATTTTGTGACGTCACGAATGCTACAATGAAAAAAAAAACATTATTTTTTAGTGCTATGACTTAGTAATTATTTCTCAACTGTATATTTCAATTGAGAATATTTCATTACAATATGTTCCGTACTAGTGTACAGAACCCATGTTGCATGAAAAATTTGTTAAGTAACAATTTATCATTAGTATTCATTATTTTAAGTAATTAGCAAATAATCATTTCAAACAATAAAAAATTTTTTAAATCAAGATTTTCATTTATTTCAATAAATTTATCAATCACAATGATATAATTCTACATAGTACATATAAAAAGGGGAACATAAGAATATCAATAGAATAACGCTAATTAGTAACCTGGCCTATGTGTAAGTTTTCACTAGCATTTTTCAGTTTAAGTAGCTTATTAAGAAAATGACTCGAATCCGTGTTCTTTTATTATTATTACAAAAGCAATAATAATTCTTTTGACCAATTTGGATATAAATTGCTAAGTGACTTAAAAATTCTTAGAAAAACATGGGGTCTTTATCGATGGCTATTATTTAAAAAATGGAAATGATTTTCTAAGAGGTGGCAGAACTTCAAAAATCGGGAGAAGGGGCGGTAATAACTCAATCCAAGGACTTTTGTTTCTTCAAATCCTTCAATGTTACTCGCCTGTTTCGCCAAATGTGGGTGGAGGTCTTTAAACTTCCTGAGTATCCAGCAATATAGGAGAGACCCTCGATTGCCGACAAGGCAGAGGAAGGAGTTTCCGTGAGCGCAAGTACTCAAAGCCCGGGTATATATGCTCCGTAGAATGAGGGCGGTAGTTACATCTTCTTTTGAGTAGCCACGAATAACTTTGACAAAGGATTCATTAATCTTCTTGTTTAAATTCGCTGTGTAATTTTTTTCCAATGAGGTTCGAATTAAAGTTTCCTTAAAGTGTTATGAGCTAAGTTTGAGTCACTTAGCTTTGTAGCAGGATAGCTTCATTTTCGTGACTGAGAGTTCCTTATTCCTTCTCACTAGTCAATCACAATTTTTTTCGTTCACGGGCTTCTTGACGAACCTGTCTGAAGGACTTGGACACACTTGAGGAGGGTGATCCAGGGATGAAGAGTGAAGGAACAACTTGAGACTAAAGCTTCTTCCTATTCTTCCAGCCTGAATATTCCTTTGGAAGTCATCTGGAGTAAAATGACGATCGCAGATCTCCGCATTCTTTAGGCCAATCCTGTCGGATCTTCTGCATCGTGCAATCCACAGATGTTGGATATTGGGATCCCTCGTCGGAAGTGCAAAATATTATGCACTCGAGGATTAGAGCAAGAAGGGATGGCACAAACACCATTACTTCCTCGAGAATATCACATTTTCGCTTTACAATACAAACTGACCTAGAATTCAAGCGTAGCACTTGTGATATCACAACAAAATAGTCAGCTGTCGCCCTGCAATTGCCTACGTCGATTCCCATTGCCTCACCTTATTTATATTATCCTTGCGTTTACCCGACTTATCACCTTGTGATTTTTTTGTGGGGTATTGAATCCCGCGGTTATGTAAACCGCCCAACAAAATGGCAGATTTGAAGGCCAATATCGAGAGGAAATAACCAATATACCCGCCGATACGCGTGGCGAGGAGCGGTAATGGAAAGTATCAAAAATAGGTTTGTCCAGTGTATCGAGTCTGGAGGATGTCATCTAAGTGGTGTGATTTTTAAAAACTATGTAAAATAAAACTTTAAAGATGTGCTTTCATTATGAACAAAAATAAAACCTTTCTCAATTACACAGCTTGTTTTATTGCCTTTGGAAAAAAGGAAAATTAGTTTTGCTACACCCTGTATTAATATAATATATATAATACAGCAGCCCTCGCTACTTAGCTCTCGACATATCGCAGTTCGCTTACTACGCGACGACGGCTTTGGCTCCCGTGTTTTCACGGCCCAAAACGTCCCCTATGAACTCAATGGCGAATTTTCACACAAAAAACGTAAGTCTATATTCACCTATACCCTGATAATTAATCCGTAATGTTAAGTGACACCTCCTGATCTCTGTAATCCATCCTTTGATCACAAAGATATAAATTTCGAAAAAAGCAAGATGAGCGCCCCCAAAAAAGGTCCGGCCACGTACATGTATTCAGACGCACGGTGACAACGAGGCAAAATGGCGGTAGGTTTAAACGCCGGGTGATGTCGAATCTCTCTAAATTTCAATATATATCAACAGCAGCGACCTCAATATATATCGCGGTGTCGTGTAGTGGATCCGGGCGCGTCGCGACTTTGCGAGAGACGATTATATATATCATAATATATATTATAATATTATATATATATATCTATCTATACTATATATATATGGGTAATTCCAAAAAAAAAATTACTTCAATGAAATTTTTGGGTTCATGGATTCAAATGAAATTACACCATAGAATGATTAAGTCTTTTTTCATTATATGTTTTAAATTTCAGTTCGAAATTTGTTGTCAGAGCAAAGTTACATGCCTCTAATTTGGGCGTTTTCCTGGCCAAAATCCCGGCCTTATTTTTATTGGAAAATTTCGAGTTTCTTATGGAGTGTTTTGAAAAAAATCTAATAACTTGAAACCATTTTATTTTTGATCTTCTTATACTTGGAATTGTCCATTTTGAGCATTTGAAAGCTCTAAGGTAAGAAATTATTATTTTGGTTTTTGCCTTGATGCCACTTTTTTATAGCCAATCGGCTCTCCTGATTTCCTCTTTGTTTTGGACAAAAAAACTGAGGCCTTGAGTGATAGAAGAGACTTTTAATAATATAATTCTTGATGACAGAGGAGTTGATTGCTGGCAGCGGCACCATGGCGACCACGTCTTAGTACTTGCAGCAGAGACTCTTCACCATGAAGCAGAGTAAAGTCTTTGTGACCTCCGCATTTTCCTCCACATGGCCGCTGGAGGTAAGCACCTCACAAAGTACCTCCCACATGAGAAGAACAGGAGTACCCAAGTGCCACGCTCGGAGACACGGTAGAGTGTGAGACATCCGGGGACACAGCACTCTTCCCCAGGACGGACGGACGGTCATCCGAGACAGATCCGGAAGAGGGGGATGGAGGTACTTTTACGGCATGGAAAATGCGGAGGTCACAAAGACTTTACTCTGCTTCATGGTGAAGAGTCTCTGCTGCAAGTACGAGACGGGTCGCCATGGTGCCGCTGCCAGCAATCAACTCCTCTGTCATCAAGAATTTATTATTAAAACGTTTTGATTTTTATATAAAACATAATTTGTCTTACTTTTCACTTATAGGGAACTAGAATGGAGTCCTTAGACACGATATACTGCTTGATAATTTTTAAACACATAAATCTGACTCTGGCCACTTCCGTTTCCAAGTTATATACGCGAAGTAAAAGGGAAAAAGTTCCTTTTTGTTTATTAACTCCATTTCCCTGACATGAACTTCTTCAACCAAAGCCCACAGTGACTCAATATTTAACCAAAGATAATACATGAAAAAGCAAGGCACTGAGTTTTGCAATAATAATAAACAAATATTAAAAGTATAGATATAAGTAATAAATAGATGTCGAATGAGTGATCAAGTGTATATTTCGGGTGTATCAATCAGAGTATTTGTACGAATATATGCGGTAAATATAAAATAAGGATGAAACAAAATTATCCCAGTGGAAAGGGACTCCGTGAAATTTATGGTAGAATCTTTGAAATAAAATAAGGAGTTTATTTCACTCTCATGGATTCAAATGTGAAAAAACTGGGTGTAATTGAAGATTCTATGGTCGAACCGCGAACCGTAAAGAATGGTAATAAGTCACCCAAATTCTAAGATGATCGAATTTGTCAAAATATGGCTCCAATCCAGGAAGGAAATAATGAAAGGGGAAAGAAAAGAAGCCTTGAAGTATCCATCCTTTTTAATCAAGAGGTCCAAAAATTTTTAATTCAATGCAAGAGTCCATTATTTTCGATCCGAGATAATATGGTGGGTTGATCCGGAGAATATTATATCATGGACAATTGATATCATTCCAAATTGCAAGCTTTAGAGTGATGAGACTCGAAGGATGAGGAGGACTCCTTCAAGTCCAAGAGAAGTGTAGGAGGAGGCTTCATGAGTGGAGTCTCCGTAGTTTAGTCATCCGAGACAGATCGGAAGAGGGGGGAGGGAGGGTAGATATTTGAGACGATGAGTAGGAATAGGTCATGAAGAACCTCCTCTTATCACGATCCAGGTGCCACAAGATTCCAATTCTATGTGTAAAGTCACTATCACTATTTCTGGATCCGAGACTCTTCAGGATGGGAGTAAATTAATTATATATTTCCTCTCTCTGTGTCTTTCTCTATCTGTGTGTCTATATCCAATATACTCTATATAAGGAGGAATTTAATATTCCACTTACGTCATCATAATACACAAAATAATGATGATGATAAGGCAATCTAAAAGATCTACTCAATTTCCAAAATGAATCCTTAATTTCTCGGCTTAAACAAAAAAACACATCTCTGAATTTTTGATATTTTGTAGAAAAAAGTCTCTTCTATCAACTCAAGGCCTCAGTTTTTTTGTCCAAAACAAGAGGAAATCAGGAGAGCCGATGGCTATAAAAAAAGTGGCATCAAGGCAAAAAAACAAAAAAATAATTTCATTACTATAGAGCTTTCAAATGCTCAAAATGGACAATTCAAGTATAAGATATAAAAACTAAAATGGTTTCAATTTATTAGGTTTTTTCAAAAACTCCATAAGGAACTCGAAAATTTCCAATAAAAAATAAGGGCGGGGTTTGGCCAGGAAAATGCCCAAATTAAGAGGCATGTAACTTTGCTCAGACAACAAATTTCGAACTGAAATTTAAAACATATAATGAAAAAGACTTAATCATTCTATGGTGTAAATTTCATTTGAATCCATGAACCCAAAATTTCATTGAAGTAATTTTTTTTTTGGAATGACCCATATATATATATAATTATATATTATATAGAGGTGTTGTGTCGGTCTTATAGGTACGAGGACCGCAGTCCAGTCCGGTCTAGTCCACTCTTTTTGTCGGTCCTTAAAAAGGAAAAACAATATGACGTCATATTCTCCGTTTTCCTTTTTATATTCAGTTGCAATCCAATAGTGCAGGTGTAAGGACGTACACACCTTTTGCTGGTCTCAAAATGGAGTACTCAGATAATCTTATAACTGGAGAATCCGGAGAAGACTTACTTCTTTCAATGGAATGTATGGAAACGTGAGTGTTTTTTTATTCCATCATAAAGAATCACTTAATCAGCTCTAAAAAGCTATTATGAACAATCAGTAAAGGAGATGTTTAGTTTGGAGGGGCAGCATTCAATTTGCCCGAATTTTAACAAGAACTGTTAAATCGGTCAAAAAATAACCGAATGAAGAAAGCTATGTAGATTAACATTTTCTTTAAAGTAATTTCATACTATTCATTATAATTATTTATTTTGTTATACTTCAAAATCAGGTTACTTTCATAATTGTATTTTTGTCTTTAACTGAAATGCCCGAATACCTCAACCAATTTGCCCGACTTTGAGAACTCACCCGAATTTTTGGGGGGCAGTTGTTCCCCTGTCTCCTAAGTCTATGTGAACAATTACTAATTCGTTCTCAATGACAATATTTCAATAGCATATGCGTTGTATATGTTTTCCCCTTCCCCTTTTTATCCATGACTTATTTTTTTGTGGTTATTTAAAAAAATATCATTTCATAGTCAATAATATATTGTTTTGGAGGAAGATTCAATATATTTTAACTTTTTATAGGACCATGAGGATACGCCAGAGAGTTCCTTATGTCAAGCTACATCCTTAGACGATTCTACTATTGAGCCCAGCAGTAGCAGATCTGGATCATCCTATATTCATAGCAATAAAATAACTTATAAGGTTTGAAGTGACATCAAATCTAAAGGGAATAAAAAAGTTTGCAAGCACTGTGGAATAAGCTTCAGTGTTAAAAGTGCAACCTCAACTATACATATACAGACATATGCTTAATAAACATGGAATTTCCCATGCATCACCTCCACGAAATTATAACAAAACATCGATTGCAGATGTTAAGCTTTAACCCTATGCCATTGGATCTCCTAAACATGTTGAATTGACTGAGCTTCTCGTAACCATGTTGGCGAAAGACTTTATACCATTGAGAACGGTTGAAAGGCGTTCATTCATCAATTTCGTATATGGACTGGATCCCCAGTTTACTTACCATCGAGGAAGTTTATTTCGGAAACCGTACTACCGACAAAGTGGAAGAAAAAACAATTTGAGGTACTTATTTTTTTTCATTTATTTGCCAATTTTGTTCATTTAGGTTTCTAAAGTATGATTTCACTTTCCTTTTTATATTATAGATGATGCAGGAAATGAGTTCTTCTAAAGCAGTGGGCATCACTACTGATGGATGGACTAGTGTTTTTGGAGTTACCCTTAATCTTAGTAACTGCACATTTTTACATAAATGACGTAGTTAATGAAATAATACTCTCATGTCAAGAATTCAAAGATTGCCACACAGAAGAAGCAGTTAGTGCTTTTATTAAGGTTGGTTATGATTTTATTGTGTATATATATAATTATTTTGTTTGTTTATATTTATTATTATCATCCACGATAGACATACACACGAAAACGAACATATAACACTAAAGTAGATAACACAACCACACTACGGGTATCTGTGTTACAATAATAATGATAATAATACCTATGTACATATACTTATTCCTACTTAAATACTAAAATTATATACAATAATATTTTCATTATTTTACATTGCATAGATTTTATTATTCTAATGTTTTCGTCTCCTCTTGAGAAACTACATGCCTCTCATAGGACAAAGCAGGACATCTGTTTATGAAGTGATCTGCAGTCTGCGATTCTTCCGTGCAGAGATCACAAATTGGACTGATGTTCTTCCATTTTCTCAAGTGCGAGAGAAAAGGTCCATGGCCAGTGACTGCTTGAACAAGCAGTTTCATATTCTCTCGTCGAAATTTGATCGTGTTTTGTTGAGGAATTTTCAACATTAGACGAGTGTGCTTCATTTTTCGCTGTTTTTGTGACGGCTGCTCCACCTTTGATAAAACAAACTATCTACTGCCTTCTTCACGTAGCTCGGCGGTACTCCAGTGCATATTTAATTTTCACTCTCACAGCCACTTTTTACATGATAATCGGCGAATTCATTTCCAGTATGTCACTTTGACCTTTACACCATTCAAGGTATATGTTTGTATCCTTTTTTGCTCTTATCAGAGTTTCTTTACATTCTTTGACTATGCAGCTCTTCGTGAGTGGATTGAGGAGAGCCGCAATTGCCGATTGATAATAAATAATTTATTTTCCTTATTCCTTCACTTTCAGAACATATTAGACAAGTAGTGAATATTTGACAAATTTATTGCCGTAACATCAGATAGTGCAGCCAATTTAAAGTTGGCTATTTAAAATATCAAGAAAATTCTTGTGCCTTGCATTGCTCATATGCTCAACTTAGTTGTAGTGTATGGGTTAAAAAATGCATCTGTAATAAAAGACACAATGGACAAATTGAAAAAAAAATTAAACGCCATCAGAAAAAGTCCATCTAAGACTCACAACTTGGAAAATATTATTGAAGATGATCTTGGAGAGAGTTTCAGACTAATTTCATAGGTGGCAACACGATGGAATTCTGTTTATCTAATGGCTGAGAGGGCAATTAAATTAAAAACTGCAATTTACACATTATGTTTCGAGGAAAGACTCAACGTTTTGTCCTCTAATGAGTGGAGAATCGTTAATGAGGTACTGCTTTTGTTAAAGCCCTTCCATGAAGCCACAAAGACCATCAGTGGTTCCAAATATTCCACCTCCAGTCTTACCTTACCTCTTTATAAAATGTTATCAACTTCTCTTCACACGGTGAAAAGGAAAAATCCTTTAAGTGAAGAGAGCAACATCTTCTTCAGTGAGTTGATAACAAATTTAAGTAGGTGTATTTTAACTTTTTGATTTAAATATATCTATATTTGAATAATCTTTAATTACACAGGCCAACAAAAATCAACAATTTTTTTTAGGTCGGACTAATTTTCACTAATTCTTATAGAGTTTTATCCACTGATTCCAAATATGGTATTTATTTTTCAAAGTTAGTGATAAATTCAGAGCTAAATGGATTTCAATTTATCAGCACTTTTTCGATTCAGAGCCATTATTGACATACAAGGACTGAAGTATAGAAAAAATAAAAAGCAATGATTGATAGAGCTTCGATCAAAGTACTCATTTCAATTTTACTTTGTCTCTGGCACATTTAGACTTTAAAATATATGTCATTTTGTACGAAAAATGAAGGGTTTTACTTAGAGACTCACTGTTCCTCACTCTTCCTCACTAAAAGGTCTTACATGATTAAAATTCATATGAATATGAAGAAAAAATATCAAGCTTTAATTTGATATGCTTGGTGTTCCATAAAATGCCTTATTTTAATCAAAATTAGCAAATGAATATTTTTTAAATCCTCTCCATTTTGCCCTTTTTTAGAGAAATTCATAAGTCACCCAGTGAGATAGAAACAGAGAGAGAAACTGACGTCACAACGTAGGTAAACAATGAAGAGGAATTTTACCCCTTTCATTGGAATTTCAGTGTTTTTTCCCGGAAATCTTCCGAGGATCCAGGATTCCTAATGACTGGCCTGCCGGCTGTGCCGTCGTACACAATTTGTGACAAGAATTCACCGTGACACAGCCTCGGATCAAGCATGGAGCAAGAGTGGAACCTTAGGAGGACATGACTCCCCAGAGCATAGGTGCTCAGCCTATTCTCTTTGCATCAAAGAGGATGACGTGTCGGAGACAGACAGACCCTCAAGGACCCCTCCTAAATGCTGTTTGCCTGGCTTATTCCGTCTGCATCAAAGAAGATGATGTGTCGGACACCCGGAGGGAGGGAGGGAGGAATGGACTCCCGTGAGAGAGAGAGAGAGAGTCATTGCCCTTGTTCTGTCTACTTACTAGCCTATTCTATCGGGGAGTCTCCTATTCAAGTGAATCCATCGTTTCTTGCAGCAGAAAAATGAATTACTTACGTTTTCGTTTGCTAAATTCACCTTTTATTAAGTATGGAAAAGATGCAGCGGGACGACCTCCCTTCCAGCCACACACCCACGTCCTTCAAACTCATAGCCGCCGCCCCGAGGAGCCCAGGAGCGTACTACCAAGACAAAGACAAGACATCCAACAACACAATCCTTTCACCAGCCACAAATCACAATGATACACATCATTCATTTATGAGACGCGCAGTTGTCTACCCACCGATCCGCCGCCGTCCTCTATTCTGGGGGGGGGGGGGGTCTACCTGCCCTATATCCACTCATCCTGAAACAGAGCACCATTTCAACAGTAGCCGCCTGGCATGCCATGAAGATACCACACAAGCGAACCTGCATGGAACTGGGCATCGTAAAGGCCGAGTCACAAATCATCAAGCTAACCCTTCCAAATAAGCATTCCTATACAATCAGCCCTCCGGGAACACCGCCTGGACACCTGAAAAAGTGCTGAAAAATTTGAAATCCATTTAGCTCTGAATTTATCACTAACTTTGAAAAATAAATACCATATCGGAATCAGTGGATAAACTCTATTAGAATTAGTGAAAATTAGTCCGACCTAAATTTGGCTGTTGCCCAGTGTTATCTTTCAGGAGAACGTTTCTCAATTTCGCCAATGAAAAATATGTTTTCTGTATATTTCGACCTTACTCGACCCAAGATTCAAGAAACATGGTTTCAATTCCAACGAGGAAATTCTAAGGCTGTAGAAGCTATAATAAGTGGTGAAGAGTCTTCTACTATAGTACAAGAACCTGTTGAAGATGACGATAACATGGACCTTTGGAAAGTGATCTCTGACACAACTGGAAATTCTTCATTTGCTGAAGGAAATAATAATTCTCTCCAAGGAGAATTAAATGAATATTTACGGGAATTAGTAGTCTCGCCGAATGTCAACCCAGAGCAATGGTGGACATCTAAGGGGAAATATTCGTATCCTCAATTATTTAATGTTTATAAGCAGTATGGATGTATACCGGGCTCATCAGTTCCTTCTGAACGATATTTTCTTCTGCTGGCAGAATTATGACCAAGCGAGAAATCGGTTGAGTGGAGAGCTAGCAGAATTTTAATCGCTCTGAATGGAAAGATGAAAAACTAATGTATTTATTGCCTATATATTTAATGTCACTTTTACTGTTTAATTTTATTGTCTAATAAGAATATATAAAAATTTATTTAGTTAATATTTATGAATAAATGCTACAATTACCTACTATTAAAATGTGTCTGGAGTTTAAATACTTTATACTTTTAAATAAAATATTTCATTTTTCAAGGGGATATTTTATAAAATCCGTTTCATGAAGCCACGAAAATCATCAGTTGGTTCAAAGGTTCCACTTCCAGTTTTGGCCTACCAATTTATAAAATGTCAGCATATTTAAAGCTATGAAAGGAAAAATCCTTAATACGAGGAAAGTAACATCTTCAATGAGTTGATGACAAATGAGGTGGTCCAGCAAGAATCCAAGTTTAAATGTATTTTTGTGAAAATGAAACCTGGTTAAGTTATTTTTCGTATGTAATTGTAAAATATTTCGATTAGTTGTATACACTCCAATAACTTCTAAATGATTACGCCTTAAAAATCTCGGGCACATTTTTTAAACTAAGCATACGGTACAATTGTTCCTATAAAGAAGGAGAAAAAAAGAAAACAGTGATGTAAATCAAAACAAAAGAGTGGGTAATATATATAATTTAATTGTTTAGGGAGATAACCTTTAATTTCCTTTAGTGCATAAAGTCCTCGAAAGCTCTACGCAAACTTCAACGATCATCGAACCTCCAACTGCTCTTGAAGATGAATGGTAGCTCTTGAGATTCCTTTGTAAGTTTCAAGCTATGTGCGACTGATCTCAAGCCACTCTCCTGGATCTCAACACCAGATGCCTCCGATGGACTTCTGACACTATCCCTCTGTCAAAACTTCAACGAACTCATGAGTCGCGAGAGGACAAGACGCTGGTCTTGAGGACTTCATCAGGAATGACAGACATGATCTCCAAGAACTCTCCATTGATAATTTTTCCTACAGAAGGACGATCTTAGCCATCGGATACTCTTATAAAACTTTGTGTTCGCAACTATTTATTCTTGTAAAGTCGGTCCTCTCCGGAAACTCTGTGGTTACTTCTCTTCTTTTAGGATCTTAGACTTTCTTGAGGAAGGACATTATTGATAGAGATATCTGAATCCTTGACATGAACCTCTATGAATTTAGTCAATTAGTATTAATGTCATAGTTCTTTCGACTTGTCTTTGAAGTCAGAAAATTGAATTGTATACTGAACGAAACAAAAAATGCTATTTTATCAGCATTGTCAAACTCACACTTGATGCGACTTCGCTCCTACATAATTATCTTGAGCCGTATTAACATACATAAACTAATTATATTTTTTATCATTACTAAAATAACTTCTATGAATAACGAGTGTATTGAACGGACATATTAAACTATTCTACATAAACACTTGCTAATCAAAGATTAGATCTTTTGATCTAAAATATGTTTCGCCTGTAGGTTATTCTAAAGAGGAACAGACGCTGCTCTCTGGTAACTGTTGGACGTTTTCAACTTAAGGACCTGTGGTTTCTCCCAAGTAATTATTGTAAGCTATCCTCTAAAAACTTCTTGTGGGATCAACTTCGTTGGAGTTAAGACTATTGTTTATCGAAGCTGTCTTCTGGGTTATCAACGTACACTTATATCCACTTAGGACATCAAGTTTCGTCCAAAGAAGGAAGATGTTTCACAGGAATTTTACATAATTTAGCTTAATCTCGACTTGTGTTAGTCTAATAATAAAAAAGTCAGTGTCAGAATATATGGACTTTTATTTCATATCATTTAAATTATAGGGATTCGTATTTCCCATTCTTATTAGAATTGATAGAAACTGTATTATGTGAATTGAAAACTTTAGTAGGATATTTTTTTAAATATGTCTATTGAGCATTAATGAGTATATTTTTTAGTTATATTACACAAAATTAGTCAAATGACCCCATTTTTAACTTTTGAATTTTTAAATAATAATTGTAAAAATTGCCCCATAGGAGTATATTTCAAATGAGCTTAAGTTTGGAGGTTTGTAAGGAATCAACTCATGATTTAATGTTCGAACTTAGGAATATGTGCAAATAATACACAAATTTGTTTTCGTCAAGTGTACTAAGTTTAAATGTACCACAAAAATTATACTAAGTAACAAAAATATTTGCACGAATATTATGTTTGAAATAGAATTTCCAGGCGTTTAAAAAGAAACGGATAGAAATCTTAAGACAAATTATCCACAAAATCCAAAATGGTTAAAAATGAACTAAAAATATCATCTACATGGATCCTTAAGAAAGCTTATTCGTTTAGCAAAATAAAAAAAACGATACTTTTTTAGGGTTCCGCTCAGAAGAAACTATTTTAAAAGGAATTAATTTTTCTTGTATATTTGATAGATTAAAGAAAAATAATGATATACTCTGTAAAATAATGTCGAAGAAAAAAATGTGCAGTCGTTTTTGAAAAGTATTATTAATATTCATAACTTTTTTATTGCTATAAAAACACTTCTTTATGTTATATTTTCATTATTAATGACAAACTTCTTTAAGTACTAAGGATTAAGTTTTACTTTTTGGCTTAGTTTTTGTCATTACTTCGTAATAGACCCAAGATGTTCTTTTTCCTCATGAACATGAGTCAGAATCATACAAATTTAATAAGTAACTTATAAATACTTGCCCAAATTGAAGAAACCTTGGGTATGTGTTTTAATTGATCAGTGATACCAAATAGAAACTAGAGGCATATATACAATCAGAGAGTGCAAACCTCCGCCGTCATGAGCCTTCCGAGGCGGATTTTTCAGGACTGGGGGCGTAGAGAGACGGGGGAGGGTTCCCCTAGACGGAAATTCGAGAGGAAGACCGCTCCCGGCAACAATTTCACAGCACAGCGCCATCTATTGGCAGAGTAGGCTAACTTGAAAAATTTAGTAGTATTAGCTCATTTGCGCCCTTAATTCTGCACTCAGAGATGCAAAATTTAATCACTTCTTCCTTTTGGCACTTCCAACAACTCCACAAAATTTCATCCAAATCCGTTCAGTACTTTTTGAGTTATCCTGCTGACAAACCAACAAACCAAACCAACGCCAGTGAAAACAATACCTCCTTCGGCGGAGGTAATAAGGTGCAATGAGTGATCAAAGTAATTCAATTTATTGGTGTTCTTCGAGAAAAGGAAGCACTCATTGTATACAAATTGAAAAAAAAAAAAAAGGGGTAAGAAGATAATAACAAAATTTGAGGTCCAATGAGCATCATATGATTCAGAGCTTGTATTGACCATTGACCTAGTATTTTGCCTCACTTCTCTCCCTTCTTTTTTCTTTCTCTTTCTATCCAGCTAACACTAACAGCAGTTACCAAGTGGTAATTGTATATTCTCATATCAAAGATCATTTTTTGGGGACAGTACGTTCAAAAATGTATTGTTATATCTCTTAAAGTATAGCGATTTTTAGAACACCAAACATATCAAATGAAAGCTTGGTAAAACCAGCTTTAATATTTTGGTATAATAAATCCTGTCGTTTAATAAGTAGAGAGTTATATGTACATTAAAAAAGCCTATCTCGCGTACAAAATGACGCTATAATGGATTATAAATGCGTCAGAGACAAAGTAAATTTTGAGAGAATACCTTGACACAAATCTAAAAAACACATTATATTCATTTTTTTAATAATCGATTTCTTAGAGGTCAATACAGGCTCTGAATCATATGATGTAAACTCAGAATTTGTATGAAGTTAATTAATACAAAAAAGCTATGAAATATGCTAACATTACACACTCCATTTTTTCTTTGTTTTTACTGAAAACTTTGTTTTATTAAAAAACATCAAACATACATTGGTAGTAAATTAGATTTCCTTTAAATAAATAATGATTATAAGTCTGTAACGTCCACCTTTTGAAGAAATTTGCGGAAAACTATATTTTTACTAAATTTTAAAACTTTGACCTCGTTGCGCGACCTCGTAATGATGACCGATTTGTTCAAACTTGTATGTCGTCTTTTTTTATCACCAAGAAAACAGGAAATCAACAATGTTGCTAACATTTCAAACATTTGAAAATAAGAACAGCCCTAATATATATATATATATATATATATATATATATTATATATATATATATATATATATAATATATATATATATATATATATATATATATATATATATACATATATATATATATATATATATATATATATATATATATATAATATATATATATATATATATATATAATATATATATTATATATATATTATATATATATAGTATATATATGTTGGGTTATTTTATTTTAATTATATAAACTTTTATCAGTAACATTAGTATAATGGTTCATATAGAGGCAAATCATTAAACTCAACATCTTAAGTGATACAGACAGTGATTTCCTTGTATTTTATTTCAATTGAATACATAATAATACTTTTATGGTGCAGAGAAACTTGATGACATAAAATGTCAAAGGATTTATTAGAAACTTTATTTTTCTCACTTTCAAAGTTCGTACGTATTTGACAAGTGGAATTCTGCCCCCAAAATTTAGTTTTCCAAACACTTCGTGTAACTTTAATCCATTACACCAGGGGTCGGCAAATAGTGGCCCGCGGGCCATTTTTGGCCGCTATCTTTTTTGCCTGGGCCACAAGATGACGTTTAATTGATTAAAACCCATAATTCAAAAAGAAAAAAAAGCAATCCTATCAATTTCGAAACATTTATTGAGGTATAGATGATAGTCCTAAAGTAACAAAACAACAGGTGGAACACTTGTGCAAAAAAAGTAGGCAAAGTAAAAAATAATCTACGTTTGGTGAAATTAACGCAATGTTTGAGAATGGACATTTCACTGTCTAGGAAGGCCAGGTGATCGTTTGAAGCACACATCTTGCTTCATTCGCTGGAAGGTTTTTATTGATCTAGTAGTGCACAGAAGCGCTCCAGTACCGTTCTTTTAGTTAACCAGCGCCCGTCATTTTGAAGTAGCAGATCTCATTGGCACACAAACATACACACGTTCTCCATTTTATATATAGATAAAAATAAATTAAAAAAGCTATGGTCCCCGATGTCATTGTCTGAAAAAAATGCGCCGTGTCCAAACGTAATTGCCGACCCTGATTACAACATAAGGAATTTCTCCTTTTTACTCCATGACATAAGTGTTGTCATCCAAAATGATTTTTTGTGATAGCGTAATTCATAGCTATTTTGTATATTAAATCGATGGTATTTTATAAAATGATTAAACCTCTTGGTTTTTTATCGTCCTAGTTTTATATTATGATATTGTATAGAACAATAATCTTCTGTATGGTACTTTTAGTATATTATTATAGCTAGTGTTTAAATATTATTCACTCATATATTTCACCGACGACATAACCTTTATTATATTCATAGTTGTGCACTGATATTAATAAGGGGTTCCACTGACCTAGTTTATAACTTGATAAGCAAGCGAATAAAAAAAATATCAACCCAACTGGAAGACGTCTTGAAAGATGTTAAAATGGCTGCCACGAGGGGTGACTGAGGTAAATAATGAAGTACTCGCAAATTTGGGCACCTACGGCGCCAAATGTCATATAACATAAGTTTCTTAAAATTGGTATCATGGATTTTGTGGAGATAAAATAGGTTTCTAAATGTTTAAATTTTTTACAATAATTTTCTATTTTGTACAAACATTCCTCATAAAAAGTTTAACTTGTACAAAGAATAGGTTTTAAGTCACATGGTATGCTTTTTTCTTTTTTCATCTCTTTACCTTGAAAAGTAGGTAGTAAAATCAGAAAAGGTGTATCCAATGACATTTTTTCATTTCGGGGCCCATCACTTTGCAAACAGTTTATAAGGTCCACCTTGACTCAAGGATTCCATAGGTACCTTCAAAGTTCAAATCTGGCATTAAATGTGGGGGAGGAGATAGCGTGTGGACATACAGACGGACAGAGATTGGTGAATTATTATAGATGTTATACAATTACAATGAATTATGCTGTTCCCTCTGGACTTTGGGATCCAGGGCAATCTTGCAGCATCTAAGCCTAAAGTCCGCTGTTGGACGAGGAGTGGACCAACATGTCCATGGACTACGGGTCAAGGTCGGCACTGCCTTCAGGCCCCGTGTGGAGGCATTATGAGGCAGAGGGCAGCCACTTCGAATTTAGACACAATTAGGCACACCTAAAAAGCTACTAAAGGTAGGATATTGCAATCCTTAAGGTTCGGACAGAAGTTGACCATGTTTTGAGGGGCACAGACGTGTCCCACGATTTGTTGTACACACCGTAGAGAATGGAGGATAGAAGGATAATCGTACATAAATACCAGTGAGGTCACACTATGTTTTTCTTTGATTTCCATTGCGCCACTGATTATGATTTTCTGCAAATTTGTCTATTTATCTATTCAATAGGTCTTTGTATTAAGGCTTGCCCAAATAAAAAATGAAAATATATTTCATATTCGTCATAATTCATTGACTCAAAATTACAGTCGTCATTAATGTTTTAAAGCGAGGTGAGATATTCATTTGAATTATTTTTTAACTTGTAAATATGGAAAAGATGCATAGAGGATTGAAGCAAACACATTTTCTCTTCGTTTTACAATTGTTAGTATTAAAGCTCTCGGGAGTACATGTTAGTACCCAATGATTCTAATGCGAAGAAGCTTTTAACACCATAGTGCAGTCCTCTCTAGATCTTTTGCAAAAAAATGTGGAAACTTATTGCAACATTCACAACCCATTTACTTGGTGAAACCAATTACAATGCATAACGTTATCTTAAAAAAGGAACGAAATTGTTC
Organism: Caligus rogercresseyi; assembly: GCA_013387185.1. NCBI lineage: Eukaryota > Metazoa > Arthropoda > Copepoda > Siphonostomatoida > Caligidae > Caligus > Caligus rogercresseyi. The sequence continues at coordinate 28,911,039 of CP045895.1, forward strand.
GACTTATCTTACAATATTATTTTTCTTATATGCATCAAAAAAGGATCGAGATTTGCTCATTCTTTAAAAAAAATAGGTTCTTTATTAAAGACAAGATGACTCCATACGTAATCTCAATTCAACACCGCTCCCCCTTCCTCCTCGTATTATATTTGTTGTAAAGTGGCAACAGCATCGAAAGGTATTTCTATAAAACTAGTTTTTTTTTAGTGTATTTCTAAGCGTTAGTTTTTGGTTTTTTCAGGTTATAAATGGAGTATCAAAAATGAAAAAATTAGCATTTTCGACATCTGTTTTTTTTTTTTTGCTTTTCATCGAGGACAAAAAAGCTGCCGAAGAGGCTCGGGACATATGCCGTGTGTAAGGAGGAGGTAGGTGACATTGGCGTATCTACAGTACAAAAAATGGTTTTGAAAACTTCAAAAAACGGTGATTTTGACCTCGACGACACGCTTTAAAGCGGATACGAACCAGATAATTCGACGAAAATCATCTGAAGGAAATTGACAGAAGATGGTCGCAAAACCAGTTCTTGAATTGACCAAAAATTGAACTGCACTCAAACAAAAATCCACAAAACACTTTAAATAGATGGGATTGTCGAAACACTCTGAAGTTGGATTCTTCACGAGCCCAACGAATAAAACAAAGAAAAATAGACAGATCCACAGAGGAGGATGTCGGAGGCCCAGACTCATTCTGCTTCATTTCCACGACGGGTTCCATGGAGATGTCGATGCCGTTCACAGGGACCCCGATGCAGTCTTGAAGAGTGACACCGGCAGACACTGAGCGCACTCATTGGTCGACTCCTGAGATGAGCACTCCCCGGGGGATTGCTGATACCTTATCCCAGGTTGGACTGTAATAAAAGTGTCTCTGCAATGAGTGATCCTTCCTCACGAAGCCTCCACCTCTGTCATACCAGGCTAGGGACAGGGGTCCTCCACTCACTCTGGGAGAGAACCAGGGAAGGGCTGTCAGCGTACTCTTTTGAAGGCGACGATAATGTCGAGGACTCTAAAAGAATAGAAAAATAAATAAATAAGAGAATGAGGAATGGAGATATGGAGAGACACGTAAAAGCTATTATCGGGCCCTTACTTTCGCCTCTGTCGTCCATAGTGATGCGATAAGAGGCATCCTTTATAATATACCCACCGGGACCATTTCCTCTCTCCTATTCCTCATTAAGGGAGTGTATCCGTAGGACGATTGATCAATTGGAGATATGTGCCACCGGGACGGACCTTACGGTTCTTCATCCATCAAACGGCCATGATGATCAACTTCCTCTGAACCAATGCCGGTTCAGATTTAATTAAATTAAAAAAGCAATGTATGATTATAACAAATATATAGTCTGTTTCTAATGTTTTCTCTTTGACGTCATGATTAGGAGTTGTCAACGTTTTGCTAATATTATGTTTTGGTTATAACATTATTTTACACGCGATGAAATGTCGCGGGATGAAATGTGACGGTATGAAGTGTCGCGGCGAATAGTAATATGGTGAGAAAGGGTACACACCCTGAATAAATGTATTGAATTTATCATTTCATAGCAGAACTGTATTACTCGTGTGGTCATGACTTTTTCTTACTTTGTCAACCCAAGCACGTTACAAGTCATGTAA
>CP045895.1:28912775-28928279 GCA_013387185.1 Caligus rogercresseyi
TTTAATATTAGACCTCCCAAAAAAAAAACCCACTTTTTTAGTTCTTTTACATATACCCAGCGATTCTGGTTCATTTTGGATGCTGAAAACGAGTATCTAAATAAAAAATTTCTAGCATTTTTAGAATTCGGACGTCACTGGTGTCAAAGGTTTCGTTATGAAGCAAAACTTTTTGGTTATTACTTATTTTGAAAAAAACTATTTTACAAAATTAGCTATGATCAATTGATGACTTTGTTATTTTTTGCAAATTTTCGTCAAATAATATTTAGTGCCAATAAATGAACATAAGTGCTGACGCACCAACCATTTTTTAAATAACAGCTCCTACTAGGGTTCTTATAGTTTCAAGAAGGAAAAAGAAAAAGAGGGTACTCATGTTGATGTTTTAAGTTATCTTTTATTACGTTTTTAAAACGACTAATGATAGTAATTTTCCCCATCGAATCCCAATCTACTCCCTCTGAATCCCTTTCATCAGTATTGATACCAATTCTTTTAATTTTTGTTTTCTCAAAATACAGTTTTCAAGGAAATGTCATTATGGTAATCTCGTGAATTCGCCATATAGACATTTTCTTCAACATATATTATATTATTATTATTAAATATAATATATATAATATTATATATATATAATATATTAGATATATTATATTATATATATATGCTCATATTTGACAATCACAAAATTATGGATTGAACTATGAATTCCGTAAATGAATCTAACGGGCGTCATAACCAGACGATACCATCAGCTCAATCACAGAGCTGGTAGCGTTGACACGATTGAAACACTTTCGGGTTGCGTGAGGAAACGCACGACGTGAAAGTTCAACAGCCTGAAGAATGTTCTGACGCTGTTTCTCGCTCTTGGTCAGCACTTTAGTAAAGTCAGACCCGAACTTGACGGCCCTCTCTGCCGCGTCATTGACAACTTGAAGAGAGGTGACGATGCCGCTAACTCAATGAATGTTGAATCAGAAGCCCATTGTGTGACCGGGAGCTCCAAGAAGGTTGGATGGATGTTTGTAATGAAGGTAGAAACGCTCAATGAGATATAGGTGGTGGCATTTGGTATAAAAATTCTTGTTATTCTTTGGTAAATTAATCATAGCTTATTACAATTATTAAAGGAATGTTTACCGGCTAAGAGTTTGTCGGCTTCGATGATGTCCAAAGCACTTTCGGCACTGACATCGAAACGGTTTGCAATTCTTGAGAAAGAGCTCCTTCTTCTCCTCGGCGTTTTTATCACACCACGAAATAGATCATGGAGGCGATGGAGCTTCTTAATTAATTTTTTCCTCGCCATGAGTGGCAAATAAGACGGTGCCCAGAGACGAAGTAGGGAATCGGCGGTGCTACGGGCAGCTAGCTGCGCGTCCGGTCTACCCAAAGACCAAAGATGAAAGTAAAAGTACCGTATCACCTCTTCGGTTAACGGGAATGGACCTGGTTTGAATTTTTCTAGAGTATAACCAATACCCAGTGCCTCGCTTAAGCACTTCTTCAGTGTCCGAGTTTCCATTTTATGTTAAAGGCACTTGACTGATAGATCAAAGAGTGAAATTGAATCTGATACGGTGTTTAAATCACGTGTTTATAATAAAAAAAGGTTTTGATGAAATAATTAAATGGTTATTGTATTGTATTTAAAAGATAACTAAAAAACATCACTTGAGTACCCTCTTTTTCTTTTTCCTTCTGAAACTAAAAGAACCCTAGTAGGAGCTGTTATTTAAAAAATGGTTGGTGCGTCAGCACTTATGTTCATTTATTGGCACTAATATTATTTGACGAAAATTTGCAAAAAAATAACAAAGTCATCAATTGATCATAGCTAATTTTGTAAATTAGTTTTTTTCAAAATAAGTAATAACCGAAAAGTTTGCTTCATAACGAAACCTTTGACACCAGTGACGTCCGATTTCTAAAATGCTAGATTTTTTATTTAGATACTCGTTTTCAGCATCAAAAATGAACCATAATCGCAGGTATTATGTAAAAGAATAAAAAAAGTGGTTTTTTTTTGGCATATTGGCTATATATATATATATAGTATATACAAAAATGGCTAGGCAAAAATGTCGGTTTGATATTTTGATTTTGTGAAACTAATTAACTTTTAATTGGTTGCTTCTATGGAACTGAAATTTATTTGGCTTTAAGTAGTATATAAAAGGATCTAAATTATTCAATATGGCCTCCATTGGCCTTCACGACGGCTTCGAGGCGGGGCGGAAGCGTTTGCAGGCATTTATAATGTGCTTCTCAGGGTAGTTGTCCCACTCCTTGATGATGGTGGCCTTCAGAGAGTCAAGATTGAGGTGAGGGGTCCGGTTGGTCTTGCTCTCAATTGCGCCCACCAGAAAAAATCCAGCGGATTTAGATCCGGGGATGACGGTGGCCAGAAGTTCTTCGGCCAGAAATGGGCCATATTGTCCTTGCAGAACTTTTGGTTCTTAGCCGCCATATGAGATGGTGCACCATCCTGCTGCCACACATAGTTTCCGGTGGGGTAGTTTTTTTAAACCATGGCAGAACAGTATACCTCAGGACTTTGTAGTAGGCCTCGGTGTCGATCTTCTCGTCCGGCCGAAAGAAGAATGGAGGCATCTTCTTTCCGTCGGACCTGAATACACCAAGGACCATCACTTGCTGGGGATTCTTGGTCCTGAAGACTCCTTGGACATCCTCACGTTGCTTAGCAAGCCATCGATCATTTCTGCGATTGTAAACTTGGTCCACCGTGAAGATCTTTTCGTCTGAAAATATTTTGATGAGACACGGCTTCTTTTTCAACCAATTTAGGATGATCTTGCACCTATCGAGCCTCTTCTCCATCGCTGCTGCTGTCAATAGCTGTCTGTGGGTCCGAACGAATGATTGCAAGCCCAAATCTTCCTTGGCAGCCAGCTGGATTGTGCGCCTGGACACGTTGAACTCTTTTGAGAGACGGTTTAGGCTGATGGTGGGGTCCGATTCAACTTTGGCCTAACTTCATTGAGAAAGTCGTCTGTCCGCTTTTGTTATGGCCACCAGATCCAGGAGCTCTGTTGAAGCCTTACCATCATTTTTGGCTTGCTGGATACGACGGACAGTACGGATATCAACGCCAACGATCCGGGCAATATCGACTTGATTTATTTGCGCGTCAAGCAAATCGTGAATCCGTTGTCTTTTCGCTTGCTGAACACTCATTTCTGGTCTGAGAGATATTTTTTATAGTTATAAATTGTAGCTATTTGTTTCAAAAGCGTAGCTGATTTACTTGTTTTGAATTTTTACGTACGCTCTGCGCACAAGAAACAAACTTATCAACCGGACATTTTGCCTAGCCACTCTGTATATATTATATATATAATATATATATATATATAGATATATTATATTTATAGATATATATATATGAGTGACATAAATGGAAATTTATTTTCGTCTTTCAAAAACGGCTTTGAGTGTAAAAAGTTGGTATCTGAATCAGATTACGACCGAACTACATGGCAAAGAAACGTTTATACAAATATTTATACTATATAGGTGGGCTACCCAAACAAAAACAGCAAAAATATAAAACATGAACGTGTGATATTTAAAACTCTCTTCAACAAAAGTCGATCAAATTTCGACGTGATAACATGAAACTGCTTATTCAGACATTTACCGGCCATGAACCCTTTTTTTCGTTCATCTGATCAAACGGAAGAAAATAAGTTCAAATTTTTCCAGTTCTTTTATAGGAGAACAATTAATAAGTGATCAAATCCACCTAAATTATTTGAAGTAAAATGGAATGAAATTGTGATTATTAATATCAGACTCTCTTGAAATCACAGCAAAATAACAAATTTGAATTAAAACGTGTAATGTTATCAACTGTTTCCAGGGTGAATATAATAGCAATGAAAAATGTGATTGTAGTAAGATATGCTATGAGATCTTGTACTATACTAACATACTGAACAAATTCCATTCAGTTATATTGTAATACAATAAATAATAAAATCGAATTTTGTCAAGAAAATGTTTTCTGCTTAGTTAGTATCTCGGGAACTATCAGCATTCCTGTTATATATAATATATATATATATAAATATATAAATATAGGATATATATATATTCTATATATATATATATATATATATATGATATATATACAGGGTGGGGCAAACTAATTCCTTTTTTCCAAAGGCAATAAAACAGCGTGTAATTCAGAAAGGTTTTATTTTGTTTCATAATGAAAGCACATCTTTAAAGTTTTTTTTTACATAGTTTTTAAAAATCACACCACTTAGATGACATCCTCCAGAATCGATACACTGGACAAAACCTTTTTTGGTACTTTCCATTACCCTCGCCAGCGTATCGGCGGGTATATGGGTTATTTCCTCTCTGATATTGGCCTTCAAATCTGCCAGGTTTGTTGGGCGGTTGACATAAACTCGGGATTTCAAGTAACCCCACAAAAAAAAATCACAAGGGGATAAGTCGGGTGAACGGGCTGGCCATTCCAAATCGCCTCTTCTTGAAATCAGGCGCCCCGGAAAGTGTTCTCGCAAAACATTCATTGAAGCCCTTGAGGTGTGCGCCGTTGCTCCGTCCTGTTGAAACCAAATCTGCCTAGGTCTAATTCTTCATTTGCGGGAGAAAAAAATCCTGTAGCATAACGCTCGGAATTTACTGTGACTGTCACTCCATTGTGACAGGTGTTCTGACGCGCTAGCTATACGAATTCTTTGTTGTTTTGTACTCCCGGTTCTCTGAACGTTTTGACCCATGCAATGATTGACTGACTGGTCCAAGAAACTTTAAGCCGCCTCTTTGAAATGCAACATGCTCAATCTCACTCACTATGACAACCAAATGCCAAATGGAGCTCGATAGCCGTCGTGCTAGGCGTGTTCAAACTCTCAATGTGTGGGCGCGGCGAATCCGAGAGGGGCATGGCCATTTTTGGTCTACCTCATGATAAGATCATAGGTTCGATAGATTGATTTTAACGCTAAGCTTATTTAGTCTGAGCGGATGCAATTCGATCGAACCAAGGCAAAAAAAAAAAAAAAAAAAAAAAAAAAAATGCCACAAAATTTTAAAAAAGAAGTTAGTTTGCCCCATCCCTATATAGATATATAATATATTATATATATATATATATATATATACAGGGTCCCTGCGGTAAATTTGACACTTTCGAAAAATAAACAACAAGCATGCATAAAATCTTCAATTTTTATTGACTCAAAAATGCCAAGAATGGGTGGTATTTAATGTGCATAATGTTATACCAAGTTGAAATATAGAATTGCCTAGTGGCTACAAAAAAAAATAAAAAAATAATAAAATATATGTATTTAAATATTATATTATATTCCGTGAAACATTGAACAATAAAGATTTATAATTAATAAAAAGAAAAAAAGAATGGGTGGTCGGTATTTGTGCTGGCCTCATTTCTACTCGAAGTAGGCGCCCCTCACCTCTACGACCTGCTCCAGCCGGGACCGGAACCTGGCGCAGGCGGACCTGACCTGGTCCCTCGGCAACTTCTTGAAGCACCTGATGATCCTGGCCTTCAACTCGGCCATGGTGTTGCATGAGGTCCGTTGGTATCTCGTTCAACCGCGCCCCATAGGTAGTAGTCGCACGGGTTGCAGTCGGGGGAGTTAGGGGGCCAGATGAGCTTGTTCAGGAGCTTCTGGGCCTTGCTCAACCGGTTCTGCTGCGCCTTCTCGGTCAAGATCTGGCCCTTTCGGCGCTTGTAGAAGTTGTAACGGAGGTCCTCCTTGATACACACTTGAATTGTGGTGTTCCCGACCCCCAACTCCTCCGCCAGCTTGGTCGACGACTTGCTTGGGTCCTCCGTGACAAGCTTCTGGAGCTTCTCCACGAACTCCGGGGTCCTGAGGGAGTCTGAACGCCTTTTCCCCTTCATTCTCTCTACCACCTTCTCGTATTCGTTATTGGACTCCTCCAGCTCCGATCTGATGGTCTTGACCGTGTTCCTCGCAACGCACGCCGTCTTCATAATGTCCTTGTCCTTGAATCCGGCGCGAATCATCATTACCGAGGTAGTGCGTTTCCAGGATTCGGGCGGGTTGAAATTGTCAGAATCCATTGTTGTCGTGTTCAGCTGTTCACAACTACTGAGGCTAAAGGTAGAAAGCCCAGCTGGTCCGATCGTAGCCACCTAGCGGCCGCTTGGGCATAAACGTTAAGTGTCAAATTTACCGCGGGGACCTGTATATATATATCTATACTTATAAAAAAAGAATTCCGTTCGTTCGTTGTTCGTTCGTTCGTTCGTTTCCCTGTATCTCCCGAACGGTTCATTAGATCTTGACGAAATTTTCAGTGAATAGTTTTGAGAGCTCAGGGAGTGTTTTAGTGGGGTTGTCAGCACCCGGAAAATTCGTCATCGACATGCTTATTTTATTCGCCAAAACGTTTTTTGCCGATTTTTTAAAATTTACAAGTTAGATTTTGCCCAAATTTTCTGTGGATAAGACTGAGGTACTAAGACGTACTTTTGTTTTATTGAGTGTTTCCCGGAAAATTCGTTTTCTACATGATTACTTAAAAATATTTTTCTTTCTGTTCCTGTATGTCCCCCCAAATTTAAGTTTTGTGGAAAATAACAACACTTTTTTATATTGCAACATCGTGCTAATCAAATTTCAATAATGCCTAGAGATGGAGAGGGATGTCAATACCCAGCCTTAAGGAATACAAAACGGAAAAATGGCAATGACGATGCAATGACGACTTTTTAAGGAACTACTTCTCATAAGAAAATAACATAGGCATGAAACGACTTAAAAATAACTTTTTTTACGATGTTTAAATTCCCAGCCTTAAGGAACAAAAAAAACGGAAAAATGGCAATGAAGACCCAAGGACAACTTTTTAAGGAACTGATTTGAATATGAAAAATCACATGTGATGACATCACTAAATTATTCATCTTCTTTTTACGATGTTTAAATACCCAGCCTTAAGGAATACAAAACGGAAAAAATGGCAATGAAGAGCTATGACAACTTTTTAAGGAACTGGTTTGAATATGAAAAGTCACATGCGATGATTTCACTGAAATTATTCGTGTGATTCCTTCTTTGTGTGATATTTAAATACCCAACCGTAAGGAATACAAAACGAAAAAATGGCAAGGAAGACCCAATGACAACTGTTGAAGGAACTGATTTTAATATGAAAAGAAAAGCGATGACATCACTGAAATTATTCGTGTGATTTCTTCTTTTTACGATGTTTAAATACCCAGCCTTAAGGAAACAAAACGGAAAAAATGGCAATGAAACCCAATGATAACTTTTTAAGGAACTGATTTTAAAATGAAAAGTCACATGCGATGACATCACTGAAATTATTTGTGTGATTTTTTTATTTTTACGATGATTAAATACTCAGCCGTAAGGTATAAAAAACGGAAAAAATGGCAATGAATACCCAATGTCAACTTTTTAAGGAACTGATTTTAATATGAATAGTCACATGCGATGATTTCACTGAAATTATTAGTGTGATTTCTTCATTGTGCGATGTTTAAATACCCAGCCGTATGGAATACAAAACGGAAAAAATGGCAATGAAGACCCAATGACAACTGTTGAAGTAACTGATTTTAATATGAAATGTCACATGCGATGACATCGCTGAAATTATTCGTGTGATTTCTTCTTTTTATGATGTTGAAATACCAGCCTTAAGGAATACAAAACGGAAAAAATGGCAATGAAGACCCTATGACGACTTTTATAGAATTATTTTAACATGAAAAATCACACGCGATGACATCACTAAAATTATTGGTGTGATTTTTTTTCCATCCAGACTATTGTCAAGTTGGAAAATCCCGGGCAGCGCGGGTAATATTCGCTATATATATATATATATATATATATATATATATATATATATATATATATATTGGTATTGCAATTTATTTTATTTTAATTTTGTTCCTTTTCTTGGAACAAACGTAAAACGTGATAGTGTTTTTGATTGAAATCAGTTGGCATTTTTGATTTAATATGGATCATTGCCTATTAACTCCTGTCTAGATTATTGCATCAAAGCATTAGCAATTTCAAATTGAAGTAAATTCCAAAAGCAAATAAAACCCCCCAGAAAAACGACTACCTCAAAAAACTAGTAATCTCATCTTTTTTTGTAATTAAAAGGATTGTACCTATAAGTATGGATCTAAATAGGTGATATTATTTACAATTTATTTGTTATAATTATGTGATATTATTATTATGAGGATAAGCTTTAGTCTCAACATTGATTGTTAATCACGCTACCAAGAAGATGAATGCTTATTTGTTTACTTTGAAAAGCAGGCCATAATGTGGTATATGGTTTCACCGACCTATTTTAAAACTAGATACTAAATAGGGGAAAAAAATGCATGACTTGAAGAGTTTTTCCATGAACTAATAAAATCAACCTACTCTGTGAGGAAATCCTACAACAAGTTCCATTTAATGTCATGTATCCCATTTTCACTCATCAATAAATTATTGAGCCGATCAATTTATTTTACTCCTAATAAATGGAAGCTTTTGTGATATTTGTTTCTGTCTTTTATTCTTATTTACTCTTTACAAATGGCAAAACATAGTTTAGAGTAAATGAATATTAATTTATATTAATTTTCCCTAATTTTTTATAGAAAACTAGTAACAAAGACATATCAGGAAAAATATGACATCATCAAGTTTTCGACGCTCATCCTGAAATGAAAAAGATCGAGCTGGCCCGCATGTTTGCCATTCCCCCCGGCACACTTTCTGAGATCCTCAAGAACCGTCATAAAATAATTGACCACGTAGAGAACTCCATTAAGCCAAGCCCCTTCTCAAACGAGTGAAGTCCGTCTCTTATGAATGTGTTGACTCCGCGCCTTATTTCCTGGTACCTCCAAGAGTCCCTCATCACGGATGGAAAATATCCCGTGAGAGTCTTCTTCAAAAGCACGAACCCTTGCGGCGGAGTCTGGGGTCCCGGAGGCAAATCGAATATCACTGAGTTGGATCGAGAGGTTTAAATCTCGCCATGGACTCACCAAAAATGCCGCCGATGCACCTCTAATCCAAACAGATCAACAACAGACTGAGGAGATTTATTGTGAAGAAGGTATTTGGTAAGGGCTTTCAACGTGTCAAATATTCAAAGGAAATGTTTATATTATTAGAAATATTTATATTATTATCAATATATTTGGGATCTAACAAACATCATTTGCATTCCATGTCACACAACTATTATGAGTTTATTACGTACTTATGTCATATGCTATCAATGCTTACTTTACTTGAACATTCCCTATGTCTAAATTTTTTCTTCCCCTCAAATAACATTTTCTTACCTAGTGAAGAAGTATGCATTTTATCGATTAAAGTTCGTAGAATTGTTAATTTGTATAATGTTATTCAAATGTTTATTTTGTCTCTTTTGCAAATAAAGTCGGTCTATATATACATGATACCCTTTAGTTATTAGAGACTATGATTAAATGTTTTGTTTTATTGTAGATTCTAAGTTATTATACCATTTGATTTTCTTAACCAAAAACAAAATATTAGTATAAGCGTTCATATGAAATTCATGTACGAACTAGTTAACCAGGAACTGGTTTCACAACCATTTTTTAAAATGCTACCTGAAATTATTAATCTTCTTATCGAGTAAAATCCAATATATCTTTAATAAAAGATATACAACTGGATAACCCTGGTGTTGAGGGTACATGGTTGAAATCGGATTTTACCTTTGCCCCTCAGTTTTGCATCTTATTAGTTTCGGAGTATCAATATATTGATCTATTTTGTTAAGTATTTTTGTTTCTTCGGGAGATGCATTAAATCTATATGATTAATATCTTCCTCCTTTTCAACAAAACAATAATAAAGGAATACATGGACAGATACAACGCTTAATTATCAGGTTAAGAAGTGTCATCTTAAAGCCTGAAATACAGAAATGAAGGATCAGCCATGCAATTATATATTTATATTGATTCTAGGACATTTTTATGAACGAATATAATATAAATCGTAACAGGACATCCACCCCCGGACTAGCACCCCCCCCCCCCCGGCATTTATCCCCCGTTAGTAATATTTGTTATCTCTTAAAGTCCACTTATGAAATAAATATGTTTTAACAACCTATTAACAAAGGTGACGATGTCACTGGTTAGCACAAAATTATGCACGTTTAATTTATACAGATTCCAATTCTAAAGAACTGTGACTGCGTGCTAACCAGTGACGTCGTCACCTTTGTTAATAGTTAGAAAACATATTTTATTTCATAAGTGGAGTTTAAGAGATAACAAATATTTCTAACGGGGGGTGTGGGGGGTGATTGTCTGGGGGGTGGATGTCCTGTTACGATTTATATTATATTCATTCATATATATGTTGTGTCATTCATCAGGTTTTTCTTGTTATTAATCCATGTGTTTGTGTCTTTTCAATGAAACTTAAAGGTGGAGAAGGAGGTTGGAAACAAAACCAAATACCAATTTACGTTTGTTGGCTTCTTACGAACCCTATATGGCTTTGTTGTAAACTTGTGTTTTTATGAAATAAATATCTGTGTAAGTACATGTACTGGCGGTTTTGATCCTTTAAATAAAAGAAAAATGGTTAAAGGGATCCTAAACATTCTCACAGTGAAACTAAATTTAATAATGATAAACACTTTCTGGATTCCTGTTTTTCGAGGATCGAAAACCGTTGGAATTACAGATAAGAGAAATTCATTCGTCCTTTTTTCTCCTTCATGAGAAATATTTCATCAGAAAATAGAGACGGAACAATTATATAATCAACATCATTCAACCTCTACCATAAATTTATATGTCTATTGTTTGTGTATGTTCATACTTATACATATTCTGTTTGCTAACCCTTTACACGCCAACGTTCCCATTTGGGAACATACTTTTGAAGTGTTCTGCATCGCGTCATATTCAATAAAAACAAAATTGAATGAGTTTATATTATAAATTAAGGCTTAGAAAACAAAATATTTTATTTGTAAATAAACGAAAAACTAATTTTAATACAAGTTTGAGTGCTTTGAAAAAACCGAGTTTATCAAGTTTTGGACTTATCTTTTGATAATAAGAAAAATAGGGTTAAAAACTGGTAGTATTACTATTTTATAACTATTTTGATAAGCAAATATACTAAAGATTTGCATTGAACAATTTTTTTAAATAATATTAATATTTTAGTAGACTAAAATCGACTTTTAAAATGATGTTCCCAAAAGGGGAACGTTGGCGCCTATTGGTACTCATTTTCATGCTCTACGTGTTTGCGTATAATTCTTTGTTTCGCTTTAGTTTACGTACGTTAGTACATATAAGTACATAAAACTAAAAGACAAATGTGTATTATAATTATTTTTATAATGGATGACAGAGTTGAATAGTAAGTTATTAATATTTATAATTTATTTCGATTAATTTCCTGATTCAAATGATTTAGAGAATCGATTAAAATATCCCCCATGACTTCCTCAGTTGTGCTATAGAGGAGATCGAAAGCATCAAAAGTAAGGAAATCGAGATTGTGGTTCTAGGTTTTCCAACGAATAGTGAGCGGTATATACCTAGTGACGAAGAAAATGACGACGAATATCAGTATCAAGACTCCATTCTTGTTGAAGTAACTGAACATTGACAATTATATGTCAACTCCCAATTAGAAAAATATGAAGTTTTGAAATCTTACCCTTGACATGGTAAAAGAAAATTGTTTCCAGTGTGGTGGATTTTACGAAAAACTTAGCGTGGATAATCCATGATCCTATATCGTGGATTACTAGGTGCAAAAAATTATATCAGGAACAAGTCAGTAAGATTTGGCTATAAAATTTGGATGATGTGTAGCTCCGATGGATATCCATAGAATTTCGATATTTAATCCGGAAAACACAAAACCAGGAAGACAATTAGAGTGTATATTTCTGAAATGGGTGCGGTAAATATTTGTGACTAGTTATACATGCTCAAAAACGGTGGTGGAATCTTTTATTCTTCCACTCAATTTGTCGGTTGTGGGAGTATTTAAGTGTTATTATTTGGCCAACCAAAACGATAAAATGAGCCATCGACAATTTAGGAGGGATATTGACTCTGATACAACGTCAAAGTAATCGAGTGCCTCTTGGAGGACGTACTTCTAAGTCCACCAGAGTTATAAGACTTGCCAGAATAAATATTTTTTTGTAATCATGTACTCAAGAAAGGTGTGTCTTATATCAGAAAAATACTATAATTCAATGTACAAAGTGTATTAAAAGATTGTACAAGGTATGTAGTCCTATTTATTACAACAATTAAAAGTTCCATTGTCGATGAAAAATGTTGAAAAATACATATATAAAGGAAATAAAGAACAATATTAAAATGTACAAAATTGTAGTACTTGAAGCGCCAACGTTCCCAAAATGGGAACATACCAAAAACATGACTTAGAATTTAGTCAGCTAAATTTCGTTTGGGGTACATTCAAATAAGGTTAAAGGATGATTATATTTCAAATTTGAAGAAAATCGGATAACAATTCACGGAGCCGCGTTTAAAGGGGGGTGTTGGAAAATATCATAAATAGATATTCAATAAAACAATGGAAAGCGACCAGCTCCATTCCAATGGGATCCTGGTACTTTGGAAGATCCAAAGAAGAACTCCAGTATGCAATGGGAGACTGTTGTATATACAAATGGGGTAAAAGAGTAAAAGGCTCAAAAAATCCTCCAAAAGAGGAAATAAAACAAAGTTAAATTCAACAAAGAGAAGCAGAATTTGAAAGATGCTCCTCATGACAAAAAAAGAAGGAGAGAGAGGGGCACTGAGGAAACTCCACCTTCTAAAAGAATTCAAGGCCCTCAAAAGCCTAAAAAAAAAAAGAAAGTTCCTCTATGCCGAAATAGCTAAAGAGGCTAATGAAATTGTCATTGTTCGAAAGAACGGAGACCATATTTCTATTGTTGAATGGAACAAAGTAATCAAAATTCTGGACACAGACTACGTTCACTGTCTGTCTATTCAAAATGAATTTATACCCAACTATGAAGGACGTAAATATACTAATAGAAGGGCATTAATTTATGTTAATGACGAAGCTTCGGGTCAATATGTACGAAGAATAATCAAAACTCATACCCCTTTGCTGTCCACTTCTTGGTTAGAGGCAGAGAGGATGAGGGAAGAAAAAAAAGGAAAAAAAGAGATTTACTGGATTCATTCGTGGTGTTACTGGTAACATTGGGGATGAAGTCCTGAGTAAAATTATTGCACATCAGTGCACCATTCTTGGAATTAAAGGAGTGGTTGAAATTGTAAGATCAGAACTTACAAAACTGGGAAAGGTTCTCCACATTTGTGGAGAAGCTGTGGATTTTACCCTCAAAATTGCCTCAGCAGGTAAAGTGCGTTTCCAAGACCCTCGAAACGCACCCATTGTGGAGCAAAGTGAAGAAACTGAGGATGAGGAAGCTATACTAATGGACAAACATCAAGGAACAGAGGGAGACAGTGACAAAGAAGGGCAACACGGAACAGAGGAAGGCCCAAAAGAACCATGTCAAAACATTAACAAGACTTCTGATTCAGGCGGAAATAGTGGTAAGGACCACAATAGTGATCAAACTTCAATTGACAAAAAAACCTCAGACACTCAAGTACAAACAAGTATAATCCATAAAAAAACATCTACAGGCACTAAAAAACAGGGAAAAATAGACAGGTTTTTCTGTGATGCAGCAGAGATCCTTCACCCAAGGACAACAAACAAGCCAAAAGATAAAACAAATAAAAATGATTAGTTGTTCTTATATAAATACACAACACAGCAAAGCAGCTAATTCAGAATTAAAGCTGAGAACATCACAAATAGCTTTAATAACAGAACCATATCTGAATAATGGTTCAATAAAAAGTCTAACACTAAAAGGATATACAATTCATAGTAAGTCTGAAACCAAACCAAGAGCGTGTATCAGAACTGCCAATCATTTGAATGCATGGTTTGTCCCAGAATTCTCTGACAAAGATGTTTGCACAGTATGCTTAAAAATAGACGAATCTATAACATATATATGTGCAATCTATCTCGATCAACTACAATCAGTAGAGAATAAAACAATGTTAAGTCTCCTTAAGCATTGTGAACATCAACAAAAGCCTCTTCTTATAGTTATGGATTCTAATGCTCATAATCATCTTTGGGGTAGCAAATGTATTGACACCAGAGGAGAAATACTTGAGAATATAATTGATGAAATAATCTTATAGTATTGAATAAAGGGAACGAGCCTACCTTTGTCACACAACGTGCAAGTTCAGTCATTGACATTACAATAATGAACCAACATGCTTTTAAAAAGTTTGAGATCAAAGGATGGCACGTAGATCTACGACCATCCATGTCTGATCATCGATACATAATTTTTAACTTTGGAAAATACAAACCAATCGCCAAAAAGTCAAGAAACTTAAAAAGAGTTAATTGGAATAACTTTAGACGCCACTTAGAAAATGCGTCTCTACCCGAAATACTTCCGGATTCCAACGTGATAGATCAATGTGCAGAATCATTATATGATATATAATAAAGGCACTTGATAATACTTGTCCTTTAAGAAGGACAATACAAACAAAATCAGTACCTTGGTGGACAAAGCATCTAGCCAGTCTGAGAAATAAACTCAACAAGCTCGAACCTAAGCGTAATTATAGTGTACACAGGGAAGAGTACCTAAAAACAAAAAATGAATATCGCACAGCACTCAGAAAAGAGAAAAAGACTCATGGAGAAATTTCTGCAGCAAAGCTGAGAGTGCTAAAGATATTGCAAAGTTGGTCAAAGTTCAAAACCCACTGAAGACTCAATTGGTCTCCTAAAAACAGGTGATAGTTACGCACAGTCACCAGCTCAATCTCTAAGGATATTAATGGAAACTCATTTCCTGACTGCAGAGTGAATAGTACTAATAATAAATTATTGGAAGTAAATAATTTTGACATTGATTTTGTAGACAGTAACAAGGTCAGAGAGTCTTTCAACTCATTTGAACCATATAAAAAGCTCAGGACCTGACGAGCTTAAGCCAATTGTACTACAACAACTCGGAGACCACCTAATCAATTACATCTCGGAACTTTAACAAAATCATCTAAGCACGGTTATACACCCAAAATTTGGCAAGAAATGAAATTATATCCTGCCAAAACCGGGCAAAAATGCTATAGCTCAGCAAAGTCATTTAGACCTATCACACTCTCGAATACATCCTTAAAGGACTCGAAAGAATTGTACATGGAAAGTAGAAGAAATTATCCCTAGACTTCATTCGCAACATGCTTACACAAAGGGCCTATCGACAGAAAGAAACGCTTTGTCACAAGCAGTTGACTTAATCAAAAAATCAATATATCAAAAACAGTGCACATTGCAGTCA
>CP045895.1:28928379-28939534 GCA_013387185.1 Caligus rogercresseyi
AACAAGAAAATCAAGGGGTAGAAAACTGTGTTGCTTTCCTTTTTTGCTTGCATTTCTTACTTTTCATCAGAAATAACAGCAAAATTATATATCAGTAGGTGTACATGTAAAAAAGCACGGCAATAGCAACAGTTATTTACAACTCGTTCAACAGTATCATTTGAAATCATTGAAGCAAAAAATAAATGGAGGTTTGGTGCTTTCCAATTGAATTTAGCCCGTTCTCGCGCTATTTTCTTTTGTTTTGGCCGGAAAGGATAAGAAAATATATTGTTAGGGCTATTTTAGTTTTTTTATACATCTCTGGTTATTACTCATCAAAAAACAAAAAGTTATCTATTTTTCTAATAATGAAGAATTTCAAAAAAATAAATCTGAAAATTTAGTGTAAGTCTCAAACGCTTCATATGATTGACTGGAATTATAAACATGCTTCATGTAATTAGATAATTGTCTGCATTCAAAATATGTTTAAATAAAGTTTGAATATGACTTCGAATTGTAATATCCCCTTGGTAATCATTTATTCATTCTAGTTACTTTATAAAAATATCGAATCAGCAAGGATTATCTTGTCTAAAATCATTTAAAAATAATGATGATGCATCTCATATAAAAAGTGTTAATAATGATAAATTAAAAACTTAGAAAAACACCTAAATACTCTAAAGAGGAATGGTCCCACAGATTCTTTAAAGTAACGCTTTGCCATATCGTTTGTGGACGATCCGTGTAGATCATCACTAAAGCGTCAAAGTAAGTAGCGCATTCAAGGAAAAAGTAAACAAAAAAATTGGCCCAAATTTTGGTTATTTCTTTAACGTTAGATGTCGCTTGTCCATGAAATTACGTCACAACCCTATTTAAAACCGATTTAAAGGGATTAAGTTTGATGATTTGAAATATGTCAAATCACTACAACATTGTGCGAAATAATAAAAGGACTTGTGATTATTTTCAAAGAGCTCTAGCATCAAAGCGCCCCTTACGGACTAAAGAAGAACTAAAATTTTGGCCTATTCCTTTTGGGAAAAAAGGAAGAATTTTATATTATGCATGCGCTACTTTACTTTTACGCTTTAATCACCATTCGTGCACATCACCACACATGGGTTCCATATTGTGAAGGCGCTTCACTGAATCAATTTACCGTTGTTGGACAGAGGGAGATTGAACTTGGCCAACCTGGTGTGGCATACATAGCGGCGTTCTAAAAACGTCGATGTAGCGGGCCTAGTCATTTTCCAAGCAGTTGTCCAGGTTTTTTTTCGGTTATAAACCTTTATGTTATCTAAAAAACGAGTAAACAAAATAAAAGAACAGATATCAAAAAAATAAAAATTTAGACAGTTGTGTTTACGAAAAAAAGCATAATGAACATATACAAACAAAATTACTATCTAAAAATTATTAAACTTTAAAAAATGCAAAAAATCATTTTTTTCCGACACAAGTGACGATGACTTTTTAAAATCTCTTTAAAGCATTCAAGTGTTATGTTGCATTGTGGCACAAAACGAATTAGGTCTTCAGCCCACTCCACGAAGAAGATCCTGCGTTGGGAACTCTTAAAGAAAGAGCCGAATAACGTGCGTTGCCCCAATGATGATTGAGCGTAGGTGTCGACTTCGAAGTAGGAGTTTGCCGCAATTGTTTTTGCAATTAACGATTAATATTACTTAAAGCAAAATTTAGTAGTCCAGATGATTGAGCTACGACATGATGGTTGAAACTCCACAGCTTGACCTGTCTATTAGCTCTTTCACAGTCACGTGATCTCCTTCTCCTCCCAGGAATCACTAACCACATCATTGATAAAACATAATTTGCAAGGCAAATTGAACCAAAAAAAATAAAAAAGTTGCGGCAATTAAAACAACTTTTCAAGAAGTATGTTATTGTACTTACGTTCAAATTGTATCAAAACTTTTAAATACGTATATCCTTCTAATTATTATTATTTTTTCATCCAAATATATTATATATTCTAGAATTCTTTTTCATAGAACATATTATAGTCCATAGACAATAAGTAATTATGAACTAAAAGTATATCAAATATTCTTTTTATATTATCAATAATCAAAGAAAACATTCAAGTGATATCACCATTGTAAAGAAATAATAATTCCAAGCAAAAAACATCTCTCAAATGCAAATCATGTATTATAAAGAAAGGGATATAGTACTCATCGATGTAATAAGACACTATTAAACAATAGGAGTATATTAAAAATCCAATATTCAAGTTTATGTTCTTTTGATAGAATTTTATTAAATTCCCATAAAAAAGCTGATACTGATTTTAATAACTTTTTCTATTGTCCTAAAAGGTAATGCCGTATATATATATATATATATATATATATATTAATATATATATAGATATATATATATATATATATTTATATATAGATATATAGGATATATATATGTATTAAATATATATTATATATATAAATTAGATATATATATATATATATAGGTTGTTCTATTTTTCAAAGGTTTGTAAATGTTAGCAACATGTGGATTTCTGTTTGGTGATAAAAGAAGACGACATACAAAGTTTGAAAAAAAATCAGTCCAACATTACAGGTCGCGCAACGAGGTCAAAGTTTTAAAAATTAGTAAAAATATAGTTTTCAGCAAATTTCTTCAAAAAGGGGGGACGGTACAGGACTTCAATAATAGAATTATTAATATAAAGGAAATCTAATTTACTACAAGACGTATGTGTGTGGTTTTTTTAATAAAACTAAAGTTTTCAGTGAAAAAACAAAAGAAAAAATGGAGTGTTGTAGTGTTAGTAGGGGTAGGAGGTATGGGGTCATATCTTCAAAATATGCATTGTACCATTTTTTTTGGACCATTATGGTAAAAATAAGAAGAATCCAAAAAAAAAAATTTAATTTTATGCATTTTTGGCGGTTTGCCGCCCAAAAAACACAAAAAAACGATATTTGGGCCCTGAGATACCTCTGAAAATCAAATATTGATCACTTAAGGCCGGTTTTCTGGTCCCAGGCAACCCCCAATTGCTATGAATGGTTATGAATACTTAAGGGGAGTATGGTAAATCATTGTTCCATCAGTTTTGGGTGTTTGGAGTCCTTCAGGGCATAAAATTACCCAAAAAGGGCCAAAAATTTGCCGCCCAAAATCGACGTGAAATTTCTTGTGTTTGAGTGCAGGGCTCTTGAATATGTGAAAATTTATCACTATTGTTAAAAATATGTTAAATTGGTCTTTTTTAAATGTGAGTAAGACATGTGGGACTTATTTGAGCTGATGAGTATCCTTTTTAGAACAGGCCTTGATAAAAAAATTCTCATTATTTCTAGTAATTTAATTTATTGCCATTATGTGTGATTTTTTTATCTAGCTTTGTCAGCCAAAATGATATACAATGATAAGACCTACAACACACAAAGAATACTAGCCAAGATTGAAAAGGGAAAAAATCAGACGAAATACACCCAGAAATGTTTACAAGCATGCAAGAGCTGGGGTGGACCCGCAACAACAGTGGAGGAGCTGAATAAGATCCTCCAGGAAAGGAGTGATACTGCTGAGAAGATTTTGCGCACAGAGTTGTCTTACTACCGCGACACCCACAAAGCTGATGTAATCCAACAGCCAGATCTGTTCAGGGTCAACAATATCAGTTCCGATGATCAACTGCTGAACTTCTGTGCCCTTCTGTCTGGAAATGATCCTATGTCTGGTTACGTCAATCTCCCCTCCAACAAAGATGTTCTTAAACTTCTGCCATCGTGCGAAACAAATCAGCCAACAGGAGATGAAGATGAAGAGCGTATATCAGTCGGCATGATGTATATCACTCTCGTATCTGAAGGTGATGTGAACACTTGGTACCTTGCAGTTTGTACTGAGGAATGCAGTGGAACATACAACATGGATTTCTTACAGCGTGTGGACAAAAGTTCTAACTTGATATGGAAGCATCCATCAAAACCTGACAGAGCAACACTTCGACCAGAATCGATTATTCAATGTGTCATTGATGGTGATTGGGATGTATCGAAACAACGGAACATGACTTTTACCTTGAGGAACCACACCTATGTTGACACACTAGTGATGGATTGTACATAGTAGTGTCTTACTTTCATTAAAACACTTCTTAGACTGTGTAGCATTTCTCCTCAGCTTTTACTAAAACTTAAACTCAACGTATTATCTGCTGTTTTTGCAACCCTCAAGTGAAATGCAGTGAAATGGGAACTATTTCAAAGTTTAAGAGTATATATTTTTTCTAATATATTGTAGATTATTACATTTTGTCCACAGATGTCTTATTAAAATATGCTGAGAACTTGATTTTATTTTACTTCACCCAACTCATCTTGCTTCAGAGCTTCAGGCAGTACTGGAGAACTTCTAAGGTCCTATACAATGAGTCCTATCAGTCTGTTTATGGTAAAATTAGGCTTATTTTGGCCCTTTTTATGCCCTGGAGGACCCCCAAAACCCATAAAATACTGGAATAATGCTTTGATATGCTGGTTTAAACTATATGCATCCATTCATAGCCATTGGGAATGTCTCGAGACCGCCAGAGTACTCAATAGCGGGATAATACAGATTTGGGGCAAATTTTCGGTAATTTTTGGCCATTTTTGGGTAATTTTATGCCCTGAAGGACTCCAAAACCCCAAAACTGATGGAACAATGATTTACCATACTCCCCTTAAGTATTCATAACCATTCATAGCAATTGGGGTTGCCTGGGACCAGAAAACCGGCCTTAAGTGATCAATATTGGATTTTCAGAGGTATCTCAGGGCCCAAATATCGTTTTTGTGGTTTTTTGGGCGGCAAACCGCCAAAAATGCATAAAATTTTTTTTTTTTGGATTCTTCTTATTTTTACCATAATGGTCCAAAAAAAATGGTACAATGCATAATTTGAAGATATGACCCCAAAATCATGCCATACCTCCTACCCCTAGTGTTAGCATATTTCATAGCTTTTTTGTATCAATTAACTTCACTCGCCTGTAGAAGATGACTTGTTCGCTTCAGAGTAAAATAGTACTTTTAAGTTTAGTAAACCTTTAGATGATAAATCCAAAATGACCTTGGTTGCATTCTATCAATTCAGAATTCAGTACAATCTGAGTTTACATCATATGATTCAGAGCCTGTATTGACCTATAAGAAATCGATTATGAAAAAAAAAAATTATAATGTGTTTCTTAGATTTGCGTCAAGGTATCCTCTCAAAATTTTACTTTGTCTCTGACGCATTTATAATCCATTATATGCGTCATTTTGTACGCGAGATAGGCTTTTTTTAATGTACATATAACTCTCTACTTATTAAATTGACATGATTTAGTATACCAAAATATTAAAGCTGGTAACCAAGCTTTCATTTGATATGTTTGGTGTTCTAAAAATCGCTATACTTTAAGAGATATAAGCAAATAATTTTTGCACGTACTCTCCCCCAAAAATTGATCTTTGATATGAGAATATACGATTACCATTTGGTAACTGCTGTTAGTGTTACCTGGATAGAAAGAGAAAGAGAAGGGAGAGAGTATTTTGCCTCACTTCTCTCCCTTCTTTTTTTCTTTCTATCCAGGTAACACTAACAGCAGTTACCAATGGTAATGTATATTCTCATATCAAAAGATCAATTTTTGGGGGAGAGTACGTGCAAAAAGTATTTGCTTATATCTCTTAAAGTATAGCGATTTTTAGAACACCAAACATATCAAATGAAAGCTTGGTTAACCAGCTTTAATATTTTGGTATACTAAATCATGCCAATTTTATAAGTAGAGAGTTATATGTACATAAAAAAGCCTATCTCGCGTACAAAATGACGCATATAATGGATTATAAATGCGTCAGAGACAAAGTAAATTTTGAGAGGATATTGACGCAAATCTAAGAAACACATTATTATTTATTTTTTTCATAATCGATTTCTTATAGGTCAATACAGGCTCTGAATCATATGATGTAAACTCAGATTGTACTGAATTCTGAATTGATAGAATGCAACCAAGGTCATTTTTGGATTTATCATCTAAAGGTTTACTAAGCTTAAAAGTACTATTTTACTCTGAAGCGAACAAGTCATCTTTTACAGGCGAGTGAAGTTAATTGATACAAAAAGCTATGAAATATGCTAACAATACACACTCCATTTATTCTTTGTTTTTACTGAAAACTTTGTTTTATAAAAAAACATCAAACATACGTCTGGTAGTAAATTAGATTTCCTTTAAATTAATAATTTTATTGAAGTCTGTAACGTCCACCATTTTGAAGAAATTTGCGGAAAACTATATTTTTACTAAATTTTTAAAACTTTGACCTCGTTGCGCGACCTTGTAATGTTGACCGATTTTGTTCAAACTTTGTATGTCGTCTTCTTTTATCACCAAGAAACAGAAAATCCACAATGTTGCTAACATTTCAAACATTTGAAAATAAGAACAACCATATATATATATATATATATATTATAGATATATATATATATTATATATATATATATATATATATATATATATATAGATATAGATAGTAGATAGATAGATATATATATATTTTGTTGTTTGTTTAATTCACTAGGAAAGCTCCATCCCACCGGAGCATTGGCTTTTGACTCCTCAGTGCGCTAGTGCGGGTTTAGTCAAAAATTAGATTTCACGGCGTTTCCTTCTCCTCTTCCTTGCAGAGACGACATGCAGAACTTTGTGCTTTTCCTATTTGAATATGTGACTGTTCAAAGCAATGTGGCCGCTGTCAATGGCCATAATATTCATACTTTGGGGTCTTTTGAATTTATAAATTTCATTCTTTAAAATTGTCTCTCAATAAACATCCTAAAATGGGGCAAGTTTCTTGGTTTCGCCAGTCTTTTTCCGGACATTAATGCTGCTTTCATGTAGGGCACCTGCATTGACACATCGATATTAGGACAGTGACAGATAATCCTTTTAATGCTCCTTCCTTCGCCGGAGCATCTGCGAACTCGTTGCCCGTACTATCGTTGTCGCCCTTTATCCATCCCAATGTGATGTTTCACTGAGATCTTGGAGAACGATTTTACAGTTGATGATGTCTTTATTTACGGTTGTGCCTGCTCTTAAATCCAAATTATTTATAGCGGAGAGACTATCGGAAATAATTAGTATTTTCTGTCATTTGTTTTAGCAGCTGGCATATTTGTTGCAAGATTTCTGATTGCTTCAATCTCCGCCTGGTATGCTGTATTCGATTCATCAAGCTTTTGGGACCATGTCCTGCTTTGTTAGTGCCCATCATGCACCTGTGTCCATTGATTTTAGAACTATCTGTATATCCAACGAGATCAAAGTCAGTTATATCCCATTTATTGGCTATTTTGTATTTCAGACGGTTGGACCAAAACTCGGTGCTAAATCCAGAGATAGGGATACTATATTTGGCTATGTAGCCATCTAGAAAATAGAGGTATCCACTGTTTGTATGACTGGATCACTTTAGAGGGTTGTCCATTTTTGTACGTATTCTTGATAAACAGGAAGGTTAAATTAAGCATAGGCGTAGCGTGATGAACCCACTCATAACTCCCGGTGTCCAGTAATTTATCGTGCGTAAATTCGTCGCCGACCTTTTTATAGCCGTTTTTTTGTCGCGGGTATTTGAATCGCTTGCTCTTTTATAGTCAGTCAATTTTGTCGTTCTTCTTTTTGCAGTGGGTATTCTTGTCGCGAAGCTTTTTTGTAGTGTAGTATTTTCCTCGTTCGCCTTTTTCTCGTGGGTATTACATATTGTTAAGGCTTTTCCTCAGTACGTCGTAGAAGATCTCTCAGGTTCAAAAGTGCTCCCTCCACACGATCCCAGCGGTTCTCAGATGTTTTAACCCATGTATTAATATTTTGATGAAGACTCAGTAACAAAGATGCATTTACACTATAATTTTTATAAATCATATGTTTTTTTAAAACCATACTTCAAAAATTACTTGCCTTTCTCCTTCTAGTCATAGTATTAAATGTAGTTATTTTTTTGTTGATTATTATGAATTTATTGTGTGATTGAATAAATGTATGTCTCCCATTGGGATTTAAAAAAAACATATATATATTGGAAATTACCTTGAACTAGAATAGGATTTATTTTTATAACTTAAAGAAAGGCTTCAATGAATTCTAATCAAAACAAGTTATGCTATAGCTTATTAGAATTATCATCTACTTAATCGTTACATCACATTTACTCTCAGAGTTGTCTTCATTATATATGACTGATATTAAATTATAAACGACTCTCAAATGGCATTACTCATTTACGAGGCTTTGAGAAGAAATACAACAGCGAACTACAGTTTTTCATGTCGTGACATGAATATTGGTTATAAAAATATATGCTTTTAGTAGCCATGACGTAGCCATTGAGTTATTTGAGCTCCGAAATAAATCATACAACAATAACTTCAAGTGGATACCACGTTCGTTATACCTTTTTATAATACATATTATATTCAAGAAGGTATAATCATTAACAGTAAAATAGGGCATTTTCTAGTTTGTTATTTACTTCATCTGAGTTGGGTATCATTGCAATATATACAGGGGGGGGCAAACTAACTTCCTTTTTTAAAATTTGTGGCATTTGGTGTGTAGTTGTAGTGGAGAAGTGAGCGGGGGCTCATTTCAAAGAAACAGGCGTAAGTTTTCTTGGAAATACAGTCAGTCACTCATGTGTTGGAGCAGAGAGGAGCGTGCGTTTGCCGTGGAGGCGTATTTTCCAACCATCAGTCTTTGATTGCAACCCAGCGCTCTTTTCGCACTCATTTTAATGTTGCACCTAGAGGCCTGTTCCGGACCGGAAGTCAATCATTGCATGGGTCAAAACGTTCAGATAAACCGGGAGTACAACACAACAAAGAATTCGTATAGCTAGGCGCGTCAGAACACCTGAAAACATCGAGGCTGTGAGGACTTCAATTTGCAATCTCCACAACGTTCTGCCCGCAAACATGCATCCGCTCTTGCACTATCAGCTCGCTCAGTGAGGTGAATTCTCCATGAAGATCTTAACTTCCACCCATACAAGATAACAATTGTTCAGGAACTTTCTGTTGCTGATTTCACTGCTCGGAGGAATGCCTGATTTCAAGAAGAGGCGATTGGAATGGCCGGGCTCCAAGGAGAATATAAATAAGGTGAGTCAAAGAGGAAATCTTTGACTTATGCTCTTGATCAAAAGGAAGAATTTTGTGACGTCACGAATGCTACAATGAAAAAACATTATTTTTTAGTGCTATGACTTAGTAATTATTTTCAACTGTATATTTCAATTGAGAATATTTCATTACAATATTGTTCCGTACTAGTGTACAGAACCCATGTTGCATGAAAAATTTGTTAAGTAACAATTTATCATTAGTATTCATTATTTTAAGTAATTAGCAAATAATCATTTCAAACAATAAAAATAATTTTTTAAATCAAGATTTTCATTTATTTCAATAAATTTATCAATCACAATGATATAATTCTACATATGTACATATAAAAAAAGGGGAACATAAGAATATCAATAGAATAACGCTAATTAGTAACCTGGCCTATGTGTAAGTTTTCACTAGCATTTTCAGTTTAAGTAGCTTATTAAGAAAAATGACTCGAATCCGTGTTCTTTTATTATTATTACAAAAGCAATAATAATTTCTTTTGACCAATTTGGATATAAATTGCTAAGTGACTTAAAAATTCTTAGAAAAACATGGGGTCTTTATCGATGGCTATTATTTAAAAAAAATGGAAATGATTTTCTAAGAGGTGGCAGAACTTCAAAAATCGGGAGAAGGGGCGGTAATAACTCAATCCAAGGACTTTTGTTTCTTCAAATCCTTCAATGTTACTCGCCTGTTTCGCCAAATGTGGGTGGAGGTCTTTAAACTTCCTGAGTATCCAGCAATATAGGAGAGACCCTCGATTGCCGACAAGGCAGAGGAAGGAGTTTCCGTGAGCGCAAGTACTCAAAGGCCGGGTATATATGCTCCGTAGAATGAGGGCGGTAGTTACATCTTCTTTTGAGTAGCCACGAATTAACTTTGACAAAGGATTCATTAATCTTCTTGTTTAAATTCGCTGTGTAATTTTTTCAAATGAGGTTCGAATTAAAGTTTCCTTAAAGTGTTATGAGCTAAGTTTGAGTCACTTAACTTTGTAGCAGGATAGCTTCATTTTCGTGACTGAGAGTTCCTTATTCCTTCTCACTAGTCAATCACAATTTTTTTCGTTCACGGGCTTCTTGACGAACCTGTCTGAAGGACTTGGACACACTTGAGGAGGGTGATCCAGGGATGAAGAGTGAAGGAACAACTTGAGACTAAAGCTTCTTCCTATTCTTCCAGCCTGAATATTCCATTGGAAGTCATCTGGAGTAAAATGACGATCGCAATCTCCGCATTCTTTAGGCCAATCCTGTCGGATCTTCTGCATCGTGCAATCCACAGATGTTGGATATTGGGATCCCTCGTCGGAAGTGCAAAATATTATGCACCTCGAGGATTAGAGCAAGAAGGGATGGCACAAACACCATTACTTCCTCGAGAATATCACATTTTCGCTTTACAATACAAACTGACCTAGAATTCAAGCGTAGCACTTGTGATATCACAACAAAATAGTCAGCTGTCGCCCTGCAATTGCCTACGTCGATCCCATTGCCTCACCTTATTTATATATCCTTGCGTTTACCCGACTTATCCCCTTGTGATTTTTTTTTGTGGGGTTACTTGAAATCCCGAGGTTATGTCAACCGCCCAACAACCTGGCAGATTTGAAGGCCAATATCAGAGAGGAAATAACCAATATACCCGCCGATACGCTGGTGAGGGTAATGGAAAGTATCAAAAATAGGTTTGTCCAGTGTATCGATTCTGGAGGATGTCATCTAAGTGGTGTGATTTTTAAAACTATGTAAAATAAAACTTTAAAGATGGCTTCATTATGAAACAAAAATAAAACCTTTCTCATTACACAGCTTGTTTATTGCCTTTGGAAAAAAGGAAATTAGTTTGCCCCACCCTGTATAATATATATATATAATATATATATATATTATATATATATATATATCATATATATATATATATTATATATATATATATATATATA
>CP045895.1:28939634-28962834 GCA_013387185.1 Caligus rogercresseyi
CCACAGTACAGTTGTCTTCGTCCGAGAACGAAGTGGAAGCTCCGAAGAGGACGTATATTTGTTTGCTAAATTTTCTTCACAGAAGGCTCTTGAAGGTAATATTCACTAAAGTGTCCCTTGCGCTTATTAATAATTGCAAGTGGTTGAGGTGTACGCGGGACATAAATTAGCTCTGTGTTTGGGTATTCGCAGCAATAACCAACAACTTTTGGCTTTTTTAAAGAGTTGGCGGAGGTGGTGTTAATGGCGAGAAAACGAGTGAGGTTTCAATCTCGAATTAGAAGCAGAGTGAACTTTGATTTAGGGGAATCCCTCACATCTATTGACCTCAACTTTTTTGTGTCGGAGGGTCTGTTAACGGAGAAATGATCGTGATTATGACGCACAGAGATTTGTTTCCTTGTTTAGGAGCAAACATTTGGCGATCTCCCTCAGCAGCTCACAGTCCGGGCATTCTTGGAACCACCGGAACAAGAATATTTTATCCGTAGAGAAGTCCTCAAATTTGCAATTCATTGCTATTTCGTTTAATTCCCAACTCGAAGCCATCATTCCTGTAAGGAAAACTTGTAGGTAAAGAAGCTGTATTTTTGATTGAAGAGGGGGTGTGCATAGATCCAAAATGATCCCAGCATACTCATTGCACTTGTCATCATATACTGGAGCTATGTTCTCGAATTTTGATCTCATTTGTGAGGCAAGATCTGGCTTCAAGTTATGTAGGAAGAGTGACCTTTGTACGTCCACCGACACTAGATGAGTATGTGTGGCGTGGAAATAACTTCGAAAATATTATTTCCTGTCCATATATTTGGTTACTGGAGCTTCAGACCTTAAAGTTGTTGGCTTTATTCCTAAGCAATTTTCATAGATCGTGCGATATGTACCCTTTCTATTGAAGAATGGTCAACGTGAATAACTTTAAGAGGCCTAATTTGACCTATTTGAGGGATTCTTTACCTTCATCCACCACCCTGTGGGTTTCCACAATGAGGCGTTCGACCTCCAGGGAGATTTCAAAGAGTGTTCTTCGTGGATTTAGGCATCACAACCATTTTCCAGAAATTTGCAAAAAAAAATAATTGTTTTCTAAATTTCTAAACTTAGAGCTCGTTCAGCAACCTTGCTGCGGTGATCAATTTTATTCATATTATGCAAGTCGTTTTTTTTTTTTTTTTTTTTATTCCACAGTTCATAAAAATATATACAAGCATAAAAAAACAGAATGTATATAAAAAGATGTTAATGCGTAAAAACATAATTAAACATTTTAGTTTAAAATTTTAACATCAAATATGAACGAACACTAAAATACAATTATAATTAAACAACTTGACAATCTAAAACAAAACATAAATTAACGATAAAAACGGTCTATTTTAAATCCTTGAATTGGCGTAAAAGTTTTTTAATAATTTTTCCATAAGGCAGGGAACACGAAGGGAAGTAGCGAATTACATCACCAGCCCAACTCCACTTTCCATCGGTGACAGAGGGGATCTTGAGGTCCAACGCCGCGTATCTTGCCGCAGCCGCTAGAATAATTGCCCTTACCTCCCACGGACTGATAGGAGAGTGAGATGCTAACCTCTTAGCTATAAGAGCTTTGGCATTTAAGAGAGTGCTATTTATTGCTCTAGATTTTGCAGAGAGAGATCTGCCAAGACCGAAGAGGACGATGGCTTTGCAAAAATTGTTTGTATCTGGGGTATGAAGTCCTTTGACATTCAAACTGATGAATTGTTTTAGGATGGATACTGAATGACAATCTACAAAGGCATGCAAAGTAGTGTTATAAATTTTACCACAATCTTTGCATGGAAGTATAAAACGAGTGAGATCAGCGGATATCTGCAGCTGAGCCGTAAACTTTGTCCCCTCAGCAATCCCTATAAGAGATTTAAGAATCCTAGTTTTCCAACAAACTGGAAGTTTGAGGAGGTCAACGTATTTTTGACAAATGTTCAAACTTTCTTCAGAACCGGAACGAATGGGAGAAGTCATTTTAAGGTACCAGGGTCTGAGTACCTGATAATCGAGAGCAGCTCTTGATAAAGGAAATAAAAACCTGCCATCACGAAAAGGACCCACAGGAGTCACATCGTGTAATGATAATATGTTACTTTTTATGGCCATCTCCTCGAGGACTTCGGGACAATTCAGTTTCCTGAAGAAATATTTTTTGCCCGAATTGCACTTGATTATATCGGTAATGCAGTTTCCTTCAAACACAGGAACATTTCTCCATAAAATTCTTTGGGCACAGCCCCAGACCTGTGAAAGAGAACTGGTTTGACGATTTGTTAGCTCAGACCCAAACAAAATCCAAGTGCAAACATTGCTCAATGAAACCGATCTGCGCCACTCTACAAGAGGGTTTTGGAATAAATTTCGGAAGAGTTTTAAGTACATGTTGGGAATTATAAGGGAAAGTTGTACTATGTTCCCCCCTAAGTGGATTCTCTTTCTTTTTAAGGCTTTAATGTAAGAACTATGAAATAATGATCCAAGCCACTTATCTTCGTTCATGATTGCCTTTTCGGCAAAAAAGGGGGAGGAGAATGCTCTATACAACACCAAAGGAATAACCTTTGAGTTGTACAAATCAATTCTCTTTTGAAGGTTGAAGAATCTCCACATTTTGGTTTTTTGAAGAACTAGACGGTTTAAGCTGTTCCAGTTCCTTTCATCAATACCCCACCTATTCCAATGAATGCCCAAAATCTCTATTCTCGACTTTACTAAACAAGAGTGAATCCTAAGATCCTGAGATGGAAACCAAGAACCAATGGGGAGAATTGCAGTTTTAGCTCTGTTAACGGAAAGTCCAGAGATTTTTTCGAACTTAGTGAAAAAATTTAAAATAATTTCAATTCTTTTCACCAGTTGAGGCTCAGAGTTGGCTTCTACTGAAATGGTAATATCATCAGCATATATATCCAAAATATGAGGCGAACCCTCGATATTAATGCCAAAGCCTCCAAAAAAATTAAGATTTTCTGGGCGAACTCTTCAATTGCTGCGATGAATAACAAAGGAGCCGATGGACAGCCCTGCCTACAACCTCTTCCTATTGTTATCGGACTACTTTCCAGGCCGTCCAAGGACAGGGATGAGGAACCATTAAACAATAGCGCTCGCACGGGATTGAAGAACTTCCGAGGCAGAAGTCTCCGTACTGCTCTCAGGACTTGGCTATGATATATCGAGTCAAACGCTTTTGAGAAGTCTACAGCAATAATTGCTGCGAATTTACCTCTCTTTTTTGTAGAGTCAATGCAGGCTTGGGCATTGCGGGAAATATCATAGATTTGGCGATCCTTGAGAAAACCCTTTTGGTGACAACCAATTTTTCTATTTAGAATTGTCTGCATTTGTTGAGCAAGGACGCCTGATAAAACACGGTATGTTTGATTTAAAATCGTGATAGGCCTCCAATGGCTAAAGTCCGTTCCATCCCCCTTTTTAGGAATCAAGACGATTCGTCCTTTGGTCAAAGAAAACGGTAGCCTGCCTTTTCCTTCCATTTGCGCACCAATTTTTAGAAGAAAAGGAACTATTTGCTGTGGAGAGACCGAGAATACTTCACTTATGATTCCATCTAGGCCACAAGCCTTGTTCTTTTTAAGATTATTCTTAATATAATTTATCAGTGTCTCATGGGTAAAAATATGCTCATGACTATTAAAACGTTTGGCTTTTGGAAGTGGACTATCACTGTGGCCTACCAAAGATTGAAATCGTAAATAAAAATATTTTAAAATGTCTTCCCCACGTGTGAGGACCTTACTGCCATCAATAATTTTGGTGACAGAAGAGGTAGAAACTTTATCTGTCTTAAACAGATCCCTGACTCTTTTATTTGTGTTCTGTTCACGAGCAACTTTAGCCTCCATTTCCGCTTCAGTGACGATAGCAATGTTATAGATGTTAATGGTATCTGTCATGAGCGATTTGACAAACAAAGAGTCCTTGTTCAGTACGTCTTCAATTAATTTTTGCTTGGAATACTTTTCTTTTTTGATGGTATCTTTAAACTTATAAGCAGAATGGAGTATAGTTCTTGAGAGAACGGAAGATGCTTGAGCAGGGGACAGATTTGCATGAAAGTTCTTCTCTAAATTTAATTTAAGCTTATTGATGAAAGTATCATAACCAAGGACCCATCTTGGAAACTTTTGGTTCAATTTAGAACCACTGCCTATCAATTTTAGTTCAATGATTTTATGATCGGAGAAAGTATTGGGACGGTAAAACGCCTTTTTAACTTTAGATGCAAATGATGAAGACGCCAATGCTAAATCAATCCTTGATTTGATCCTACCCCTAGACCAGGAAAAGCTCCCAGGACTCCATTTTTCTGTAAGGTCAGTTAAGTTTAAACAAAGAATGACTTTATTTAGCATTGAACGGTTTACATAATTAGAGTGCGGTTTTTCCAAATCTACATTCAAGTCGCCAAGAAGAAGAAGAGGAATAGAACTTTGGAGCTGATTATTTAATATAGCTTGATAAAAAGCAGAGGACTTTTCATTTGGGCCATAGGCATTAATAATGTAAAAGACATAACCATTCGAAGTGATACGTAATTTGTGCCATTCACTAATGCCCGAGTATTCCTTAACACAAGAAGTGATAGAAATTCTCTTGGATATAAACGTCATTACCCCTCTATTTAACCCCGAGCCGGTAAAGTAGTGGTAATAACATTTGGGAAGGCACAAACAACAATCTAAGCTACAGGATGAAGATGTACGAGACTTAATGTCCTGAAGGCAGATTATATCAGCATTCATGTCTGTTAATTGCTTCATTAGAGAATGCCTTAACTTCCTCTCCTTTCCTCCCCTCGTATTGAGAGATATAATTTTTGTTATTCCCAGGTTTGAGGACACATCATCAGACACGTTGTCCAAAAGAAAGTCCGTGATCTTTGCTTGAAATGGAAAAGGCATAAGTTTACGATTTTGTTACCTTTGAGGGATTATGATCACTGTCCGGAGAATTTGCGGAATCCGGTTTGTTTCGTTTTCCAGTGGAGTGAGAACGAGTACGATGTTCAATTATTAAAGAGGTGTCAAGATGTGGCTTCAACTTTTTATTGAGATGGCAATCGTAGGTGGAAGTGGTTGCCGAAGATTGCTGTTCGGATGGAGTCGGTGTAGTAGGGGCAGTAAATTCGTTTCCACTCCCTCTAACAGTGTCTGTAGATGACGCTTCAATTGTAACGAGAAGGGTTTCTTCACCATTATTATTACCCTCCATCTCTCTATGAAGAACGTTATTTTGAGTTTCACCACTACTTTCTACCTCAACGATCATCGAGGAACCGAGTAAGGGCATAGCGGAAGTGCTGCAACCCAGGACTTCATTTTGAATGTCTCCTCCTGTAGCATTGGCAGTCTGAATGACCTCTACTATGTCCCCAGAGGAGGTAGAGGGTAAATCCTGACAAATGCCCGGGACTGTCTCAGAATCATTTTCAGCCAATACATCCTCGCAAATTACAGAGCCTATACCCATTGAATTAACCACTTCAGGAACAACTGAAGAGGCGGAGGGGTCTTCTACTCGAACGTCTGTAACTGTTGGAGTATCAATGGAAGAATGAGAAAAAGCTTTTTTCTCTTGAATCATACGAAGCAAAGCACGCTCATAATCTACAATTCGTACCCTTTTCTCCATGCAATGATGTTTCATATGGCCAAAACTAAAACACTTTTGGCATTGCAGCCTCACCCCCGAAAATTTCACATTAATTAAATTTCCTTCAAAAGGTAAAATTTGAGGAATGGAAGCAGGATCTGCGATCATGTTCACAACATAATCGCTATCACGCCATACTTCCTTGTAGTTATTATATTTTGCCTCCGCAAAAGTATCAGTGGGGTTTCTTTTTGGGAAGTGGTCATGAACTTCTCCAAACCTTTTCGTCCTTTTTCATCACAAAAAACAGAAATGAACCTAGTCCGAATTTGTCGCAGTTTCAATGGAAATAGCCAGAGGGGATTCGTTGACCAATCTTTGACCTTGAGTCTCAGAGAATGTATAGAAACGGGAGCTTCCTCACTGACAAGAGGTTATGCTATTCCCATACACACTATCCTCGACGTTAGTCTCCAGAATTTCATCCCAGAAGTCGCCAAAGCAACAGGGACCTGAACTGATGTTGCAGTAGAACCATTTGTGTTTCCTCCCAGACTCTTCATCCTCGACAGGGATAGATATTTCACAGTCGGAAATATTTATTACAGGAGCAGGTGATTGTTGTTTCTGCGATTCTGTTGTATTGGAGATCTCCTCAGGTTGCGAACAGACTTTTCTCCAGCAGAATTGGCCTCATTACTTAATATACGTTCATCTAATTTTTTTTCAATAGCTGTTCATACTCAGTTAGTTTTCATTTTATTTTGGTCGCAATATTGCTTTAAATGCCCAAAGTTAAAGCACCTTTGACATTGCAATTTAACACCCAGAAACTTAAGTTTAACTAAGTAACCCTGGAAAGGAACTATTTGGGAATGTGGAAGGATCTGCAAATTATTTTTGTTTTATTGGGCACAGGCGACAGCTGAGGGATGTTTCTCTGTTTAGGAAGGGAATAGCTCTCTATATCTCTCTCTATATATATAGTATGCTATTTTACACAAGCACTAACTTAAATTGAATTAAGTCATTAGGTGGACTATAAAATAACATATCAAAATTGACCATTAGATTCAAATACATTACAATGTATTATTCAAAAATATCACCAGACAATAAAAGGCACAATATATATCTATATATATTTAAACTTTTTCAGAGAAACTCATATGTTTCTATGTAAATAAAGGACTCTCCTTTTTAAATATTTAAAAGCTTCACCTCGGATTAATTTTGTAATACATCATGGTCCATATTATAAACAAAATGCACATTTCTTAACGAACAGTGTGAGATTACTTTTGTCCTTTATTCTTATAACTTTCTTTAACGATTAGGCATGGTATAAATGACATAGCAATCTAGATGGCGTCATATAATTGAATAAACATGAAGCCTATAAATTCTTATTTATTTTTAGAAAGATTTATCAACGATATTGTCATGACAGTTTGGAGGAAGAAATTATTCTCATTTATGATTAGTGCTATGGAAGTCCCTGAAAGTTGGCTCAAATTTCTCACTTTTATGCATGGGTGGTGAATATCAAATGGAGTAAATATTTTTGTACATTGTCCGATAAGTAGTAGTAGTTTTTCAACGCTGTCCCCTTAGTTCAATCCTAATTTCATAGAAGATAGCAGCTTGCATTCCTTGAATACTATATAGTTTTTTCCCCTTAATATACCAAACACAAAACGAATATTAAACATTCCTTTACAAATGCCAAGGCATCTAAAGTTATGTACTCAAGTTTTTTATATAAGTTGAACGCCCTCAGTTTTATACATATATCATTGAATAATAAAATAAGAAGTATGGCGCCCTTGTGGAAATCATATCCGAACATGCTGAAAATAATCGATTGGATTGAAGCATGCAAGGTTTTTCTCCCGCTCAAAAAAAGAGGGAGTTTTTTCAGTTCTAGGAATATTCTTTTAAATCACTTATGCATAAGGAAAATCTGATGACTCATTTTTGTGTTCGGAATTATTGATAATAGGATTTTTGTGTTACGACACTTTTGTATAAAATACATTTTTAAAGGAAACTACTGTGTACAAACAGTATAATTTATTTTGATTAATTTGAATGATTTTTTAAAGCTCATCAACATCAGAAAAATATAAAACAATAAGAAGAAGTATGTTTAAAATTTAAAAATAATTATGGTCATTTAGACCAACAAACTTATGAGATGGTCGACGCTTATATCTTCATATATTATGATTTTAGTAAACATTCGATGAAGTCGTTTGTGAATAAAAAAAATGCTCAATAAAGCTATTTGACTAATAAGCTGGGCCTAAAAGTCAGTAGTTTCCTATAAAATGTATTTATACAAAGTGTCGTAACACAAAACTTCTTATTATCAATAATTCCGAACACAAAAAGCGTCATCAGATTTTCCTGATGTATAAGGGATTTAAAAGAATATTCCTAACGATAACGAAAAGACGCCTCTTCTCATATGTGGAAAGCTTGTCGACTTCTTCCTGTACGAGGATGGCTCTAACAACCAGTGAGCTGGATGTGAACTGGGGCCTCTGATTTTCCATTGGAGGAATCATAGTCTAGCTAGAAGAAGTAATACCAGAAGAATAAAACGTTTCACTAGGAGAAGGATACAAATTTTTAAGCGATCATTATATATATACATACATACATACTACCTAGGTATAAACGTATTATAATGCCCGATAAATATAAAAAAGCAGGAAAAAGTCGATATCATATAAATTTTCCCAAACAAATTTAATTTTACACTTCTAAAATAATAATATTATTTTATTCAAACATATAAAAGTCATAAAATACATATGAAGCTCGATCTAATGGATACAATCTGTATTACTGAAAATAAATCTTAGAGTAAAAATATATAAATATAGATAACGGAACACCGGTGTCGAGGCTAAAGAAACCCTATATTATTGTATTAATAAAGAATTTAAAAAACGGTAATCAGAGTGACGGGTAGCTTACTTTTTCAGGTAGACTGATATTAAAAAAACTCCAGTCGTCGGCCACTTTCGGAGCCAATTTTCGTCAATTCAGATAGTTTTTAAAATATCCTATCAGATGAATCGACGATAAAGGAAAACAACGCATCGATAAATGCAATTCGGTATTGAACAAACCTTCTTGTGAGGAAAGTTTAAGGGAGGAATATTGTGTTTAAATGGGGGACAATAAGACTCAATATAATGACATTGAATTTGCTTCATGACACAACATATAGGTGGACTCGTAGTAAAAGTTCAGAATGAGGAGTGAAAGTGTAAGGTGTTGATAGAGACGTCAGAGACGGATTCTAAGATCATAAGGCATTGTTTACATTCCGAATGAAGAACACATCTGCTTTATATAACGAGTTTTGGAGACATCGATCAACTTCTGCAGATATAGTGTAGGATAATAATTCAATCAATATCCAAAAACTATCCTTAATTATTTATAAATGGATATCCTTCCATTTCATTGCAAAATCTAAAATATAAAGACCGTACCCACACAATTCTGTTTTTAACTAGCGAAATATATATTTTCTTCATAGATATATTTTCCTCAGAATGAAAAGTATATATACATTCCAGAATATATTTTTATCTATCTAAGTATCATCCTTCTGCAGTCATTTTTTTGTATAACATAAGAAAGTAAGATATAATAGATAAAATAATTTGAAATATGTCAAATTCATGTTTCATTATATGGCTGACAAATTCTTAATTTTTTTTATTATGAAGATGAAATAGATGTCAGTTTCAGTTTTTTCAAAACATACATATAAAGATTATAAAATATATTATATAATATATATATATAATATACTATTTATATCTATCATATATATATATATATAATATATATATATGTGTGTGTGTGTGTGTATTTGAGTGTATAGTGTAGGTTGTAATTTGACGGTTATCAAATAAACTTTAAACATTTGAGGGTCCTCCACTGAGGCTTAAACGTGTTTGATAGGAAGAAGTAGTTTCTTAATTTTAGTGAAATAAAATAGATTTGAAGCATCTTTGGTTAGATGTAGGAGAATAAGCTTGCTCATGAAGGCTTGTGTAAAGGGGTCGAAAGGTTTCTCAATAGAAACGAACAACTGCCCTATTTTCGAGGTTCTATATACGACTTTAGTCGAGAA
Organism: Caligus rogercresseyi; assembly: GCA_013387185.1. NCBI lineage: Eukaryota > Metazoa > Arthropoda > Copepoda > Siphonostomatoida > Caligidae > Caligus > Caligus rogercresseyi. The sequence continues at coordinate 28,949,440 of CP045895.1, forward strand.
TAAATTTAATTCATCAAAACATCGACAACAAAGTCGATGAATATTCTATGAACCTCATCATCCGACAAGGCTGGAAGAAATAGTTGCAGATGTCGGCCACAGTTCCTTACAACAGGAGCGAAGAAGCCCACCTGACCTCACTTGTTGCATTTGCAAACACGCCTGGGCCCTCAATACTTTGGTAGGAGAGATGATTCCTTCTCCTCCATCTCCTTGGAGTAATTATTGGCCGACTCCATCCTTCGTACAAGTTTGATGAGGCCCAAGGTTGAACATTCCTTTTAATAGACTGCCTTAAGACAAAGTCAAGAATCTTGAGATGTTCGAGGGACCAGTCGCAATACCAACACTTGTAGACCAAAACCTCATCCGATGGGTCACAAGGTCGTCGATAGGTTATTTTTCGGCCTACTTCGACTGAATGTATAAAAGCTTGCTTATAGGACAAGATCCTCATCAGAAGGCTTCACTCATCGCTTTACTGAGTTTCTCGAACTCCTCTTGACTAGAGGTTCCTCTGCGCTCTGAACTAGTATGTGCTGGGATCCACATTACAACAGATAATACTGGGTCCATCCAGCTATGTCCGCTTTCTTTCTACCCGTTTCCTGATTCTCCACGAGCGCGAGGGCAAACTTCAAACCACTTATTTCCAAGTCAATGTTAGTAGACTGGTCGCTGTGGGCGCTTTACCATCATGTCGAACTTGCTGTAAATTCGTGTATACAGGCTGTGTGTGAGTCAGAGAAAATAATGAGAGCGTTTCCACAACGTGAGGATCAGCCAATCTCTATTTCTGCCGGAGCTCAGCGCAGCTCGAGCTGCAGACGGGATGTGGATGCAGTTTCAAAATAATATATTAGGTGAATTTTCAAAGTAAAAAAAACTCGGCTCACTAGCAGGTCGGTAAGGTGGGCGCTGAGCAAGCAGGGGGCCGTAAGCAGTATGAATGCAAAACCTGAAATTGCTACTTTTAAAATAAATTGTATTTCATTCATAAAATAATCTAGACCCTTTTTGTAGGTATATGAATTGATTGGGTTATGAAAAAAAAACATGACTCTGTGGAGCATCTACAGTACGTCAGTTGTTTACATCACGTGTCAGTCAGTCTTGACTCTGCGGTGTTTGACGGACGGGACAGACAAAGTGCCAATGGAGTGTTCGCTCAGGGCGTAAAAGTAGCCAGGACCGTCTGCATAAAAGTAACATTCTTCCTTGGATTCAGGCTGATAGTAATTATAAGAGGCTATCATTTTATTTTGTTACTATTAACTCGCACTATTATTAGGGTACGGTTACTTCGATCTCCTACCTGAGCTAGAAAAAAGAGAAACCACACTTCAACACGCCAATCGTGCTAACATTCCTCACAAACCTCTCTATTATTGTACTTATATAGAAGGATCTGGAATCGCGATGAGCTGAGTCAGTGCTAGGAGCGACCACATTGATGAAGGAGTCCCAAACGTCTCGTCTCATCCTCGATCATTGAGGGAAGAGGATGAGACGAGACGGGCAAATATAATGACGGAATCATGCCACCTGCCCACTCCCATTCGAGAATTTGATCCCAAGCAATGAGGAATCAATGTAAAACAATAATAGAACAAGGCAGGAGCACTCGGTGACGAATAATTTTTTTCCTCTTATTCTATAATAGTACAACAATAGAGAGGTTTGTGAGGAATGGTTAGCACGATGGCCGTGTTGAAGTGTGGTTTTCTTTGTTTCTAGCATTAAGGTAGGAGATCGAAGTACCCGACCCATTATTATTATGTTTCTTCCCAAAGATAATAGATAATACAAGATGCGCAGAACGCAATGTTTAGATTCCTCTGATTAGAAAGAAGAAAAACGAAACGTCACAGATGACGTCACAGTAGCTATTTGTTATTAAATAAAATCAAAAGTACATTTAAAAACAGTGATAATTTCAATTTGGGGGGACGAGGTGGTCCTGGTGGACCACTTGTTGAAGCCCAGGAGCTCTCCGGCGGGGAGCGGAGCTGCAGAGGAACGGCCACGTTGCTCCGGAGCTCCTAGATGCGTGCGGGCTACCAGCCAAAGACCTCAGAGAGTCCCGTGCGGTGTTCAGGACTTCCATTTCCTCCCTGATGCTGAAGCTGTGCGTCCCCGGGTGGCTCGTGGCTTGAGGGAGCCTCGGACGTTATCCTTTGAGAGCCTTTACGTTCTTAGCTTTGTTGTCCTAGAGGTATTAGATATACAGGCAAATCGTAGCTGTGATGATGTCATTTTTTTATAGGAAATATACTTCTTGTTTAATTAACCCGTTCTATAAGCATATTAGTTTATAATATAAATATCATAGAAAATGGGTTTAGCAAATTAAAATTTGGATGTAAAGCCAATCATAACTCGCTTAAAGCAAGTTATATTCGGGTCTTCTTAATGACAAGGCAGACTGCTAAGACCATCCAACGACTACAATGTTTTCTCAAGTAGATTGAGCACCTTCACAAGCTCTTGTCCATGACCCCAATTTCAGTCTTAGCATTGCTATGCATAATCCTGATGTTACGATATTACGCCGCATAGGCCTATTCTATAATTTAATTACTTTTCTAGTCTGTATCAAAGCTTAAAAATACAAGAAAATATGTTTATTCATGCTTTCATGAAATATAGTGAAAAAGCTTATTATCTTCCACGTCATCAAAAATCTATGTAACACTAGATTTTGATGCCGTGAGATGGGAGAACAACATACTAATGTAATATTCCCACTTGCTAGTGTGACGTCATTACACAACTACTGAATACTTGCTTGTCAGTGGTTAAAAGTCTTGATAGTGAAAAAGCATTATTTTCCACGTCATCAAAAATCTATTGTAACACTAGATTTTTGATGCCGTGAGAGGGAAGAACAACATTATTAATGTTATTACTCCCACTGCTAGTGTGACGTCATTAACAACCACTGACAAGCGAGTAGTCCAGCTCTTTGGGAATATGGACATACCTTGTAGTTACTATTCTGTGGCCTGTATCAACTATTTTAATATTCCATGTTAAGTTAAATTATAAATTGGTTATTTGAATAATATGGAACTAATATTTTTAACTCTAACATATCCCGGATCTCTTTGTTTACAAGTTTTAATATTGGATTTGTCTTTTCTGATTTGCCAAAATCGTAGTATTATGCAGATTTTGAAAAGTGTTGAGCTAAGACGGATAAATATTTGTGAGAAGACTATTGCTACTAAATTTTTGTCAACGGATGAAATATTTGGAAACTTTTAAAACATATTTCCGAATCTACATCGACTGCTTCGCTTAGATCAATGTATAAAGCAGTGGTTCCCAACTGGATTCGGCTCGTGGACCCCGCCTCAATTTTGTCAAAAACGCGAATTTCAATTTCAATGCGAGACATCTGCGAAGTACAATTATATTTCATTTTTGACTTATATCCAGGCTTGTGAGCGTTCACCTTTTTTTGCGTTCAGCGTTTTAAAAAAATAGCGTTCCGTTCAATGTTTTTGCGTTCAGCGTTCCGTTAGCGTTCAGTGACAACGTTTTTTAGAAAAGAATCTCCAGAAAAAGTGATGACGTGTTTTTAGAAAATAATTTCCAAAAAAAGTGAGGACGTTTTTATTTATTAGAAAGTGAGGACTTTTTTTTAGAGAAGAAAAAAAGTGACGACGTTTTTTAGAAAATAATTTCCAAAAATGTGAGACTTTTTTTAGAAAATAATAGAGAAAAAAAAATGATTATTACACATGGACCCCCGGCCAGGCCTTCGTGGACCCCCAAGGGGTCCACTGGACCCACTGTTGGGAACCACGGATATAAAGCTTTAGGTTTGTGTATTATTTAATTCTAATGAGCAACACTGCGAAAGTATTCGTAGAAACTCCTCCAAAAACGTGCTCCCACCAAAATGCACGTCTGCTAATAATAATCATAAACTGTGCTTAGCATTGGAAAAGTGAAATAAAATCTAAAGAACTCTTTAATAAAAACCATATCCATATGGCGGCAAAATATATCAACGTAATTTTCCTCATTTCGGAGGCTACAAAAATATGAAAAACTCATTTATTCTAGAAACCCCTTTATTTATTGCTTATAGTAATTGCTCTTTTGTATTATGTAAGAGGTTTTCCAGAATGAAGCCCTTTTTAAATAAAAAAAAAACAATATTTCATGAAAGGTTTTTAGTTATATACAATATACGTTAATACACTATGGAATACAACTCAACAAGATCCCTGTGACAACCCATTCTGAATGTCAACCCAAAGAAAAATAACTACCTTAAATAAAACACACGACAGTTTATGGATAGGGGTTATCTTTATTGAAGGTAGATGCTCACTGAGGATGAAATGATATAAAAAAGAACTGTATAAACTCAACAAGAACCCCGTGACAACCCAAAGAAAAAACAACTACCTTAAATAAAACACACGACAGTTTATGGCAAGGAGAATATAAATAAGGTGAGTCAAAGAGGAGATCTTTGACTTATGCTCGTGTTCAAAAGGGAGATTTTTGTGACGTCACGAATGCTAAAATAAAAAAACATTATTTTTTTTGTGCTATGATTTAGAAATTAGTTCTCAATTGAAAATATTTCATTACAATATTGTTCTGTGCTAGTGTATAGAACCCATGTTACATGAAAAATTTGTTATGTAAATGATTTATCATCAATATCATTATTTTAAGTAATTAGCAAATAAGAATTTCAAACCATAAAAAATTATTTTTACAATCAAATTTAATTATTTTTGAAGGAATTTATAAATCACAATAATAGAATTATACATGTACATACAAAAAGGGGGAACATAAGAATATTAATTACGCTAATTAGTAACCTGGTCTATGTGCTTTAGTTTTCACTAGCATTTTTTAGTTTAAGTAGCTTATTAATAAAATTGACTCAAATCCGTGTTATTTTTTACAAAAGCAATAATAATTTCTTTTGACCAATTTGGATATAAATTGATCAGTGGTTTTAAAAGTCTTAGAAAAACATGGGCCTTTATCAATTGCGTCTTGATGGCTATTATGAAAAAAATGGAAATGATTTTCTAAGAGGTGGCAGAACTTCAAAAATCGGGAGAAGGGGCGGTAATAACTCAATCCAAGGACTTTGAGTCAGCTCTACTTTCGGCTTCAAGGAGCATGAGCTAGCCGAGGTAATACAAAATTTGGTATTAATAATTTGGGATTTGGATTTATACTAATATATCCTATTGATATGCGTACGTAAGAATCGTCTACTATTGATATCCGTAAGAGATTGTTGACTAAAAAAAGATAATACATTTGAAGTAAAGTCGGTTGGAGGTCCCCTAGTCAACGCTGCTTTAAAGTTAAAGGAGTTGATAAAATAGAAGTAAACATGAAGAGAAAAATGGTGATAATTTTGGAGAACACATTTAAAGAGTAAATGAAGACGGAGCAGTAGACTATCTTAAGAAATTCGGAGAAGTCGTTTCACATTACCCGAAGAAAATCCCTCGAATGAGGCAGCGGAAAGGAAATTTAGAGAGTATAAGGACGTATGGAGAGACTGCGATTATATTGTAGAATTGATAGCAGATCCGGCTACTCTACCACAAGTGATTCCCTATCAAGGTTGCCTCATAAGGTTAAAATACAGGGGCGTTAGACTTCAATGTCAAAACTCAAACAGGATTGTCCCAACCCCGACTTAGACTAAGAGACTACGATAAGGCCTTAAAAGAGACGCTAAGGTCTTTGAACTCCAATACGACTCTTGACCCACAATCTGTGGACACTGGAGACGTCTCGATCCTTCCTGAGAACATTAACTCAAGTGCAGTTGATGATGATGTAGAAATAACCCCAGATATGTCTAACTCCCAGTAACCCTCTGTGGAGGTTATACAGGTGGAGGATAACGAGTCCAATAGTGCTTATTTATGTATTTATTTTACGTAACTACTCTGGCTTATATATTTATGTATGCTTTTCTGTTTTAATGTATAAAATATATTTTAATAAGGAAGAAACAAATTGTGAATATTTTGATATTTGTTAGGTATTACGGTCTTTAATTCCAGCAGCTAACTCAAAGTTTAAAAAAATGTATAACTAGTCTAAGTATTTACCCAAGAGCTCTCAAGTTTTCGAGTGTGTTTAAACTGAATATTGAGAGCGCAGGTTCGATTCCCGAGAGGGTAAGGTCATTTTTTGATAACCTCATTGATAAGAGTATCCTAGGTTCGATAGACTAATTTTAACAGGTTAATGCTTATTTAAATCCAATCGGATATAATTATATCAAACCATTTAGACAAAAAGTTTTGGAGTCTGCTTAAACTTAGGAAAGTGAGGCAGTAAAAAAATCGGGGATATTTTCTCAAATCACCTATGTTTACAAATTTAGGTTGTTGTAATGACGTCTCACACAGCTGCCAACTGCATTCCTGGAAGAGTATTAATATAGCCAACCTATTAAGAAAAGGAAAAGAAAGAGAGAAAGAAAGAGGAAAGAGTGATTGACGTCACAAATCAACTATCGAAAATTATCCCTATTGTTACCTATGAATAAACTGATTATTCCTATATTAAAATATTTCTATTATGAGATTTATTTAAATATACATAACTCAATCCTTTATTGATGTATAAGTTAATGAAAATAAGAACAATGCTCAAAGTTAAAAGGGGCTCGGAGAATGAACAACAATAGGATAACGTTCGATAGTTGATTTGTGACGTCAATCACTCTTTCCTCTTCTTTCTCTCTTTCTTTTCCTTTTCTTTAATAGGTTGGCTATATTAATACTCTTCTAGGAATGCAGTTGGCAGCCTGTGTGAGACGTCATCACAACAACCTAAATTTCTAAACATAGGTGATTTGAGAAAATATCCCCAAAAATCAAGGTTCGAACGGCTTTTTGTCAAAATAAGAGGAAGTAAGTGAGTCTCAGCTAGGAAAAAATGTTTATGCACCACAATGAAGAAAAAAACCAAGGTAGTTTAAAAGTAAGGTAGAGCCATTTTTACCAATTAAAGTAAAAAAAATACACCGCCACGCAACCTACCTCATGAACATGACGTCACATATGGCAAAAGAGGGTATATTGTATATGTAAATATAATCGAATTTAGCCTTTAATTAGATCATAGAAGAATTAATTATCACAATTCTATTAAAAAATGGAAAAATATCAAATTTTGTGAGTAATCATAATTTTTTGATGATTTAAAGTTGTTGAAATTATCCAAATATTTTCTTGAAAAAGCAAACTCTTCAATCATTATATGTTAAAGCACATAAAAAACAACGAAATAAATTATAACAAAATACTATTTATAATCATATATTATTACAAAGACATATTTAAAAAAAGTATATAATTTATGAATTAATACAAAAAATATGGTTATAATCATATATTATATAAATATTATTAGAAATACATTTTAAGAAAAAAAATATAATTTATAAATTATTACAAAACAAAATACTGTGTATAATCATACATTATATAAATATTATTAGAAATACATATTTAGTAAAAGTAAATAATTTATTGGAGCATTTAATTAATCCACTGTTTCATTTTTCGCTTCTCTCTTAAACTTTTTCTATGTCTAGCTTTTTGCTCTTGAAGGCGTTTTTTTCAAATTTTATTTGTTGAAATACACGAATTTGAGCAAATTTATTAAGAGCTTCCAATGGAACTGACGGCACCTTAGACATTGATTTATAACTCTTTTGTCATGACAATTATCTTCTGATCAACTTGGAAGTAATACTTGTGGACTTGGAGGTTGCTTTGAAGGAGGAGGTAACGATGAATTAGAAGATTCATATTTATCTAAGCATTCTTGAGTAATCTGACGATAATTTCGTTTTAATATTCTATCATTCCTTTTGGAAGATGGTTCCATGTACGTATATTCCGACAAGTTTGTTTCAATTTTTTCATTTAAATTAAGTGTCGGAACTACTCCTTTCTTGAGTTTCTTTCTAATAGGAAGGTTAAGAAGCTCATGCATTAGATCTCTCTCATAGTCTTCTTCAGTGAAGTGCAGACTATACATAAAGGATGATGCAGGCTGAATTGTCGAATCTCCTCTTTTGCATGCGATGGTCCAAGCTTTTTTCTGTTTGATGTTGGTTGGAAACGAGTGGTACAATACATAGTGAGCATTGGGATCCAATGAAGGACAAACAGCAACTGCACACTGTCTTTTTTTCTTTTTTTTATTAATTGAAGCCATTTTTGTAAGAGTTCGATGCACTAATGATAATTTGAGTAGTGATGTTATATATAGTAAAAGTTATTTGTTTATGTTTTCTGCCAGACGTGACGTCACACGAAAAATATTTCGGAACCTAAGTTTATACATTATGAAATGGCGGGGGGTTGAAAAAAAAACAAACCCAACATATTATACCTTATAAAATTAATTCAAAAATATATTATAACTTGATATATTTTATTACTAGCATATTTGGCCGCCTACGGCGCCCATATGTTCTAAATGTCATGTGACTTAAACATATTCTTTGTACAAGTCAAACTTTTATAAGGAATATTGTACAAAACAGAAAATTGTTGTAACTCATTTGACATTTAGAAAACCTATTTTATCTCCACAAATCTATGATACAAATTTAAGAAACTTATGTAAGTTTAAACCCTAATTTTCTGCTGATTGATCCTCAGGCATTATCTTTCGTTTAAAGCTTTTGACAGAGTATTTGTCCTTCATTCCTCCCGGGATTTTTCTAGAGATATTCTCACAGAAAATGTCTCCAATATATTTTTTTTCATTTCTGGTATCATTACTTTGCAAATAGTTTTAAAACCTTTGCCTTGGCCCAAGGAGTCCAAATCTGTGCTTAGATTTAAAATATCTTGATAGGAAGGTGGTCAAAAAATTGATCAAACACACAAACGGAGATAAAATGCTAGGTAGGGTGGTAAAATCAGAAAAGGTGTATCCAATGACATTTTTTTTCATTTCTGGTCCCATCACTTTGCAAATAGCTTTATTAGGTCCGCCTTCACCCAAAGATTCCATAGGTACCTTCAAAGTTCAAATCTGACCATAAATGTGGGAGGAGATAGCGTGCGGACATACAGACGGACAGAGATTGGTGAATTAATATATAGATTTATAAAGTTGATTTATCATTAATGACATTAAAAAATGCAAAGTTCTATTCCAAATTCCGGAACACTTCATCCATGGATTTGGACATTCCGAGGTAGAGAGGATGCAGTTCATTTTTAGAAAATGAAGATTCAAATAAATATTACTTTCGATATGAAAGATTTTATTTCCTACATAAATTAAACCGCTGCATTTTTAAGGAAATGAGATTCTGATTTAATAAAATACATGAAAATACAGCGTCTGGTGTGGGAACGAATGATAACATGTGTAACACGCTAAATGCTTTAAACTTTAAAACCATGTATATAATCAATGGTTAACTATGAAGTTAGGATGATAGTTGACTAGTTTTCACAAGATAAAAAATGATTTATATGGGACTTTGTAATGTAACGCAAAATAATAGGCATCATTCCAAGGAGTAAAGGCCATCAATTAACGGAACGTTAAACGAAACATATAGAACGAAACACATATAAGACTGCATAGAAGTATCTAGTGTTCCAATCATTGTCTATTTTTATTGCAGACGGAATACGATTACAGAGCCTATAAATATTTTACATACACAAACATGAAAAAATAATATTTTTAATGACAAGAAAGATTATTCTTTTAACATGACCAGTTATTAACTCTGAACGGATTTACACACACTATGATTGTTATGACGTCACATACAATAATAATAATATTGTTAGTATTTATATATTTTGAAAGACCTTTCAAAATAATATATAACTACGTGTCTTTCAACCTATATTTGGAAGAAATGCAGATATATGTGGAAAAAACAGGTCCGGACTTCTTAATGGGTTCCTGGAGTCTTATTTCATGGACGAGCGTCTCGCTGATGCTACAATGGTGCCGGAAATCGACGTTTCCCCATTCACCGCCCTTTACATCGCCACTATATGTCCATTTCTGTCCCCCTCATCTATGTTTCTCGGACCTCATACTTCTCCCAGAGACCTGACGAGGCTCTTGAAGCCTTCCTTCGACTTCTCTATACTGGAACCACAGGATCTATTCATCCAGAGACCCACTACGAGCTCAGTCGTCTTCTCCGCTCCATTCAAGCTACTAAGATTGTGAACGTCCACTCTTGGAACTCAAACCACGAAAAGAAAATAACCGAAAAAGCCCCCTCCATCCGCTCAAATCACGAAAAGCCCGCCCATGTGAAAGAAGAGATTCATCATCATACTGAGGACGTTTATTTCGAACCCCAAGCGAAGAAAACAGAAGGAGAGAAGGAAATCCCTCTGGCTTCAATGAATGAAAGTCATCTCAAGAAAAATAATGCTGAAAAATTAAATACTGCTTAGTGCCAAATAAGAGGTAAGCAAAGGATTATTATTTTTGATTGCTTTTGTAATTGAGGTTCAGAGATCGTAGATAGACGACGAAGCTTACATATTTGTTATAGAATAAATAACGGGAATACTTCTTAAAAGATTTTTTTATTCTATGAGAGCATACCACACACAAACAGGCATATAAAAATGTAAAGTAAAACTAATTTTAAAATGGAGCAGACTTTTAAAACAATTAAAATATATAATAATATCCAAAAATAGTAAGGTGTGATTAAATAGTTAAGTTTGATAATAGTAATAATAGAAATCACACACACACATGTATGCATCCACGTTGTGTAACAATAAACAACAATAATAAACAAACAACTTTTAAATGGATTTTGTTAATTTATTTTTTGTAAAGTTATATTGTATTTAACTGTTACTATTCAAAGAAATTGTGCTATGAACAATAAACCTATAGCCTTAAAAGCATCATCAAATACGTTTGAATTAACATTGTTTTATACATAAATAATAACAGCTGGCTATCGAATTAATATTATCAAATTCCCTGATTCTTCTAGAGCTACATATAGGAGAATGTTCAAGCAAAAAGATATCTTTAATTTATTCTAAATTTAAAAAAAATATCAACTCATTTAAGAGACCTTCATGTAGTCCTCTCTTATCATCAAAACTTAAGTGAACCTGTTTTGTTAAGCAGAATGACTAATTTAATTTCTTAAGTTGACTAAATTTATTGTTTACTCTATCAAATAATGGATAAGTTTAGAATTATATGTAATATTTAAAACGTATATTATAAATGACGCTTGTTCGTTGAACTTAATTAAACTTGCATAAAATTGAAGCATTGAACAAAAAATAAAAAAAACCGTTACCCATAAAAAAACCAATACAAATATCAATAATTAAGGAACTAATAATTTATTAACTACTTAAAATCTGGAGAATTTTTCTCTAGTATGGCATGCTGTAAACAGTAGCTTTGGGGAATTTGAAGAAGTCGATGATCTCCTTGGGCGCACGGCCGCACGGAGCGCCACAATAATGGCCGTCTGCGCTCGTTCCGAGGACATTTTCAATCTTTTTTTATTAAACAATGCTCATAGGATATACTAAACCAGTTCATACATTTTTAAGCTTCTACCCTAACTGTTTCTGAGTAAAAGTACTCAAAGTTAGTCTAGATTCGCCTGCACACCCTTGTATGTTACTCATCTCTTTGTCCATGCATTTTTGTTTGCCAATCATTTGACTAATTGTACTTAGAGTTTATTTTAATACAGCAACGGAGACAGTTCCTTGCTATATATAGATTTAAAATATTTAGGTGATGCAGATATATATATATATATATATATATATATATATATATATATATATATATATATAGTAAATATATATATATATTATATATATACAGAGTGGCTAGGCAAAAATGTCCGGTTTGATATTTTGATTTTGTGAACTTAATTAACTTTTAATTGGTTGCTTCTATGGAACTGAAATTTATTTGGCTTTAAGTAGTATATAAAAGGATCTAAATTATTCAATATGGCCTCCATTGGCCTTCACGACGGCTTCGAGGCGGGGCCGGAAGCGTTTGCAGGCATTTATAATGTGCTTCTCAGGGTAGTTGTCCCACTCCTTGATGATGGTGGCCTTCAGAGAGTCAAGATTGAGGTGAGGGGTCCGGTTGGTCTTGCTCTCAATTGCGCCCCACCAGAAAAAATCCAGCGGATTTAGATCCGGGATGACGGTGGCCAGAAGTTCTTCGGCCAGAAATGGGCCATATTGTCCTTGCAGAACTTTTGGTTCTTAGCCGCCATATGAGATGGTGCACCATCCTGCTGCCACACATAGTTTCCGGTGGGGTAGTTTTTTTTAAACCATGGCAGAACAGTATACCTCAGGACTTTGTAGTAGGCCTCGGTGTCGATCTTCTCGTCCGGCCGAAAGAAGAATGGAGGCATCTTCTTTCCGTCGGACCTGAATACACCAAGGACCATCACTTGCTGGGGATTCTTGGTCCTGAAGACTCCTTGGACATCCTCACGTTGCTTAGCAAGCCATCGATCATTTCTGCGATTGTAAACTTGGTCCACCGTGAAGATCTTTTCGTCTGAAAATATTTGATGAGACACGGCTTCTTTTTCAACCAATTTAGGATGATCTTGCACCTATCGAGCCTCTTCTCCATCGCTGCTGCTGTCAATAGCTGTCTGTGGGTCCGAACGAATGATTGCAAGCCCAAATCTTCCTTGGCAGCCAGCTGGATTGTGCGCCTGGACACGTTGAACTCTTTTGAGAGACGGTTTAGGCTGATGGTGGGGTCCGATTCAACTTTGGCCTTAACTTCATTGAGAAAGTCGTCTGTCCGCTTTTTGTTATGGCCACCAGATCCAGGAGCTCTGTTGAAGCCTTTACCATCATTTTTGGCTTGCTGGATACGACGGACAGTACGGATATCAACGCCAACGATCCGGGCAATATCGACTTGATTTATTTGCGCGTCAAGCAAATCGTGAATCGTTGTCTTTTCGCTTGCTGAACACTCATTTCTGGTCTGAGAGATATTTTTTATAGTTATAAATTGTAGCTATTTGTTTCAAAAGCGTAGCTGATTTACTTGTTTTGAATTTTTACGTACGCTCTGCGCACAAAAACAAACTTATCACCGGACATTTTGCCTAGCCACTCTGTATATATATATATATATATATTATATATATAATATATATATATATTATATATATATATATATATTAATATATATATATATATATTATATCTATATATATATTATATATATATATATATATATATATGCATGACAAAATGGAAATTATTTATTCTTTCTTTTTTAAAAACTGCTTTGTGTAAAAAGTTTGTATCTGAATCAGATTACGACCGAACTACATGCAAA
>CP045895.1:28962934-29000076 GCA_013387185.1 Caligus rogercresseyi
GAGGGTCAGATTGCGGATCTTCTTGAACCAGGGAAGCCCCTTTCTTTTCCATATACCAAGAACAAAAACATGAGGGCTTATTATTCGCCGATAGGGACAAAGGCCATCTTGCTCAAACTTAGGAACTAATTTTTCCTTGCTCTCACGGTCCACAATGAGGACAATGGTCCGAAATCCGGGCTTGAGGAGTCGAACCATGCCATTGTAGGTCTCCGCACGAAGCTCATGAATCTTGAGCTCAGGAACAACTTACCCTTCTTGTCCACCTTGAGACCTTTGGCACCCAACTGTCTCTGAACAGACTCTTCCTCCATTTTGACTAAATAACTTATCACATAGCTCGCAATGACCAAGAAACCCAGCGTCACCACAATGGACACCGCAGGAAGAAGCTCGTCCTTGGTAATATTCTCACGAATCGTCTCCACGGTCTCGATCATACGATTCGCGATTCGCACAAAAAGGGAAACGGCGTGTTCATCCATAAGTTCCTTAATTTCGCGTCATAGGGGAGCAAAGAAGGGGCCCTCATCCCCAGGGGAAGTCAGAAGAAGCTTCTTAGCCTATTCTCTCAACTCCTCCTCACTCGAATCATCCTCCTGCGAAGCTGCCCAGCGAGCCTTAAGGGACTCGTAGCGGACCTTGTGATGATCCTTGCGCCAGGAAATGACAACGACATTATCCTCCAGAATGGGGGATGCAGGCTGCTCGAGGATGATGATGCTGCAGCAGCATGCTCCAAGGCCTTAACAAACTCAGTCTGTCTCTCCAATAAAGACATAGGCGAAGCGAACGCGGTCGGACTTGAAGTCCCCGCAAAGTCCCGCATGGACTTCATGTGGGACTCGTACTCCCCCAGGTCCCTTGTGAAGAGAATAACGCAGAAGAGTCGCTGCCGGGAAAACGGATGGGGACAAAGTTGATCATAGACACCCTGAGAGGACACCGGGGCAGCTGAAGGAACTGATGTGCGTCAATGATTTCCTGAATGGTATTCAAGGGGAGGTCCTTCATGGAGAAGCTCGCAGTAGGGGTCTGGGTTGTTCTCACGGAAGAGGAGAAGGACGTCGGCAGCGGAGCGGAGGACACTCCGAAGCGACGGACGACTTCATGCGTGGAGGCTTGACCCATTTTAACATATCCTAGGAGGGCCCGATGCCTATATCGAAAAGCCGTGGTCAGTAGCGGAGGCGCACCGTGTCTACTTTCCCGAAGAGCAGAACCCGGACACGATTGTCCTTCCATCGTTGAGAAAGGCGTCCACGTTGTAGTCATCGATGCCTTCCACCTTTTGTAAGGAAACTTCCGCCGTATGAATTCGATGGTCTTCACGGCAGAGAACTGAGGGTCTCTGTAGTGAATGACTTTTCCTTCTAGGAGCATGACGAGGTGAGGAGTTCTTTGGCTCCAAGCTTTCGAGTGAGGTCTTTTTCATGTTCTGTGTGTGAACAGCAGCCCCACCCAATCCCACGGGCTCCCAGCTCCTCGATGAGCCGCCTCCAAATGGGCTCAATTCGACTGCAGGTGAAGCACCAGTCGAGTAGAAGAGTATGAGGTAGGGTTGCTTCTCGCTCGCGGGGAGGACGGTGCTGTAGTAGGCCTTGGAGGATATGCTGACTTGTGGAAGGACTGGTGACTTCCTCTCCGCCGGCACCACCAGCGCCGAAGCGGAAGGCCCGACCACCGTGACTGTCGAAAAAGTAGTTGAAGGCGTCGAAGGGCTCGAACCTCTCGTATGTGGAGTAGTCGTGCTTCTTCCGAAAATTTGGCGGTGTCCTCCGTGATGCCGTAGTTGTCGTACTGACGGCGACGCTCGGGGTCGCTTAGGAGTTCATAGGCCTTGTTGATCTCCACAAAGCGTCGCTCCGCATCAGGGTCAGAGCTCTTGTCAGGATGCCAGGTCTTGGCCAGGGACTTGTAGGCCTTACGGATGTCGGGCAGACGGCCTTGCGGTGAACACCCAGGACGCTATAGGGCTCAAACTTGCCATCAATCCGAATCACGAGGACACACAAAGAGGAAGGGAGCAAGGAAATGTCTAAGATGCATATTTGTAGTTATTTAGTCTTTTAAGCTTCTAAGAGAAGGAAATATTCCCGAGCTGTTGTGAAAAAGGGTGTGCCTTAATAAGAGTCTCTTGATGGCTTAGGGGGTAACTTCTTAAGAATGGCGATGGAAATATCCTTTTGCTTTCGAATCAAGAGCTTCCTAAAAAAATAAAAAGAGATAGCTTGCTTAATACATAAATAGTGGATCTCTGGATATGAACGAAATCTAATCCTGACAAAAGAAAACTACTTCAAAAAGCTGTCCAAGATAATAATAAGACACATTCTTTCGATCTCTAATAAACACCTCCAAACATATTAGATATTTTGTACAATATCACAAAAACACAACTTGGATTTCTTTTAGTTAATTAAATTATCATAAGCTTTTGTAAACTTTTTAAAACTATTAATTTATAGTTTACTTATGTATTACTTACTTTTACAAAAGAATTCATTAAACAAATAAACAAAAATGACAAAGAATTATCAATGTCTTTAAGACAGGATTGGTAGATATTATATCTATAGCCTAATCAATCACTTCCACGTTTGATCTCTGATAAAACTTCCAAATATTGTAGATATTTTTACAATATCACAAAAAACAACATTTGGATTCAGGTTATGAAATGACCTTTCATTCGAAATTTCTATTTTTTAAACAAATAAAAAATCATACTAAAAGGGAGCGAGTTATGTGGAAGCGTACTTTTAATATGATTTTTTTATTTATTTAAAATATAGAGATTTCGAATGTTAAAATACAATGAATATAATATAGGTAACAAAAAATCAATAAAATAAGTTTTAAATATCTTCTTAATAAGACTAAAACTATGTAATTTCAATAACAAATTAAGTGGAAATTAAGGAGGAAACGGGGTGGATGAGAAATTCGATCCTTCAGAAGGTGAAGTGAAGGAATCGAGGATATTCTTATCATCTTTCCGTCCTTTGAGTCGGTGAAAGATTTAAGTTATCGATATAGATGCTTGCTTTGCTTTATATGTTAAATGTTTATTCATGTTATACTGTTTAGATACATTATAAACCCTGTGTTAATAGCAGGCAGCAAACAAAAAGTCCGGCTACAGAGAATTAATTACATATAACTATTGCTAATTAAAAATCGTTTCATTTTTGGTCAAGAGAGTAACTTACGAGTCCTCCGACTGAATGGATATGACGGGCTCTGTCCTAGAGGATGGATCCAGGAGTCCCGCCGCAGAAGTAAGAGAGCTGATGAGGCCGGATAGCTCTGAGCCAAGGGTCCCAATCGTGCCAAGGCAGAGGCCTTTAGAGTCCGTACAAAGGACACCAGATACACTGGAGGAAGATTCGCAAATCTCCTTGTTATACTCAGACCTATCGAGAAGAAAAAGGGGATCTCATCATGATATCAATCATCATCAATAAACTAAGTCATTAATGAAGAGAAGGGGGAGAGGAAGGAAAAAATAAGAGAACAATCGAAGGGAAAGTTATATAGAAAAAGAGGGTGATCTGGAAAGCTAGTCAATGAGAAAGCAAAGGAAAAAAGAAGTGGTATAGGCTATGAGAATAGGCTTAAAGGATCTTCGGACATCCATGAGAGGGGAAATATAACCCCTCCATTCATAAAGGATCAATACAAATATATTCATTTCATGAATATTTTTACATAAAATCATGAAATATAGAATGATAACTCACGTCAATTGAAGTATCTCCTTTAAAGTCGTTCCAGACTCCTCGTCGATTGTTCATTCTCCTTCCTTTCTATTATTAGGCAATTCAATGACTGGGCTCCCATTCAATAATCCTACTAAGAGTAATTGTGTCAATTGGCTGTAGAGTGATGGTTGTTATTTGTCCATTAAATCCATTTAATTAAATGCTCTTATTCTTTGAGGAGGCATGATGATGATCAGCTGATGATCAGCTAGCGCCTTGACGTAAATAGTGGTGCTTCAAAAGGATTGCGGGTTCGAATATGCACTAAAAAAAATAGGGATATTGAAAATAAAGGTGAACATTTTAAATATTGAATTGTGATGTATTTTCTTAAAATTAACATGGGCAATTATTACAAAATACGAAAAACAGCATTGATATTCTATATGATTTTTTAAAAAGTGTAGTTGTTTTATATTCCATATATTCATATTTTATTAATAAGTAGGTGTTGCTATTACATAAACATATATATTATATATTTTTTGTTATAGCTACGCCTCACTGGTGAAATATATGAGATATATATATTACAAAATAACTACGTTATTTAAAAATATTTATGTTATATATTTTGTCTATATATTCATTCCAGTCTTATATGCATTCGATTTTCATCGATCCATTCGAAATATTTTTTTCCGTTCTATTCTGCGTTTAGGTCAATAATACTCGTTATATACACGCTCTGCTTCGTGTTTAATCAAATTAATGATTTGAATAAAAGTATTTTCTGTATTTTTGGGGAATTTAGGCCGATAAAAAATGTATTTTTTTAAAACTCAAAAAGTAGATTCAGAGAGGAATTTTCGAATTAAATAGTTTATTTAATAATAATAAAAAACAAGCATCTATGTTCATCTACAAGTTACCAGAATCTCAGTTTTTCTTCTAGGTATAATATAATTTCACTGTATTCATTGCGATAAACACTACAGGTGTGTAGCGATAAATCCGGAATCATTTTAAGGGCCTTGATTCACCTCTTCCAGTGCCTAATTTAATTAATTTGAACTAGTTCTACCTGGGAGGCAAGGAAAATATAAATTTATATTCTTCTTGACCTGGAGGTGTTGAGGGACGTGGGGGTGCCCTGGACGAACAAGGTGGCCAAGGGCAGGAGATACACCTTCCAACAGATTCAGCTCCAGGTCACAAGGTCAAGAGGGTTTAGGCATGGCAGTTTGGGACTGTGTCACACTTCTTGAAGAGCCAGGATTAGCCCCCAACAGCCCTGACCTGAACCCCTGTGACTACCTGTGGAGGAGGACAGAGGAGGAGGCCTTCAAGACCAGCCAGAGGAACCTGGACTCCCTGAGGTCAGCTATCACACCACCATAGCACGTTGGACAAGAAGGAAGTCAGCAGGTCCGTGAGGATCTTCAAAGGTCGTCTGGAGGCTGTCCTTGAAGCTGATGGAGGCCATATTGAGTGGACAAGATGTTTTAAGTGCCTTCTGTTTTCCCACAAAACAGGCATGGAAAATGAAATATTATAAAAAAAATATTCCACTTTTCCGATTCCGGATTTATCGCTTAACCCCTGTAATTCCCGTGTCCTGGATTTCATTTAACAATTACGGAGTTTGTTCACATTGTCCGTAGGAATTAGGATTACCGATTTTTACCGATAAGTTTTTTGTTCCTCGATAAACCTATCGTATATCGCTACTGATTGCATCTGTTCATTGGTAGCAACTTTCTTTCTTTCCCTTCAGATGTGAGCCTTATTGTTATTTATATTTTTATATATAGCTCAATTGTGTTAAAGAGTCTTTCAATCCCGCCGAACGAGGTATTGTTTTCACTGGCGTTGGTTTTGTTGGTTGGTTGGTTGGCTTGTTTGTCAGCAGGATAACTCAAAAAAGTACGGTCGGATTCGAATGAAACTTTGTGGAGTTGTTGGAAATGCCAAAAGAAACAAGTGATTAAATTTTGGCATCTCTGAGGGCAGAATTAACATGCAAAATGAGCTAAATACTAATAAATATTCAAGTTCGCCTTCTCTGCCAATAGATGTCGCTGTGCTGTGAAATCGGGTGCCGGGAGCGTCTTCCTCTTAGATTTCTGTCGAGGGGAAACCCTCCCCGTCCCTCTACGCCGCCCCAGTCGTGAAAAATCCACCTCGGAAGGCTCATAAGGACCCCGTGACGGCGGAGCTTTGCACTCTCTGAGTGTATATATGCCTCTAGTTGTTATTTATATTTTTACATACATATAGCTCAATTGTGTTAAAAAGGTCTTTATTTCTTTAAGATAATTACAGATTATAAAATATTGTAATTTAAAAATCAATTGTGGTGTAGGGAGGGGCCACACCAGAGTCTTGATTGCTCGAAAAGAAATTGCCTTATAGGAACTTTAAAATCTATTAAAGTAATCGTCATTTACTAACCGTCGAAGAAAAAAAGACTGCGTTATAGAATATAATCAGATCATTGCTGATATTACAGTGTATGTTAACATACACTTTTTAAATAAGTATAAAGTTAAAGGCCCAAGAGCTATAGTGGAGATCATGTGTTCATCATTCATCCCTTTCAATCAGTGAGAAGACTTGAAAAACTACTGAAAAAAGTGCAATAATTGTACAGGGGATGTTTAAAAGCATTATCTTTCCTGAAGACAAGTTTGACAAGTGAGCAAGTTTAATGTAGATCTCATGATAAAGGTATTTTTACCTAAAACAACTATCAGTTAATGAAAAGGCTCTTACTATTATTTTTAAGCCGTAATCCATGGAAGTCTATAAGACATGGAACGCTCACGCCTTTTACTTTTTGCTGCAACAGCCGAACAGAAAAGTCAATAGAAACAGCTCGCTTCCAAGGATTTATTCTGCTTAGTGCCAAGGGTTTATTTTTTGTCACCATTTTTTTTTCAATTTTATAAATGGATAATTTTGTTAGGATCAAAGGCTATCCAGATATTGAATAAAGTCAATTCAAATCAAAGAGATATAACGATATCTTTATATCTCTATGATTCAAATTTGTTTACAGGTTATATTTAAAGCTGAATTATAAACAATAAGGCTGTAGTTAAAAGCAGTTAAGTTATGATCAGCTTGTATATTAACTTTTTAATTAGTTGGACTACAAGACGTCAGGAATATACAATTGTAGATGTTTAAAAATATGATTATTATTATTTGCTGTTGTCCAAAATTAAGGAACCCAAAATCATTTTGGAAGAGTAGAAAATACTTAGGATGCATGATATGTAGCCGATCGGTTGCGGTAGATTAAAAATGAGCACATATTCATATTAATTAATTTATCATGTTAACCAATCTCTGTATCAGAATCTAAATTAATCAAAAAATGAATTTAAAAAAATGCCAATCAATTAACTTAGAAAATGTGTTTTAAAAATCATTCACCTCTGAACGACTCTTTAAATTTAACGACAAAGCCACAACCTTTAATCGTTAGATGTTACACACATCTAACGATAACTGGACACATCTTACTAACAACTAACGTAGATTTTTTACCGAATTCCAGCTTTGATTCCAGAGATTAAGAAGAAAACTAAACTGGATAAGAATAAGTTCTAAGAATATAAATATTTATCCCAAGTTTAAAAAGTAGACATTAATCAAATGTACTTCTTCCAATTGATAGTTACCCTCCGCCGAAGGAGGTATTGTTTTTCACTGGGTTTGTTGGTTTGTTGGTTGTTAGTTTGTTGTTTGTTGGTTTGTCAGCAGGATAACTCAAAAGTATGAACGGATTTGAATTTGTGGAGTCGTTGGAAGTGCCAAAAGGAAGAAGTGATTAAATTTTGGCATCTCGAGTGCCGAATTAAGGCGCCAAATGAGCTAAAACTACTAAATTTTTCAAGTTAGCCTACTCTGCCAATAGATGTCGATGTGCTGTGAAATGGGTGCCGGGAGCGTCTTCCTCTCGAAATTTCCGTCTAGGGGAACCCTCCCCGTCTCTCTACGCCTCCCCAGTCGTGAAAAATCCGCCTCGGAAGGCTCATGACGGCGGAGGTTTGCACTCTCTGAGTGATATATGCCTCTAGTTTATTATTAGTTTAGAAGTATAGTTTAAAACCACATCATTGACCCACGTTTAAGTCATGTATATTTGAGAAGACATGACGGGAAGCATGATTGAGCATATTATGTGTTTTTATCAATCTTGATAGATGCATTGAGCCAAATACACTTATTTGCGAGGGTCATGAGCATGATATACAGTCTTTATAAAATATCATTTTCTAGGAATAGATTAGATGTATTCCTTATATTCACTTCTAAATATGGGGTATTATTAGTCAGTAAAATGATTTTAGAGAAGAAGAGAAAAAACATCAGACGAAAAGGATAGCTTCCGGGATCTCAACCTTTCTTCTAAAGACCTAAAAAAAAATCCATATTCCTGATAATTAAACGTCCCTCCCATTTTTCCAAAATTATTCCGCTTCTATGTCACACAAAAGAACACAACATAATGAAGATAATAACTAGTGTCAATTATTACCTCCGCCGAGGAGGTATTGTTACCTCGCCGAGGAGGTATTGTTTTCACTGGCGTTTGTTGGTTTGTTTGTCAGAAGGATAACTCAAAAAGTACGGAACGGATTCGAATGAAACTTGTGGAGTTGTTGGAAATGCCAAAGGAACAAGTGATTAAATTTTGGCATCTCTAAGTGCTTTTTTAATATGCAAAATGAGCAAAATACTACTACTAATAATAATGAAATGGGGTCTCTATTCAGGGAGTTGGAAAGAACAAACGCTAAAAAAATATTCATTGACGTATTATTGTTCATATATCAGCTCAGGACTATGTTAACCCAGTGACGTAGCTTAAACTTCTTCCTCTTCCCGTCTCTGAGTGCTTTTTTAATATGCAAAATGAGCTAACAGAGAGGAAACAATGATTAGAGATAGAAAATTGGGCGTGTGAAAGGGAGAATGTTTGAATGAGAATGTTGTGGGGATCGGCGGAGGTACACACTCTCTGAGTGTATATATGCCTCTAGTTTTCACTGGCGTTGGTTGTTAGTTGTTGATTTGTTAGTTTGTTTGTCAGCAGGATAACTCAAAAAGTACGGAAACGGATTCAGATGAAACTCTCTGTAGTTGTTGGAAATGCCAAAAGAAACAAGTGATTAAATTTGGGCATCTCTGAGTGCAGAATTAAGATGCAAAATGAGCTAAATACTAATAAACTATATCAAGTTAGTCTACTCTGCCAATAGATGTCTCTGTTGCTGTGCTCTCAAAGAGGAGAGCACAGCACAGCGACATCTATTGGCAAATGACAAAAAGACCAAGTGATTCATTTGGTGGGGGTCGGCGGAGGTTTGCACTCTCTGAGTCCTCTAGTTTTAAGATACATATAAAAAGCTTCTGTTTCTATTAACGAAATGTAAATGTTTTATTCCTTCCAACCAATTAATTCAATTGGCCATTAGTTCTGTGAAACGATGTTCATTTTTTCATTCTCTTTTTTAATGGTCTTTATTTAAATTGTATTATATAGATTGCACATAAAATACAATTATAAAAAGTAGGTAGAATTGCGTAAAAATACATAAATAAACATTATAGTTTAAAATTAATCTACCTAAAAAGACCCAAACTCAACTAAATCGAAATAATAGTAATATAAAAAACAAATCATAAGGGATTATAAAAACGGTGATATTGAAGGACTATCTTCTTCAGCAAGGTGAAATCTTTTTATGCGATTACTATTAAAAATAGCTTATTATGTAATATTTATAATATATAAATGACACATTATGAATACATATTTTGATATATGAGGCCCTTCATAGTATGAAGTACCACATTCTCATAGATGAAAATATTAAATCTCACTTTTTCATAATTATAAAGCAAGTACTGAATCGAATCCTTAAGACATAATTATCGACCTCAAGAATATAAATAAATTCATGTTTGTTTAGATGTTTCATGTAGGTATGATGTCATAACGCCGTAAAATTGCTTGTGTTTCTTCTGACGCAATATGATCATGTTCTAGAAGGTTCATTGCATTTTTAATATTAAACAATATGGAGTAAAATGAAATAAGAAAGAAATATGAAAATGAGTGCTTTTGTGTATTCAAGTATCATTTATTGTAAATGCATCAATTTCATGGTATTTAAAACGATAGCCTTCTTTATTATGTAAGGGACGGACTTAATTAACAAGAAACTTGATTTATCCATGCCGGTTTGAAGGTAAAACATCTCTAAGAGGGAAAACAACGCCACGGGAGGACGGCGAGCTTAATTTAATTGATGACGTCATAGGTTTTAATACTCTTTTGTCCTCAGGATTTCCAAAGAACCCCATATAGGAGCTTTTTATTTCGTATATATTTATAGTACATAATGAAAACCTATTGTATTATAAAAAAGCAGTGTATTCATAACTAATAAATCAGTATATTCCTCAAAATGATGATATGACAAAAAGCATACCATTGACGTCATGTATTTAATTATTTGGTATTTTCCTCCTCTTGTGAGTTAGGGGTTTTGTAATTCATGGCTATGTTCCCTCATTTCTCTCTCATCGTCTCTTTTTGTGTTCTTTTGCGTCTATTTGGGGAGTGTAATCTTTTTCCCTTCTTGTTTTTCTCACGCGCACGTGAGTTTTGATTTTCTTGTTGTTGTTATTGTCCAAGATAGCAAAATAGATCTTCAGTTGTTCTCAAGATGTCGGCGCTTCTGCGAACAGGGAAGTTTCTTCGGTTCGTTTCGGGTCTTGGTCGGCCCGGTATGGGTTCTGGGGGTCCCCTTTGGGCCCTGAGTCCAGCCCAGGTCCCTTGATCCCTCCCACGCCCTGTGGAGCCATGTATTTTGGTCCTCAAATGGATTTTCGTAGCCTGTCTTCGTATCCTCAAGCTGCAGCCTCTCTTCCACAAGAAGAGTCCTCCGAGGAAGGAATGGAAGTGCTGCCTTCTTCCAAGGCAGTAGTTCTTCCCCCCGATGACTATATCCCCGTGATCCAGTACCTGGACATGAGCACAGGCCTCCTTCAGATCCAGCCTCTGGAGTCTGCCTGTGAGCGACTCCTCATGGAAGGTCGCCTCTGGGACTTGGAGAACCTCTGCTATGTCTCTCCCATTACGCCTCCCCTTTGGACCGACAGAGCCTCCATCTCTTCACGCTCAAGGCCTACATCGCCCATGTCCTGCCCAACCGAGCAACTGAGCTCTCGAACTACTTGCTCAAGCGTGGACTCGACTTCCGGAATTCAGAGCCCTTTTCAACGAATCTTCTCACCCTCAGCCCACACGGCCTCTTTGCGGCCTCGGCGACGCGGAGGCGAAGACACCTTACCGCCCTTACGACACCTCAAAAAGCTTCTCCTGAATCCAGAGTCCCTGGACGAAGCCCTGGAAGCCTTCTACCTCCTGGAGTCCAAACCAAGTTCCCCAGCGTCCTTGAGACATCCTCACTCATCGAAAATCTCGTCAAGGCGGACCGTGTGGAGGACGCCGCGCTCATTGCAGAGAAAATGCTCGCACGGAAGACCTACCCACTCCCCAAAATATTTCGCTTTCTTCTCAACAAATTGGCCATGTCTGGGGCCATCTCACCCATGGTCTCCATCGGACAGCGGCTAAGCTCAAAGGTCAAGAAGGAGGTCTCCTTCGACAACCGACTCTGCAACGCTTATCTGGCCGCAGGGAAGGGGAGGACTTTCTGGATCGTCTTCAGGAGGAACTCGATCGTGCAGGCACGGATGAGGGGGCGCTAGAGGCTGTCCGGGACAAGTTTCCCCGAGGAGGCGCCATGGGTCTCCTTGAAAGTGAGCCAAATCTCCTTGGCAAATATAAGAAGTTGGCAGAGGGCTATGTGAGCAGTGGTTATGTGGCTCCCATGAACGTTTTATGGACTTATTTCTTCATCATGGGTCACTATGAGGAAGCCCAGTCCATATGGGAGTCCTCCTTGCCCCTTCCTCCCAAATCATGTTTCAAAAGGTCTGCCAACCGGCACGCTCCAAGAGTGATGTGGAGCTTGCCTCCAGGCTGGTGGAGCTCCTTGTCCACGCCAAGGTATCGCCTCGAGCCCAAGGCATTGCCTACAGCTGTCTTCTGGACGTTTACTCCCAAAGGGAGGAGTTCAGCATGGGTCTGAATACGCTGAATGCCTCCTTAGACTCTGGCGTACGCCTCGAGGACATTAATCGCACGGCACTCCTTCGCCTCAAGATCGGACTTGAGAAAATGGGGCTGGGTGTACCCTTTAGTGTTCCTAAAAAGTCCTCAAGCCTTGCTGGGGAATATGAAGAGCAAGAGGAGGAGGCTTAAAACCTTCTTCGTTTTATTATTATTATTATGTATCTTGGGGGGGAGATCTCCTCAAGCCATTCTGCTAAGTATTATTATTACTATTATTGTATCAATCATCATCGTATATCTGGTCTTTATTTGTGCATCATATTCACCTATATAAATATTTTCTGAATGAGCTTATGTATTTTTATGCGCTACAGTGTGAGCGATAAAACGGTACTTCATGATCTAGTGTAGTGGTAGAGTACTCTCTTCATATTGTGTTCTCAAAGAATTGTGTAATGTATCTGCAATGAATATTATGATTTATATATATATGTCTAGCTACTGTTGTTCCTCGAAATATGTTTTATTACGTAATACATTTTATATTTAAATCCTTAAAGCTGTTTTATTCTTTGACAAGCCCGGCGATCTCAAAGTGGCTGCTGTACTCATTCCATTCAGGCGTTCGATTTTGAACGTGCAACCGCGGACGGCGTTCGTTTTTCCATTCAATCAACAACCCTGAATATTATATCTAATCATCATTATGGTGTGTACTTTTTGATATTAATTATAATCCTTGCTAGGACTATAATCCATCATTGAAGAGTCTTTTATTGATTCCTGTCATTTCTAAGGGAAGAAGTTGGTATTTTAGATGATGAGGACATGATAAACTTGCCTTATCAATGAATACTAAAACAACATTGTTTTAGTATTCATTGCCCTTATAGTCAATGAAAGAGTTAACGTTGATTCGAATGAAATATTCAACGGTATGACAGTTCTGTAAATATATCATTTCTATGAATAAAAAATATTTTTTAGTGCAATAATCAATATTTAGTGCATAACAGTTTCTCAATTTTTTTATTATTAAATGTATTCTCACTAGAGATATAGAGAGCTGATTCCCTTCAATAGCAGAGAAACATCGTTCAGCTGTATTCTGTGTGTTCAATATAAACAAAGTAATTTATACTACGTCATCGTAAGCCGATCATGGAGATAGAGTCTATCTCCATGATCAGCTTACGATGACGTAGTACAAATTAATTTGTTTAATTTGAACACACAGAAACAACAGAACGCTGTTTCTCTGCAATTGGGGAATCAGCTCTTTATATCTATGGGTTTCCTTCGTATATACGAAATCAGAAAGAATGAATTGATACGTATTAAGCAACCAAGATACATTGTATCTTGTTATGTAACAACAACAAAAAGATGAATAAATAAGTATTTTTGCTTCTACACAAATTAATTTCCTCCGTTATTTAGATGGAAATTGCGATGTTTATTGATAATCGCACAACTGAAGAACTAAATATGAAGAGTTTGTTTTTTAATAGATGAAAAAAATAATATTTTGAAATTGGTAGGCAAAACTTTTGAAAGAACCCGAATGATTTTTTTTTTCCCCTTCGGTTAAAAACATTTTATTCGGTTGACTGCAAAATTTTATACAGTGTAAATAAAATACACTAAAATTATATACAGAAACAGAGTAAAACTATTCAGGGCAGTTGCGAAAATACATAAATGAACATTGTAGTTCATATTTACTGCCCTGAAGAATAACCTTATATAAAAGGACAAATCATTTATTGGTTTGGTTTAAAAAAGCACGATGTCTTCTTAAAATCCTTTTGATGGTTCTGATGTAGAGCTTTGATCTTTCAGGGACATATTTAATTATATCGCCAGCCCACTTCCACGTTGGCGCTCCTACATCCGGGATTTTGATTGAGAGAGCAGCGTAGCGAGCTGAAGCACCAATCATGATGGGCCTTAGGTCTTCTTCGACTACATAGGCATTTGTCGTTATTTTTAGTGCTAAGAAAGATTTTATATTTTGTAATGTACATTGAATTGCTTTGTGACTAGGGGGGGTATTTTTAAAAAAATTTATTATTTCCAAAGAGAATGAGAGCTTTTAAAATATTCGGAGATATATCGCCGTTTTGACACATGTTTAGTTTTAAAAATCTTTTAATTATTTGAAGAATGGGACAATCGGCAAATGCATGTAAGATATTATTTAATAAAAATCCACAATTCATACAAGGATTCTGAAATTTAATGAGCATCCCCGAAATTTGTAATTGAGCTGTAAATTTAGAACCATCAGCAATCCCATTAGTTGATTGTAAAATTCTTTTACTCCATGAAGAGGGAAGGTTAAGCAAACTTAAGTAGGACTCTGATATAGATCTCGCTCCATCATAACTCTTCCTACCACATTCAAATTTTAAAAACCATGGCTTGGAAGGGCACATAAAACTAAGTGAACGTTTAAGAGGAAACTTGAACCTTGCCACGTTAAAACTTGAATTCACAACCAAATCGTGGGCAGTAAAAATCGCTTGTGTTAAGGCAGTTCGCTCTGATTTTTTTTTGCTTTTAACGAATGTAAATATATAATAAAAAACAATATAATAGAATTACATATAATAGAAGATCAATTTAAAAAATATACTCATAGAAATGCATAAGTTATAAGAACGATGCAAGTTTTTCGTATAACGTCATTGAACCTTTTAGGATTAATGAAATAATCATATATCCAATGAATGATTCGCCCTAAGTAAGATTATCTAAGTAATTATTCCTGAAAACAATGTTATAAAAAGGAATTGAGACCATTATCATGACCCTAAAACTTAATTAACAACCATCATTTGGAGAGTTTATTCAAATATCGGGTTTGGTAATGAACCCATGGTTTACCCCAGTATTAACCTCTATTCATAAATAATTATTTACACGTTTGATTATAATCAAACGTGTTCCTTGATCTACAATAAAATTAAGAAAAGTGCATATTTTACTTTTCA
The DNA here is from genome assembly GCA_013387185.1 of Caligus rogercresseyi. Taxonomy (NCBI): domain Eukaryota; kingdom Metazoa; phylum Arthropoda; class Copepoda; order Siphonostomatoida; family Caligidae; genus Caligus; species Caligus rogercresseyi. Next base: position 28,977,796 of record CP045895.1, read on the forward strand.
GATAGCTCCTCAGCTTTGTGTAATTTAATTTTTGTGGAGCAATTTATTAGCTATTAACTAAAGTACATCCCCTTAAACCACATTTGGGCATCTCAATAAAAAAATATGGAAATACTGTTGTCTCAAATTTTCTGTGCAATAAATTAATTGTCATATTCTATGATTTCATTGGTTATTCAAATTATAAAACCATGATGTAATAATTATATGCAACGAGCTACCAGGATTATCCAAGGTTGTTAAGTAAACTTTTAAAACAGTATAAACTTGATTTAGGACTGCCATTGACCTACTTGAGTTTAGGACTACCATACCAACCCCCCCCCCCCCCCCCCCGCCCCCCCCCGTTAAATAATTGCACCTTCAAACTGCAAATTACTAACATTATGAAAATTTTTCTCTTTCTAATTTCACTAGTAGAAGTTTACTCCACTGAAAATGTTTCTTATTTTATGGAATTGCGTAATGTGCTATCTTTTTCAAGTTGTTTAAGCTTCGTTTTGAAAACGTGAATGCTATTAGTGCATTAACATTGGCCAATGTTCAATTTGCCGGTCATGATGACGTGCTCAGAACTAGGCGTCTAATATAAATATCATACCTGCATATTTATTATCTCTTTAAGTACTTATGAAGTTAACTATGTTTTCTTTATGATAAAATTGCATTAGTGTTTCAACTATTAATATCGGTCAATTTAATGACCATATAGAAAAATAGGTTTGAAACACTAATAGAAAACATAGATAACTTAATCTTTGGTAACTTCATAAGTGGACTTTGAGGGATAATAAATATTAGTAATGGGGGGTAAATAGCACGGAGGGTGATTCGCACGGGGGGTGATTGTTTGGGGGGTGGTTTTTCTGTTACGACAATTCTTATACAACAAACATTTAAAAATATTATTAATTATATTTTTCTTTCTTGTTGACACAAAGTACAAAATTGTGCACTCTCTTGTTTGTTTAATCAAATATATTCAATATATAAGTACACAGTAATACCCTTTATTGTGTACACTAATATTTTTTACGGGCTTTTTAGTTATATAAATAACTTCAATGCTTTGTGCAAACAAATCACTTACATAATATATAAATTTGTCTCAGGTTGTGTAAGCTGTACAATTTATTCCGATTAGTTTAATTTTAAAAGGACTTATAATTTGCCTTGAAACGCTCATATGATAACTATATTACACCTAAATGATACATCCTATCAATTGTTCTCTAACATAAAAAAGTTGGTCAAGTTCATCAATTTCACCTTTGCTATATTCTATATTTGTTGTCTTGTGTCGAAGAGTTCAATAGAAATAGTTCATAAACACTGCAAAATTATAATTTTCGCACTACCAAATATTTGGATACAATTAATTTAAGTAAATCGACGAAGGAATTGATGCAAGTTCGAGGGTATCTCCATTTCTATACTCCGATGACGTTCGTCCGTCCTATTACCACAGTACTCAATCATAGAGATATATCTTTATATCTCTAGGTACTCAATGGCCAACATATGTGGTAGTTTTCTCTATTCAAATATTATCTTTCATGTTCAAAGATAATTACAAACTTCATTATATTCATTGAAAAATGGATAAACGCAACAATTTTTATTAATGAAGTCACATAACTTATCACTACTATTTATAATTACAAATACGGATTTTGTGATTATAAACTTAACCGTTAAAGACAAAGATTATTTTGTCGAATAAATCTATAAACTTTCGAGGGAATAAATTGATATCAATTGTTTCTTAACACATCAGATAATTTTTTGATAAAAAGTACAAAAAAACTGGGGTTTTTTGAACGGCAAGATTTCCTGCCATTCGTCTATAAAATCATGTTTTTTTACTTTTCAAATGTAGCTTTAAAAAAATAATTGTCTATATGCAAGATAACTGTAAATTAAATTTTTATAACGAACATATATACACACATAAACTCTTATTTTTGTATTCTCTATTCTAAATTAATTTACTTATTTTGTATGGAAAGGTTTCATAGATTCGGGATGTACGGTACATCAAACATTTTACAGAGATATATTCTGGAGAAAAACTGAATTCGGTTTACTCCCTTTTGACGTCCAATGTGGTCCTCCATTGTAGCGAAGAGGTCTATGTAGCAGACCCACTTGGCTGTACTCTATGATCAGTTTTTTTCCTCTTTTTTTAAACTCCAAACTTTTTGAAATACCAACTGTTATAATTATATTATTTTCACAAAAAGATATGTCTTTTTCTTTTTCATATATTCTCCTTGGGCTATATGTTTGGGCATTTATACTCCATGCAAAAATAAGCCATCACAATTTTGAACGAATTCTCACTCTATAATAAGATATGTTCTGGTCAAAAAGGTCAACATCTCCCATGAAGTAACTAACTACTAATAAATTGGGCATTTTGACATTCATATGGTTTCCCTTGACCTTATCCATCTGAGGCCTTTAGAAGTAGATTCTTATTATATTATTTGAGGCTACCGGGACAAGCTTGTAAATTTTCTACTCTACAAGTGAAATATTTCTGGTAAATATATATATTTCTTTGTAGCATCGTTCTTTTTCATCATAGTTATTCTTAGCATCAATAGAGCTCTCTGTTGCCTGTCTTCTCTAAGGGTGCCTGTGTCACCGATTTCTATATTTTTTCCCTCATCAGCAAGGCCTTTATTTATCTAAGTGACAAAAAGTAACATACTTAAATAAATAGTAAAATAGGAAAATTGTGCTTTTTACAATAAACATAAATAAACATGCTAGTTTATAATTAGTTTCCTATTTAAAGACCTAAAATTCGTACCCTAATGAATTCTGTAACAATGATGTAACGAATTTAAAATACCAAGTTAATGACAAAGACAGATTATACGCATACATAATTAAAAACGAAGATAATAATCCGATTTAAAGTCCATAAGCTATTAGTTCTCCGTGTCCTTAGTGTTTTCGTTATAATAACTTATTATACGTTTTACCATTCTGGAGTGTCGGGCTGATGAGGAGGGATAGTACTTTATGATTTCATACGCGAAGTTCCATAGATTGTCCTGGACCTTGGGAATCCTTAGAGAGGGCGCATACCTCGCTGCAGCCGATATGATTATTGATCTCATATCAATAACATTGACACATCGATCCGTTGTTATGCATTGGCCAATATAAGCTTTGTCTAATTTTGTCAATTTTTAAGAAGAGGAATGCTCGTTAACAAAAATCCAGAGCTGGGATTCGGTAGAAAAATTTACCGCCGGTTCGGTATATACCACTACCGATCGATATCGGTATTTGGTAGATTTTATCATTTATCTACAGTATCGATCGATATTCAGTACGGTAGAGATAAATTTATTTATGTATCTGCTCAGTGACTTCTTCATGTGCATTTAATATCGGACAATTTAAAACAAAGGACAATTAAGTACATAATTTGGTATAATTTATTAGAGATTATATGAAATTTGATACACACTAATCTTATATAAATTATATATGTACTTGGGTTTTGTAAAATGGAAGGCTATATATATTTTTTCCATTTACTGTCTCTTATTGTCCGACATTACTTGCACTTTGAGGTACTCTAGTATTCAATACATGTACTTATATTAAATGTATATTTATCAAGGAATACTAGAAGCTAGTAGTTTCTAGTATTCCTTGATATTTATGTATCTTCCATAGAGATATAAAGATATAGAAAGCTGATTCCCTTCAATAGCAGAGAAACAGCGTTCTATTGTTTCTGTGTGTCCACTATAAACAAAGTAATTTATACTATCTCATCGTAAGCTGATCATAGAGATATAAACATAACACAATGACGTATTTCTCTTCCCTCCAATAGCAGAGAAACATCGTTCAGCTATATTCTTGACACAATGACGTTTTCTCTGACGAGTCCAATAAGCTCTCTATATCTTTATATCTCTATGGTATCTGCTCCATAATACTATAATTTGTAGTTGTTTATTTATTTTGCAAAGTTCAAGTTCTTCACACAAGGGAGCGCTTCCACTTTTACCTTAGTACTTAGAAAAACAAAACGTAAATTTCATTCAAATATTTGTTCATTTTTTAATGAACCAATATATAATCTACTTCTATCCAAGTACAAATTACTTTGTTTATGTTGGGCAAAGCGACAGCTGAACGATGTTTATCTGCTATTGAAGGGAATAATCTCTCTATATCTTTATGTCTCTATGTTAATGTCACAAAAGTCATACTTTCAAATATACCATACCGATTGGCAATCGGTATGGTATTTGGTATTTCTACCGAATATCGTACAATCGGTTCGGTATTTGAAATCTACCGTCGGTAAAATCGAATACTGATTTACATTCGGTAGTCGCAGCTCTGCTAAAATCACATGATATTCAGGCTCGTATTTCCATTGTTGTTGGGCCATTAGGACCAAGACCGAGATTTCTTTCAATAATTAAGGAATATTTCAATGAATGCCGCAATATGGCTCCACGTGTAAAAGAGATCTGTCAGATGCGCACACAGCCCACTTGAAGTCCAAAACATACCAAAAATGATTTGCTTATCATCATGCTTTCCATAATAAGGTTTGCTATTTCATTAATGTTGCAATGATCTGGGCCTTCATTTTGCTTATAGGTAGACTTTAAAAAAATATTCAAATAAAGAGCATACCTTATAAAATATATTTGTTTTACTTTCATGTTGTCTGCAAAATGCGTATAATTTTATCAAAAAAGTGTCGCACTTCATCGATTGAGCGATCAGATTATTTTTACAATCTTCTGATGTCACCCAGTGCATTTATCTGTAAGCATCGGGTTGTTCTTTTGGAGGTACACCATATTGCAGTTTTCTATTTGAATATCTTCTTAATTATTTTCAAATAGAAGATGGAAAAATTCATTAGTGCGATTTTAGATTTTAAAAAACGAGAATACATGTTATATTTGATTTGTTAATGGTTTTATAAGGAACTGATGTAAAACTATAGGTCATTATTCTATAAAAATGTATTACATGTATTTATGGGCAAGTGGCAGGATATCCTGGACAATTTTGTTCTGAACCATAATAATATATGCTATGTGTATTTATGACACAAAGCAATTCAAACAATTCCTACTATACTAGCTTGTGTTCAATACTGTACTGACGAAACAATATTGGGGATATTTTCTCAAATCACCTATTTCAAGGAGTACTAAAGAGATGGAGGGAACACTCCTAATGTAAACAATAATATTTGTACCTATGTAGTCACACTTTACACAGTTTTATACTACTAAAAGAGATGAAATTAAGTTTCTCAACGACGACATTCGAGTCCAATAAAGAGGAAGAGGACTCCACGTCTACTTACAACCCCCTAAGGATGAAGTTGAGGATTTGTGCCGGTGACTAATCAGTCCGTGGAGTCTATAAGCTTTTGGAATCGTCGTTGAGAAACTTAATTTCATCTCTTTTAGTAGTATAAACTGTGTAAAGTGTGACTACATAGGTACAAATATTATTGTTTACATTAGGAGTGTTCCCTCCATCTCTTTAGTACTCCTTGGCTATATTAATACTCTTCCAGGAATGCAGTTGGCAGCCTGTGTGAGACGTCATCACAACAACCTAAATTTGTAAACATAGGTGATTTGAGAAAATATCCCCACAATATGATACATATGACAATGTACACTATTACTTAATTAACTTAATATGTTTTGAGAACAAGTTAAAACTGAAGCAAATTAAAAACATTAGATGGAACTTTTTTTAAAGGAAGGGTCAACTCAATTCTTAAGAATCTTTATATTTTCTGCATATGTATTTATTCCATAATAAATATTTTAGTTCATCAGTAAACTTTTACCGTTTGATAACGGATAAGGCTTCGGTGTGGTGGGGTTTATCCATAGAGATATAAATTCATCAATTACATAAAAAGGAGAGGAGGGGTTAGGAAGGTATTTTTTTCATGCCAAGAGGATCAAAACATAAGACTTTAAAATATATAAATAATAGGCATTTAAGTCGAGTTGTAGTAACAAGTTAAAATAATGTTTATTTTATTTAGTAATTCGAAAGACAATATTTGCATTAAAAAACTTTAAACATATATTTTAAAAACAACCTTAAATGATATATTACGGCCAAAACCCCATATTAATAAGCCGAATTTATTTTCATTCTTTTATAATACAAAACTGTTTACACTTATTTATCACTATTTTAATAAAATTATTTTTAGAAACCTGTCAAACCTATTATTATTATTAATTAAATATTATTTTCTATTAAATTTAAAATAAATAACAAAAAGATAAATATCAATTAAATGAGGGAAATAAATATTTTAAAGAAAAAAATATATTAAGAGATATTTGTTTTCGTTATTTAGTTTTCAAAAGTTTTGAATTTGTGTTAAAAATATAATTAAATGTATTTATATAGTGTAGATCAAATTAAATACAAGATATCAATAAACAATTTCATTCCACATTTTATTTATTGATCTTTGAAAAATATTTTGTTCCTTTTTTTTGTACCAATATACAAAAAAAAAATTATTTTATTCGTATTTAAATAACAGTTTCACATAACAATCTGGGGAACATGATAAAAGCACAAACAAAATACTTATAACGCTGAACATGTTAAAAATACAGCAATGAAAAAAAAATTCATTCCAAAAAAATCTATTGATCTTATAAAAATATTTTGTTCGTTTTTTATTAATAATTTTGTATACTATTATTATTTTATCCTTGACAAGCAACTAAGCTTTAGGATTAATTATTATATATTTATTTAAATCCCTTGTTTTTAAAGTAAAATGACTGAAATGAAGGCATGTAAGTAACATTTGGAGCAATGCCAGAGTTTTGTTTTTTTCACGCCGCTATAATTAAAAATACATGACAACTTTTTTTTTTAGCTCAACAACAAACAGAAATCTAATAGTAATCAGAAAAAGTATTTCCTGCAATGGTAGCAAACGAAACAGAGGATCGGATCACTGAGATTGATCCGATCGATGAGCTAAAAGACTGGCTCTATGGTCGAATCGGTGATGACGACGACATTGTTGTAGACCAGCTACAGGAGGAATATGCAGAGGAATGGGATAAGATTGAAGCTAATTTGGAGATTCTCTGCAAGGGTTCTGAGGAATGGAATGCCAACCAGGGGCATTTGGCGGCTGGGATAAAGGCCCTAAAGGTAAATTGAATTTTGAAAATCAAAGCGCCAAATCAAACAACACAACTATTTTGATTTGAAAAACATTTGACGACAAAAACTATTTTTAACATATTATTTCATGTGAACAAATAATTTTTCTTAATGTATTGAAATAATATATATTTAGTTAATACAGTCGTCCCTCGCAAAGTAGCGACGGCCCGGATCCACTACACGACCACCGCGGTTGCGATGTTGATATATATTGAATAAATTCTGCCATTGAGTTCATGTGGGGACGTTTTGCCGTGAAAAAAACGGGAGCCAAGCCGTCGTCGCGTAGTAAAAGAACTGTGAGATGTCGAGGGGCGAAGTAGCGAGGGCCGACTGTAAATAGTTGAATTTTAAGTTATAAAAATAGAAAGATTTGTTACCAAGTAATGTTATTAATTAATCGTTTTTTTACTAGCACGATTGATTCATTTAATTGAGCTTATATATTATTTATTTGTTGGTAACACTTAATTATCATAGCATTGATAGAGGACTTAAGCGGAAACGAAATTCGCTACACCATGAATAAGAAATATGCAAAAAAACATTAAAAATAAATTACTCTTTCAAAGAATATAACTTAAATGAGGAAAATGTAGAAAATACTTTGTTAATAATGTACATTTTTTCAAAATAATTACTGGGATATTATAGTCAATACGATGTATTTTTGAGGAATGATTTAGCAAATAATAATGAATTTACTCTAGGAAAAAGAGGCAGTCTTTACTTCCGAAAGTAAAATCACGACAGATGGGATGTCCAAGTGCAGATATGGAGGAACGGTTGACACAAAGGGTCTTCCCTTTGGGGAAGGGAAGATTTTATTCGAGAACAAGGATGTTTTCACGGGGAAATTCAATCACAGCATCCTTGAGCGTGAAGGGAAAATTCTTCGTGCACAAGAGAGTTGTCTTTATACGGAGGGAACGTGGAAAGACGGACTAATGGAGGGAGAGATGACGATACATACCAACGCGGGAGGTTTCATTGAAGGTGAGCACGCAGACTAACAGAATATTAGCCGAAATGTGTACTCCAAACAAGGAATATATGAGTTAACAAATCAGTAACTAAATAACCAACCAACCAACGATGATTCTCTGTCTTCTTTAAGTTTGCTAAATATAGTGAGTCTCACAGCTTTCTTATTTCAAATTTGACGGTTATTTTTTCATGGATCCAATAAACTAAGTGTATAATATATTAATAATATTAGTGCTCCGATGTCGAATAATTCACATAGTGGTATTAATATAAATAACTATATCCCTCACAACTTTTATATTTCAAATTTTGTATTTTTTCGTTGGTTAAAAATACTTTCATAATAAAATCATCATTATTTTAATGATTCCACGTTTACTTCAGGGTTGCTCTTCCTTCCGGTTAAATTATGGGTTATTCTAAATAACTACTTAAATATTAAGGGAGTCAATGTTCGTTCAGATTTTTCTGAGTTGTTAGAGCATTCTAAACGTATGAAGGCAAACACAAAGTTTAAAATAAATTTACCGCATTTTTATTGTATTGTTTTGCATTTTTGAATTTCACCAAATTAGTTTCTTTATAATAATAACAGCATAGTTCAACATTTTCGCTGCAAGAACCTTTGATAGTTTTATACTTACAAATGTTGTTTTGGTCATTCTGATAACGTTACATATCATTATATGTATATTATAGAATATATAAAATTACTTATTAGGCAAAACTCATTGAACTTGTAAGCTCACTAAACATTTCTGTTTAAATTTTAAACGATATACCGATACAATTTATGAAAAAACTTCTTATTACTTTTTTATTTTTATCGTATCAAGGGAAAATATTGCAATTTTCATAACGTATCAAGATTGTAATATTTTCTCCCTAACCAAACGATACATTTCAACTTTGAAATAGTGATGCTAAGAAAATAACTAGAGTTAGAGTTAAAATACGAATTAATCGACAAATAATATATCCGAAACTTGACACAAGTTCTAATTTAGGAGGCTTACCAAATACAACTATTATATTCTTATAATCACAGATCTTAGAGGTAGTTTTAATAAATCAATAAACTTTTGGATATTTAAATTGCCTTAGAGATCATCATTATTTCAAACGATTCTTTGGATATTTAAGCTCTATTCAAAGTGATAATAAAAAACTTGCATTTAATGAAAGGGAAAACATAGGAACAACACCCAAATCAATTTTGCAAAAAAAAAGAAAAATGTTTGTCTTTTTTTGGCGCCAAAAACGAACGACGAACGATAGGAACTTTTGTTGCTGTTCGTCGTTCGCGAATGACGAACGATTACAAATGAACGACAAATCAAGAAACATATATAATACAAGAAAGAAAAGGTAAAAATAAATTAAACCTTTTGTGTAAATAATATTGCAAGGGTAATTTCAAAATACACTATCAGAACCTAAGACATTTACTTCATTTATCATCCGGTTAAAGTTATTAGATTTGATATTCTTTTATTACTTAATAAAAACATGATTAAACCGGTCAACATTGAGAACAGTGCGTGCTCAGCGCTCAATATTGAGGGCGGACAAATTGATCAGTCTCATCGAATAGATCATATGTTCGATTATTGATATAATGATTATTTCATATCCACACGGATATTGAAAATTACCTAAATCCAAATAGAATTAAATAAATAGATAATAATTGCGTATAAGGATTTAACTCTCAACTAAATTGTGATTTAGCAGGAAAAGCAAGTAAGGATTCCCTCGTAAATAAACCATATTTTTTATTCAAAATCTTCATAACAATTTATATAACTTTCTCAGTATAGATCAAATTTGTTGACCAGACTTGTCATCAGAAAAAAGCTATTTATAAATTTGGAAATTAGTTTAAAAAATACAGGATATTATTATCGAGAATAGTTATTTTTGTGTATGAAATACAAAAGGGACTTATAAGTATCATGTTTCTTTTTCATCTACGAATAGGATACTATCACCATGGAGTTCCTCACGGATTCCTAAGAGAGTTCGGCACAAGCGAAAAGCTTTCACTGGGTAAAAAGTGTCTTCGATTTTTTGGCCGTTATTACAAGGGAGTTCGAAGAGGATTTTGCTGGAAAGGGCAGTTTGGTGGTGGCTTTCTTGTCGGAGATGTCGATGAGGAAACGGGGGACTTTACAGGACCGGATCTAGCGTTTGTGTACCCAGACTTTAAGAGAGTTCTAAGAGGTTCCTTCATGGATGGCATCCTGGTCTCTGGACGTATGTGTGAATTGAACGGAAGTATTTTGGATAAGGGAGTCTATAGGCCGACGTTCACACAACCATATGGCCCTGAGTATACTTTGATCGACCTTCGCTGAAGGTGATCAGTTTGAATCCCTTGGTTCGGGATCCCTGGGAAGAGGATCACGTTTATGTCAAGGAAAGCCTTCTACCCCAAGGTAAGATTCATTTAATTTTAATTAAATGAATTAATTAAATTTTACTTTGATTATTGAGGCCTTTTTTACGAATTAGCATCAGCTTAATATAACATATTATATATATTATATATATATATATATATATATATATATATATATATATATATATATATATATATATATATATATATCAGGAATGACCGAGACACTTCCTTTTTCTGAAAGGACGACAGGACCCGGTCGGGACTTATATTTTAAAGCCAGGCCGGACACTCAATAAACAGGTGGACCCGGGCCGGGTACCCGGTCGTTTCCTGAAATATATATATATATATAAAGAACTGAGATTTAGAGGGTAAAACTGAGAATTAGAAGATATGAAATATGATACAAACAATTAATTAAAGGAATTATTCCAGACACAAATATACTTATTAATTGATATTAAATTGACCCTTGTTTGTGTCTTTGTTTTTAATTGGTAGGATTGCATAGTACAAGAGTTCCAAGATCCAAGGCGGAATAGATCGATATTAACCTGCATTTTTACATGATGTTCAGTTTGGATAAAAAACAGATGAGCAAAATTAACTGTATTTATCATACATTTCAAAACTCCTGATTTTCATTAATACTCGACTTCAGGGACGTCTTTTTGTGCTTTATATATGCATGTTTATCAAAAAATATGTTAGAGGTGGAAAGGCTTCTTGATATTTTAATTATCTTATGAAAACAATAAAAATAAGATATGTTTTGAATTAAAATTATTTAAAAAAAACCCTGTCAACTACTTCCATGTTCTTGCCAATCACATTTATTTAAAAATAAGGCTAGTCCTAGCTAAAGATTTAAAGTGAAGTAGTGCATGCAAGGAAAAAGTAAACAAAAAAAATGGGCAAATTTTGGTTATTTCCTTTAACGTTAGATGTCGCTAGTCCATGAAATACCGTCACAATCCTATTTAAAAGCGGTTTAAAGGGCTTAAGTTGTATGATTTGAAACATATCAAGATAAAAAACGTCTCCAAATATAAATAATAAAAGGACTTTGTTATTATTTTCAAAGAGCTCTAGCATCAAAGCGCCCCTTACGGACTAAAGAAGAACTAAAATTTTGGCCAATTCCTTTGGGAAAAAGGAAGAATTTTATGTTATGCATGCGCTACATTACTTTAACGCTTTAGTCCTAGCAAAAAAAAAAATTCGGGTGGCCTTGTTGCTCATAAGTCATTTAAGTTTTTGATATATACGGAATAAAACGAATAATAATATTAAAGACACATTTTATTTCAAAACATATTCATTTTTTCTTCAGGTGGTGAAGGTCTTTTTGCCAAAAGAGACATCCCTCAAGGAGCTGTCTTTTGTCTATACAACGGAATCCGCATCGGTACTTCCACGTCTGCCTCATCCAAACTCCCACATTCGGACTATCGAATCCGCCTCAATGCCGATATTGACTTGGATATTCCTCATGCCCATATTCGACTGCAAAACTACAAAGCCACCCTGGGCCACAAGGTAAATCACAGCTTCAGCCCAAACACGGAGTGGACCATTTTTGAGCATCCCCGCTTCGGGATCATTCGAGCGATTCGAGCTCAGAGCCACATAAAGGAGGCCGAGGAAATCCTCATTAACTATATGATGAACCTATGCGACAGTCCAGAATGGTATCGAGTCCTCTGGATACAACATCAAAGGAGAAAGAACAATAGTTCAGATGCATCCATTGCGAGGATCATGGATCGATACTATGAAAATACGGGGAAGCAAATACCCCTTCCGAAGAGTGAAGAGCTTCATGTCCCTGAGCCGGTCGGAGTTCAAAACGTGGAAGAACTCCCTGAGGATGAGACTGAGGAACTGTCCGAACAACCCGGAGTGTCGTCGGACACGATTTCACGGGCCAAAAAGCTTTTAAAACCTTTCATCCAAGACGAAGGAAGCGGAAAAGGAGGAACGCTTTGAAGAAATCCGCGACATGAATGATATTTAAACATAAAAAAAAGGAAATGTAGATGTTTGTTTAGCTCCTAGATCAGCCCCACCACACCGGAACTCAATCCGGTATCAGCCGGTAATAAACTTTCTAGGAGCTAACCTTTATTGTGAAATAAATTAAATATTGTACATGTTGTGGTAGCAAAGCACTTTGTTATGCTTTCTTCCTTTCTAACAATAGTTAAAGTTTTTGTACTCTTTTTTCAATAAAGTCAAGGCTCTTCAGTCTAATTTATTCATATAGAGCTATTCTTAAATCTATCGTCATAATGCAAAAATTATTCTTAAAGAGATATCACAAAAAGGAAAATAATTACAGTTACATTACTAATGAAAATGTTCTAAATACAGTAAACCTAATGAAAGTGTATTTTCATTTTATTGATTACAGTTGATACCACTGATATTTAAAGTATCTAGATTCAAAAAGCAATAAATAATATAAGAGATATAGTACATAGATTTTACCCATTGATTAGCGTTTAGTTGATACATAAATATTATTATTAATGTTTCTCATTTTCTGCTTATGTTATATAGCAATAATAATAATAATTCAAATCGAGTGTTTAATAAAATTACAAAACATATTTTTCTTATTTGTATCTATATATTTTGGGCCATGCTCCATTTATTTGAAGAATAACTATATTTCCTTTTGATATATTTAGTTAGACCATAGGAGATGAGAATGAAGAATGATAGATAGATAAATAGATTGATGAATTGATAGATAGATAGATAGATAGATAGATATGATGATAGAGATAGATAGATAGATAGATATGATGATTGATTTATATATGGATGGATAGATAGATAGAAAGAAAGAAAAAAGAAACATAGATAGATAGATACGTAAAACCGTTACATGGTTCTCAATCAAATCCCTATGTACAGCATTATGCACTTTCATTCTATTAGTTTGGACTTTTAATATTGTAGAAGCCTCACCAAAGAATTAAATATGTTGTGATTTAAAAATGCCTTACATTCTGTTTTGTGAAAAAACGTGGGAAGATCTCTTAACTGCAGGTATACCTTTGTCGCAGCAGAGATGGAGATCCATAGAGTCGTTGGGTCTTCTGGTAGATATCACGATCGTATCCTCTCCTCGGAGTGACTACAATTGTGACTTCTATCATAATAATTAACGACGCTGCTAGAAGAGATCAGGAGTGTTTGTTATCTCGTATAGGAGGATGACGACTTAAATATGGGGATGACGATTTTTTTTTCAAACTACTTTTACCATGTCTGATTTATTCTCAGATGAGTATTAATTGTTCTTATTATATAGGTCGGTGATATTGATAAAATGTTAGTAAAACATTGCATCACATTTGCTGCTTCCTGGTGCACAAAAAAACGAAATCATTTCCACCCAAAATATGGAATAAAAGTCGCAAATGAATTAAATAGTTTGTACAGCATCGTAAAATATTATTTCCCATTTAAGTCGTCATCTCTCCTAAAAGAGAAAGATCGTGATCTCTACCAGGAGAGACAAGTTCTACTGGATTTTCATCTCTGCTGTGACATATACCTTAGGGGGTATTATAGAAACCTAATATTAAGATATCAAAATTTATCCCCCCGCGAAAGTTGCGTCATAAGAACTAAATATCGTAGAAAATGGATTTTGGTTTGACCTTACCCCCCCCCCCCAAATTGCGTTGAAAGGTTACGTTATGAAGCAAAACTTTTTTGTTATTACTTATTTGAAAAAAATTACTTTCACAAAATTAAGTTATGATCAATTTATGACTTTGTAATTTTTTGCAAATTTTCGTAAAATAATATTTAGTGCCAATAAATGAACATAAGTGCTGACGCACCAAACATTTTTGTAAATACGGCTCCTACGGTTCTTTTATAGTTTCAAGAAGGAAAAAGAGAGTACTCATGTTGATGTTTTTAAGTTATTTTTTAATACGTTTGCTTTTCACATCTTAATTTTCATACAGTAACTCCTTCACATGGTGAGAATATAAATCTATGACGTTGATTATATCCATAAACTTTCGTTCATCCATAAAATTCAAGCTTTTGCTACAGGTCTCCAGGAGCATTACATGAGCAAATGTCTTACCAAAGCCAATAGAATTTTAAGATCCTATATTTCACAAAAAATTCCATGTGAGTCTCACATAAAACTTGTAAAATTTATACTAATTTTTACGCTCCTATATGGTTTCAAACCAAGTTAAATCTCTTTTTATTGAAGGCTCAAAGCATTATCAATTCGCCATAACTTTATTACAAGAGATTTATGAAAATTGAGCCCTTTCAATAGAAAAGACTCAAGAGAAACGCTTTTTGCCCACCCTGAAAATATATTGCTAGAAGCCTAACTGATAAATAAATGGAAACAAGAATATTTGCCTTGGAAAAAGTTTTGTTTGCAAAAAAGAATATTAAAACAAAGAATTTTCGACTACCTAAAACTATCAGCTGTAATTCTAATTTTTTTAAAATCTTATTGACTGGTCAAATATAATTTGTCTGTTCCTCCAATTGTGCCTGAGGAAGATCTTATAAAAGCAAAAGAACATCCTTTAAAATTAATAAGTATCCTTGCCATTCACAATCAGTGGAAAGAGCTGTAAAACTAGTAACGGAGGCATCTGTTTATGGAAATAATCAACGTCATAGATTTATATTCTCAACCATGTGAAGGAGTTACTGTATGAAAATTAAGATGTGAAAAGCAAACGTATTTAAAAATAACTTAAAAACATCAACATGAGTACTCTCTTTTTCTTTTTCCTTCTTGAAACTATAAAAGAACCGTAGTAGGAGCCGTTATTTAAAAAATGGTTGGTGCGTCAGCACTTATGTTCATTTATTGGCACTAATAATATTTTACAAAAAATTTGCAAAAATAACAAAGTCATAAATTGATCATAGCTAAATTTTGTAAAAATAATTTTTTCAAAGTAAGTAATAACAAAAAAGTTTTGTTTCATAACGAACCTTTGAACACAATTTTGGGGGGGGGGGGGGGGTCAAACCAAAATCCATTTTTCTACGATCATCTAGTTTCTTATGACGCAACTTTCGCGGGGATAAATTTTGATATCTTAATATTAGGTTTCTATAATACCCCTAATATTCATGCACTTATTGATAAAAACAGGATGCAATACATAGAGATAAAAAGATATAGAGCTTATTCCCTTCATCTGTATTTTTGTGTCTAATATTACAAGTAATTTGTATTACATCATCGTAAGCTAATCATAGAGATAGAATTTATCTCTATGATCAGCTTACGATGACGTAGATCAATTACTTTGTTTTATGTTGGACAATGGCGACAGCTGAACGATGTTTCTCTCGGCTATTGAAGGGAATAATCTCTCTATATCTTATATCTCTATGATTCAATATCATATACTTAAGCAACAAAAAAAAACCACAATGGTTTACCTGCACCGACTTATATACCTAATAACTGGATGATAAGAGAAGGAAGAAGAATGTCGAAGTGAGCAGCAACTGATGGAATAAAGAGAGAAGGAAGAAATAATATAATCCTTGAAACAGTCAAAGTTTATTTATGGAGTATATAATGGGAAAATTGCAAAGAAAACAGTGGCGCAAATTGTCACAGATTTGCACTTTAAAGAGGTCAACATAATTAAACACAAAGTTAAATATACTCTTGTTGGTGGAGCTGTCCCTTGGATTTTTGATTTCCCTAAACATTTAAAGAATAAAAGTTCTAATAAAATAACTTTTAAACGAACAATTCCCGAAAAAAACAATGATTTAATTCATAATGGAAAAAGCCCAACGCCAAACGCACTGCCTTAGATCATACTTATGATCTTTTTAGCAGTATTATTAAATCGTTAGGTTAAATTGCTAAAAAAGCAACAATAGATATAATAAATCCGTCAGCCTGATGGATTACTTTGAGTCTTTAATGTTTAGAAATAAGAGTACATAATAGCAAAAAAAACAATATCAGAAGCAAATAATAAATGTTAAAGATCCATGCAACCTTTTAAAATATAAAAATGTCTTATCCAGTTTGAGCGAGGAAATTTTGTCATTTTTGGCATCAAAACTTCGTCAACAAATCTTTACTCGTATGATAAATAACAAAAAACTTGGACTGAAATCAAAGAATACATATTTCGAAGAACTAAGGTAGTCTGCTGTCACCTTACAGTTTTTAAACCAAAGGGATATTATCCATAGAGATAAAAAGATATAGAGAGCTTATTCCTTTCAGCTGATTCTGTGTGTCCAATATAAACAAAGTAATTTGTACTACGTCATCGTAAGCTGATCATAGAGATAGAATCTATTTCTATGATCAGCTTACGATGACGTAAATCAAATTACTTTGTTTATATTGGACACAAAAATACAGATGAGCGATGTTTCTGTGCTATTGAAGGGAATCAGCTCTTTATATCTTTATATATCTATGATATTATCAAGTCTTAAGGGCCTTTGACATGGTGTTGCCAAATCCTTCTATAATTCGACAATGGATTGGATCTATCGACGGTTCTCCATGTTTAACTATATAATCGTTTGAAGCTTTAAAAATACACGAGTTAAACGGTAACAGAAAGTCAATGGAAACATAGTGTTTTATAGCCTCCCTCGAGATGAAATGAGTATTGGGAAACATAATATACAATTTTATGGGAATAAGTATCATGGGTTCTAGATACGGGAGATTCGGATGAATCAATCCCTTCAGCCACAGATGTTATTCTTTACATGATGGTGGCCATAAATGTGAGTTGGAAAGTACCGAATAGGAACTTTATGATTTATGGACTATCTAGTAATGAAAAAGCAAATTAGTTATCACAGCATTGAGTAAAGTTGATGATGTCATAGTTCCTAGCATTACTCTTGACGGACCTTCATGCAAATTTGCCATGTTCGCTACCTTCGTGCCGTACTCAACCCAGCAATTATGAAAACTACATTTCCACATCCTTCAAATCCATAAATTATAATAACCCTAATTTTGTATGCCATATGCTCAAACTCATTGGAAACACCTTTGCGTTCCTTTGGGTCTTCAAAAAAGAGAGAACATTTGTTATGAAGCGGTTAGATTAAAGCGTTAAAGTAAAGTAGCGCATGCATAACATTAAATCTTCCTTTTTTCCCAAAAGGAATTGGCCAAAATTTTAGTTTTTCTTTAATCCGTAAGGGGCACTTTGATGCTAGAGCTCTTTGAAAATAATAACAAAGTCCTTTTATTATTTATATTTGGAATCTCGCACAATGTTGTAGTGATTTGATATATTTCAAATCATCATCCTTAATCCCTTTAAGTTGGTTTTAAATAGGGTTGTGACGTAATTTTATGGTCTGGCGACATCTAACATTGAAGAAATAACCAAAATTTTGGCCATTTTTTTTCCTTTTTCCTTGCATGCGCTACTTTACTTTAACGCTTTAGGTTAGATTATTGTAAAACATGAATGATTAATGATTTTCTTAAAAAAAGAAAAGGGAAAAGGATGGAGTTCCTAAAAATAGTCTCGTGACCCCTTAGAAATCTTCAGTTTCTGTTAGAAATATATAATTCTCACGAATCTAAAGCTTGTCCTATCATTACTCCACAACATATAGGGCATACCAATCAATATCAATCTGAAATCCTTCATTATCAAGTTATTCGATTTTTTAAATTAAATCACTGCTATTACTTATTAGTGATCGGCTTCTTAACAGCATGACAAACGTCCAAACATCCCTATTACACTCAAGCCCTCTACCGGAGAAAGTAACAGTTTTGTTCATGATGGAATCTTAATTCTGCACTCAGAGATGCCAAAATTTAATCACTTGTTCCTTTTGGCATTTCCAACAACTCCACAGAGTTTCATCCGAATCCGTTCCGTACTTTTTGAGTTATCCTGCTGACAAACAAACAAACAAACCAACCAACAAACCAACGCCAGTGAAAACAGTACCTCCTTCGGCGGAGGTAATAATAATAATATATGCGGTTATTTCCTCTTTAATGGTCTATATATTTTGTGGAGTAATGAAAAGGACAAGCCTTATGTTCGTGAGAATTATATATTTCTAACAGAAACTGAAGAGATTTCTAAGAGTTTTTTCCCTTTTTTACGAAAGTAGTTTAACTTTGACATAAAAAGAAGGGCGATCCTATTCCAGGTTATATGTAGTATTCCATTAATTATATAATTCAATTTGAAACGTCTTCCCTCTTTCATGAGAGCCCCTAAACTTTTCATTGGTGATTGAATAATCATAATTCAAACTTACACATAGCAATTAAAGTAAAGTAGCGCATGCAAGGAAAAAGTAAACAAAAAAATTGGCCCAAATTTAGGTTATTTTCTCTAACGTTAGATGTCGCTAGTCCATGAAATTACGTCACAATTATATTTAAAATCGGATTATAGGGATTAAGTTTGATGATTTGAAATATATCAAGATTAAAAAACGTCTCCAAATATAAATAATAAAAGGACTTTATAATTATTTTCAAAGAGCTCTAGCATCAAAGCAGCGCCCCTTACGGACTAAAGAAGAACTAAAATTTTGGCCAATTTCTTTTGGGGAAAAAGGAATAATTTTATGTTATGCATGCCCTACTTTACTTTAACGCTTTATGTACGCCTTGCACCAATACATGGTCAACTAATTGATCAAGTGTAGTAGCCTCAAATTATACGGATAACTCAAAGTTAAATAGGTTTGATTTTTTTCTGTAATGCAATTTAAAAGTGGGCTGTGGATGATTTTAATACCGACTTGACATAGAAAGGGAAAAAAACTGAAAACATAGAGACATCTCTCTGGCCTCTCTTTTATTATAGTATTAAACTTCACAAACCTCTCCCTTTTCATAACAGATTTTTTACTAATTATTTTATTATTTTTTACATTTATTACAAAAAAAATTCAATACATTTTGATGCGTTGTTTCTTTTATCTTCTAGATGAATTATGAGGGGCGGTCTTACTGTCTTCCTCCTTCACTTTCGTCGTCAAATCGGCCAGAAAAATGCTAAGAGAATTAATAAGCTTTGAGAGGAAGCCTAGAGAGCCTTCCGTGACGAGGGAGGCATTGAACTACTTACCATAAGAACAAGTCAGTCCCGACAAGAGACGATGGAGTTCCTTTCGTCCAGGAATCCTGTCGAATAAATGACTCCGGACACAGGGGGGAACTCCGTATCAAGGTTCCTCCTCTAGATTTAAATAACTCAAGCTGTTTAATGTACCGCAATAATAATAATAACAGCTTTGTTTTGAAAAGGGGAGAGGTTTGTGAAGTTTAATACTATAATAAAAGAGAGGCCAGAGAGATGTCTCTATGTTTTCAGTTTTTTCCCTTTCTATGTCAAGTCGGTACAAAAATCATCCACAGCCTAAAAGTGTATAGCAAGTCTCTATTGAAAAATATTACCGATTTGGACCCGGTTGGTTATGTAATGCTTATCAAGGAGCAAAATACAATTGCTCTTAATCGTACTTGGATGTTTGTGGTTAGGTTGAAACATGAGATCCTTTTTGAGGGAGGGGGTCTTTCTTCCCTTCTCTAAATAGTTATTATTTCCTTATTTTCTCCATGTATGTATGTAAATACAATTATGTATTTAGAGCATTGCTTCTATTCCTCAGATAAACGAATAAACTTATTGAAAGAGATTATAATTTTACATACAAGTTGACTTCGTACGGCTTCATCCACTAGATTTAGAAAAGGGATTTGAGAACGATTATCTCAAGGACAAAAAGTTGGAAAAAATAAAGCTACAGGTCATTAAAAAAAGCGGACGATAATATCATACATGCACTTTTATGTTTCCTCTGCGAGTTGACTGGATGAAAAAATTGACAATAATGAATTGTTCCAATGGAAAGAAATATTCTACGTATCAGGCTTGTGAGCGTTCAGCTTTTTTTTGCGTTCAGTGTTCAAAAAAAAAGTTGCGTTCCGTTCAATGTTTTAGCGTTCAGTGTTAATTTTTTTTTTAATAACAATGTGTAATTTTGAAAAATGAAGTACTATTTAAGGTTTTTATACTAAAAATGAGCCCGAACCTACTTTCAAATGATTTAAATTTGTTGACTGGATCTAACCCAGGGTTTCCCAACCTGGGGTCCGCCGAACGTCTATATTCACTACATAAGAGGGTCGCCAGACTGGAGATTTTTCTATAGGGGGGTCGCCAAAGAAAAAAGGTTGGGAACCCCTTAAAAAGTTTCTTGCTATATCCAGGAGAAGCCAAAATAATAAATTATCATCTATAGTCATCAAACCTCCATATACAATTGTGACATGCGAGTATAAAATGTTTACCAACTATGCTAATTAGTTACTAGGAAGCGTATAGGGACTAACCTTGTAAATATATTTTGTTTGTTCGTAGACTGTCATTTGTGCTCCATGACGAAATGAAAAAAGCTGACGAAATTAATACTGTTCCCAGTCCTCGTATCCGATTCCTAAGATCTTAACTCTCGAGCCCTCCTATCCGAGTCCTAATATTTAAGTTATCGAGTCCACGAATCCGAGTCCATCAAAATGAACAAATCCATGATTCCGAGTCCACAGCCCAGATGAATCTCCCGTAGTCAGATTTAATTTCAACTTATTTCAACAATAGTTACATGCCTAAATACTAAATAAGTTGTTTATTTTGTAATAAAAATGAATGAATAAAAAGGTCATTCAATTGTGTGTAAATATTTGTTACTTGGGGTAAAATAAAAAAAAGTGCTTTACTATTATATAGAGAGTTCTTGGGAGAGTAGTTTATAAGTTCTTCTAATAATATTTCATCCCCTCGTTAATATCCCAGAAAAAAATACTTAATCAAACTACATTCAAATGTTCGGAAAAATTGAACACCGAACGCAAAACTCTTTTTTTTGTGTTCAACATTCAGCGTTCAAAGAAAAAGTTGCGTTCCGTTCATTGAACGTGCGTTCAGCTGAACGCCGTTCAATTTTGCGTTCCGTTCACAAGCCTGCTATGTATATAAACTTATACCTATGTTTGGGTTATGAATAAAATATATAGTTATCGTATTGGTTGAGTCTCTCTGTATTGAAAAATATTTAGCTGATGCGTTCATGAAGAGATAATAAAAACATTGAATCCTTACTCTTAGACGTTAAAAATATTTCATTGCTATTAATGTATTGATATTATATTATCCCGGAGATTAGGAATTAAAATATTTTATAAATAGGAAAATGTTCAAAATTATCTAATGTGTTGTTCCTCCCAGTATTAAAACATCAGCTGCTAATGTATTGATAAATATCAAAACATTGAGAACATGAAATAAAATAAACATTCGACATTTTCTTACTCTTAGCCGCTAAAAATATTTAGTTTTTTCAATAATTATGTTCATATATGAAAATAGTAGTAATTAAATATTTATAAATGTATATAAAGTCAAATTTTCTAATTGTAGGATTCTCCTGGAGCTGATGTGTTTATCAACAAAAGTCCACCAATGTTTAACCAGCATAAATGCATCAGCTTTGATACCAGGAGGATGAACCAATTATATAATATGTCAAATATTTATGTATTTATAATATACTTAATTAATAACTTAATTAATAACCTTCACATCAGCTGACATTTTAGCAAAAGTATA
>CP045895.1:29000176-29036667 GCA_013387185.1 Caligus rogercresseyi
TTGTAGAAGTCATTAATTGTTATAATTGCTAAATTAGTATAGCATTACCTTAGATGTCGCATTTATTACAAAAAATATATATGTTATTCGAAATATTTTATATTATAGAGCATAAGATTTGATATTTATTAGCAATCAAGCACTCTAACCAACAAAAAATAGAAGTTCAGTTAATAAAAAGTTTCTAGAACTTATCATTTACGTCCCAATTACAATATACTGTGTTTAAGCAAAACAACCTACATATTTTCCCTCACTAAAATCATTTTTTGTCGCTCACGAACAGATCGTAAGCTCATTTTTCCTGCATCTTGTGAAGGAAACTTGTCCTTTCAAGCATCTCGCATTAGAGTAGTCCTAGACATGTTTTTTTTTCTTTAGTATTTCCCCCTCTTCCTAGGACTGAGGAGGGAACAAAAATATCATGACACTTCTCCAGAGTAGTATTGATGGGGTCGCGTATGGCCCAAGTGTATCTGAGGCATGAGCTAAGTAAAACAACTCCTCCTCACTTGTGAAACATATTAATAGTTCATATCGATAATGTGCGTATACACGTGACAATGAACAATCCAAAGGCTGATCCCATTTATTTCCGGTATATTTACTCGGATATTATTTTTAAGTATGTATCTTTACTTTTTTATATTTGTTTCCATTTACAAGAATAAGGCTGGAGACCATTTTCTTAGTCCAAAATGTTTTTTGGCGCTCATGTATAAAGTAGATAGTAAGTAAATAAAAATAATAATTGTCGGGCGTTGTATGACGTATGTTTGAGGCTTTCTATCTGTGACGGGTCACGTGTCCACAAGTTTCTTTTATTGGTGCCAAAAAATCAAAGGACTAATTGACAGGTTCTATGAGGAGAGATGCACCATTAGTTGAAGATAAGACGTCATGGTGTAAGCTCATACAATAGAAAATATTTACATCTACATATAGCATTAACAGGAAGTGTTTGTGAAAAGAATGCAGTAGTATATTATTAAATAAATGAAGTCACTTTAACATATTCCGCATACCCCTTTGTATATTTTACAAAATATTAATAATATTTTGTTAAAATAAGCAAAATAAGCATAATAAGAAGCATCACAATCACAATTGATGCATAGATATGGTTCTTCGCGCGTCGGTCTGTACTAGTAACCTTAACTATAGAGATATAAAAACATAGAGAGTTATTGGATTTTTCAGAAAAATACGTCATTGTGCTTTATTGCACAATTTACATTCAGTTAGGACTTTCTAGGGTTTTTTTGGATAGCTTCTTCGCTTCCTTCTTCTTGGACATTTTTTATAGCATGATGCACATCTTTTTCGCTCAATTTGACAACAATTGATCCACACTAACCCAATTTGGACCTTGTTGAATGGCTTGTGCTGGCACCGGTATAAACATCCTTTATATGTGCAGTTAGCTCTTCGATTGTATATCTTTTCTTGCACATGGTTATTGATAGCTGAATCGTTTATATGCAAATGAACAAATGCATAAAAACATTATTTAAAAAATGATGCGTATCCAGTCGAAGATTTTTAATATTTCAATGAGTAGACATAGTTCTTTGTCTTTTCCTATACACTTTTTACGCATATTTTTGTTATTTTTGGTACATTACAATCCAAATATAAACATTTTCTGTTTGATTGTGTCCAAATGAACAGAGGATGCGTTAAAAAAAAATCATGCGGATCCAGAAAATACGTCGTTTTTTTGTCTTATTTCGGTCATTTTTGGTACATTACAATCCAAACACAAATTGGTTTTTAGAACAATATCATAAATTAAACTGTTATTTTTAAACTATAATATATATATTTATTACTCATACGTATTGACCACCCATATATGGGTCACGGCTTAAAAAGTCTTAAATCAGTTGATTATAAAAAATAAATTAAATGATGGAAAAAGTAGTTTCAAAAAGATTAGCTAAAAAAATGATATAGAAATAAAAAATACTCGGATAGGCAAAGGATTAAATCAAAGAGATATAAAGATATAGAGAGCTTATTGGATTCGTCAGAGAAATACGTCATTGTGTCAAGAACATATGTATCTGTGTGTCCAATACATAGAGATATAAAGAGCTTATTGGACTCGTTACATAAATACGTCATTGTGTCAAGAATATAGCTGAACGATGATGTTTCTCTGCTATTGGAGGAAGAGAAATACGTCATTGTGTTATGTTTATATCTCTATGATCAGCTTACGATGACGTAGTATCAATTACTTTGTTTATAGTGGACACACAGAATACAGCTGAACGTTGTTTCTCTACTATTGAAGGGAATCAGCTCTCTCTATCTTTATATCTCTATGGATTAAAAATGTTTATCCCATTTATTTTTTTAAATGAAGCCAATGGCGTCATCCCCCTTTGATTTCCCACATGTTCTCCCCAGCCCTCCTAGTGGTGGGGAGGTAGGCCTTGCCTCATTCAACGATGATGATGAAAAAGAAGTAGAAGAAGATTCATTGGACAGTAAGCTGGTGGAGGAGCAGCAGCGGGAGCAGCTGAACGGCAGCAGCTCCATCATCATTTGGATTCTTCTTTTCTTAAGTTTTTGTTCTTATCGAATGAGCAGCAACTCCTCTTTTTTCCTTCTTTTTCCCTTTTTGCCTAAGTACCTCTGTCGTTGATAGAAGTAGTATTAGTATTAGTAGTGTTGGTAGATGATCATCGATGTGAAGGAGTGCATAATTGAGTGTTGTGATTCGTTAGTCGGACTCGACTTCTTCTCCTCCGACACTCCGGATACTCTCTGAATCGCTGTGGGTCTTAGCTCTATGCAAACCTGAGTTGATACAAATTGGTTGTATGGCTAAGCAGACGAGATGGGAGAGTCTTCATCGGGAGTGGAAGAAGAGGAAGATCCCTCTTCAAGCGGAGGTGGGTTATCATCCTTACTTACTATGGCCTCTCTTGAGATGGAGAGAGAGAGAGAGCGTTGAGCAGAGCAGAGCAAAGCAAAGCAGAGCTCCGCCTTTGAAGCTCTTGGAGAAGCCCTCTAAGTGAATCTTATCCCTCCCTCCCTCCTTCTTGGGAAGAAGCCCTTGAGTGTCCACTGAGACTACTGAGTAATAGAGCAAGAGGATCATAATCCGGAAGAGTTCTTTTCTCATAGCCAGACAGACAATCCACTCTGTAGACCTCAGTCTCTCTCTCACTCACTGTCACTCAGTCACTCACTCTCAGGACTTGATTGATCAACACACCTTCATTCTTGAGTTTGGAGTTCCTTCTTCTCTTCTCCTCTCTTCTCCTTGTAGTTTTGACCCTCTCTTCCTTCTCCTTTTCAGATTTGCCCCCCTCAGTGATGCCCCATTTCTTGTTGAGCCCCATGCGATCGTCTCCTCCTCTTTCTACCTTTGAATCTACACCTCCGTTTCCGCTCGTCATGGGCGTGTGGATGTCTTTAGGATGTTGACGGCCCCCGTGGGATCCTCTTCATTAGTTCCTGAGTCTGTGGAGCTGGTCCCCGAGCCAGACTCCACGGGTTCCCTGGAGGACAGCCCCATCCTCCCCCTCCTCCCGCCCACAAGACGAAGCTCCCACCCTGTCACACCCTCTTCCTCTTCCAATAAACAAGCCATGGAGCGACGATGCTCCGAGTCATCCACCACGGCTCCACGCCCAATTCCACCGAGCCCCCTCCACCTATATGTCAGGCCAATGCAGACTGGAGTATTGAGGCGTCCAGCATGTCACATATCTTTGTGCCCATCGGATCCAGCAGTGACTCCTGTTACTTAAACAGCGAGTGCAAGAAGTTTGGGGCGCGCAGCAAGTGCGTCTCCTGTCGGATCGTGGTGCATGAGTCCTGCATGGAGAGCCTCAATGCCAAGTTCTTTTGCAAGCAGACCTTCCGGGAATGTGTTCGGAAGTACCGAGAGCAGACCTCCGTGGACCATCACTGGGTCCAGAGAAAAACCTGAAGGGCAAGTGCAAGCACTGCGGTAAGGCATTCAATAGCAAGCTGGGCTTTGGCTCCGTCGTCTGCGGCATCTCCTGCTCCTGGTGCAAGTTCTCCTATCACAACAAGGACAACTGCCTCCATCAAATGCACCAAGACAAGGACTGCGACCTGGGAACATTCTCCAGCGTCATCGTACCACCCTCATGGATCGTCAAGCTCCCCCGGAAAGGCTCCTTCAAATCCTCACTCAAAAACTCCCCTAAGAAGGCCTCAGGGGCCAAGTTGAATCTCCTGGAGGAAACGCAAAAGGAAAATAATAAATAACAACAATCGTAATAATAACAGCTCAGGGAAACCCTTTTGCATCAAGCCCATTCCCAAGCCCAACGTTCAGCCCATCCTTGTCTTCCTCAATCCAAAGTCCGGAGGCAACCAGGGCGCTAAACTCATGCAAAAGTTCCAGTGGCTTCTTAACCCAGACAGGTAAATAATAAGACCACTTCATTCACAAATAACTAGCTAAGGAATTGACTGAATATATTATTATTTATTTTTATTAATCAATCCTTGTTGCATACGATTATGAAAATTCATTATTTACATTTTGTTAGTTTTAATGTAATTGGAAAATGGTAATGGTTTGATATATAAACGTGTTTTAATCTTTTAAATTATGACAAAAATCGATTATGTTCAAGGTTAAAACTATGTTATAGAGAGGATTCCTTAGTACATTTGTACTCTTTCTCTGCACGATATATCTTAAGAAGAGACCGGGCCCTGGATAGAATGACAGCGACACTAAGGCTACTACATATATGCAGTGTTGTTCCCTAACGCGCGTGCGAGTAATATATTACTTAGTTATATTACTGCGACTAACTAGAGAGAACAAACATATTAGATATTACTTTCAAGTAATAACTAATATGTAATATCCTAGCTACATATTACTTTCGTGGAAAAAAATATTTGTCTGGCATTTTTGATGAAAATTAATGAACTGTGAATGTATTATGTGACGTCACCCAGTGGACATAAAAATGCAAACTAGGTTTGGTGAGGATTTTTACAAATCCTATTTGAATTGCCTTTACTTACTAATGTTTCGGAATGCTCAAAAAGTAATATCTAATATAAAGTAGTATATTACTTTTGAGAAGTAATAACTAATATTAAAAAAATATGTCTACGCAGTAAAAAGTAGTATATAACATACTACTTTCAAAGTAATATTCGACCAACACTGCATATATGACATAGAATATGATATATTTACAGTAAACCTCGTTAATATCCTCTACTTTTTGCATAAAAGCATATGTAGTTAAAAGTTTTCGATAACCCTAAGAAATTATTCAGCTCAATGTTAACTTTATCAAGTATTTGAAAGTAAAATGTAAGAATATACTTTGTAATAAGGATCAAATATATATTTTTATATATATTATTTAACCTTATTTTTATACGCATTTGAAAGTAAATTTACCTTGTCAAGCATATATTTTTAAATATTTCGAATAGTACACTTTTAATCAAAGTTCTGACTTGTGTTAGTTAACCTCCTATGATCTGTTCGATTCCTTAAGTGTGTTTATTTTGTGGTAGAATATTGTCAAAATGTGTATTTCTTATTTATAAGATATATTCAAATGATATTTACGAAATATAATTCTCTTGGAAGGAACAAAAAAATCCTTGAGAACATCAGGTCTTTCAAATATTTACTCTTTTACATTGAGTCTATATTAGGAACTTCCTAATTTGAAAACTATTTAAATTCAATTATCATGATATTTTAGGTCTTTTTTTCTTCTTAGAATGTATCTAAGTATTGTTTTTGAGATACCAAAGCCATTACTTTTCTTAAGGTTGATCTCGAAATACATTTTAAAATTGATTTTGAATAGGATTTCAGGAAAATGTATTGAAAATTAATTTCACCAAAATGTGATCCTTTTTATTTTCTACTTTTATTTACTTTGAACGGAGCCCCTTTGAATAAGACTTATTCATAGAAATATGAATATTTTAAGAGCATATTTCTTATACCGATGTATTTATTTGCTACACAAATCTTTGTCTTCAGTAGTTGTTATTGAAAAAATTGTCAGAAAACGAACAAATATAATTATATGAAATATCTATTAAATTTGTTTATTTCTTTAAGAAAAATAATGTTTGTCCTAGCTATTTATTTATAAAAAAACCTATAATTGTGCAAGGATGTATCTATTTTTTAAAGGAATAATCATAGTTATTGAAAAGAAATGGTTTGTTTGCCGGATGATGTGTTTGACTTGGTTACTACTAGCTTTTATTGAAAAAATAATGAATCCATTCAAAATGTATTATTTTCGTTTATTTTTATATTCTTGTTTTTTAGGTTTTCGACTTGACCCAGGGGGGTCCCCAGCCTGCCATCGAGATGTTTCGTAAGGTCCCCAATATCAAGCTCCTGGCCTGCGGTGGTGACGGCACGGTGGGCTGGCTCCTCTCCGTCCTGGACAAGATCGAAGTTGATCCCAGCACCTCCGTGGGCGTTCTTCCCCTGGGCACGGGTAACGACCTGAGCCGCTCCCTCGGCTGGGGAGGAGGCTATATTGATGAACCCATCTCCAAGATCCTGAACGGTCTCCAGAGCGCCCGTGAGATCAAAATGGACCGATGGATCCTGAAAGTTGAGCGGAACCCGGACTACCCCTCCACGGAGAAAGGCGAGGACGAGCTGCCCCTAAACGTAGTCAACAACTACTTTTCCCTAGGGGTTGACGCCCAAATCGCCCTGCAGTTCCACGAAGCCCGCGAAGCCAATCCCAGCAAGTTCAACTCCCGGATCCGCAACAAGATGTTCTACGGGCAGGCCGGGGGGAAGGATCTCCTTCTCCGGAAATGGAAGGACCTGTCCGACGAAATAGAGGTGGAGTGTGACGGGAAGGATATCACGCCCAAGCTCAAGGAGCACCGTGTCCACTCCGTCCTCTTCGCAAATATCCCCAGCTTCGGCTCCGGTACACGACCCTGGAACCGCGGTAACGGGGACCAGAGTATCGACGACGGACTTATCGAGGTCATGGGTCTCACAACCTACCAGCTACCCCTCCTCCAGGCCGGTGGACATGCCACCTGCTTCACACAGTGCAAGACAGCCGTCGTTCGGACGCGGAAGACCATTCCCATGCAGGTGGACGGGGAGGCCTCTCGACTTAACCCCGCAACAATCACACTCAGTTACCTTAACCAAGTTTCCATGCTCGCCAAGAAGAAGGGTGACTCCTCCAAGAAGGGCCACGTCTCCTACAGCTCCGAAATTACCATCAAGCTCTCCGTCTCCCGCATTTCCATGCCAGACTACGAGGCCTTTCACACGGACAAGGACCGCCTAAAAGACCTGGCAGTCTCCTTAGGTCAAATCACGACGACCACCAACGCAGACTTGGAGGCCGTTCGCTCCTACATCAACAAGCAGATTCTGGAAAACAAGCAGAGCTCGGAGTGGTGCTTCATTGACTCCGTGACGGCCATTCGGTTCTTCCGCATCGACCGGGGACAGGAAACCTCCACTACGTCACAGACATTTGCGACGAAGAGCTCTACATCCTGGAAATGGACAGCCCCAGCCTCAACGACGACGAGAAGCATATAATGGAGTCTGCCATCAAGCCTGCCACTCCCCCGCCATCCACAGCAGTTGAAGAGTCTTCGCCCCAGCGTCAAGTCTTCGCCGTTGCTCCCCCTCCGAGCAGCAACAACAACAACGGAGTCTTCGAAGAGCCCATGATGAGTGAATCTGGCGGCGGGGTTCCCTTGGAGAAGACGACGGAGGGCGTCTTGAAGGCTGCCCGCCTGGGGGACATCAAAATGCTAACAGATCTCTTCAAGGAGAACTACTCCCTCCTCTCTATCGACGAGACGGGGAAAACAGCTCTCCACTACGGAGCTCGATTCGGGCACAAGGAGATCATCAAGTTCCTCATATCCAAGGCGCCCCCCTCCATCTTGGACATGGTGGACAACGAAAAGGGTCAGACGGCTCTTCACAAGGCCGCGGGCTACAAGCGGCGCACCATTTGCTGCATGCTCGTCGCCGCGGGTTCCTCACTCTCCATCCAGGACCAAGCCGGGCTCACCCCGCGACAGCTCGCCGTCATCGCGGAGGACCACGACCTCAGCTCATACCTGGAGAGCCAGGAACACTTTCAAAATGACCAGGACGTTGATTTAGAGACTCCAGTCTAATCAGCAATCATAAACATAGGTTTTTACACGTTGTAATAAATATTATTATTATTATATAGTCAGTAAGGCTTTTTTAAATAGTGTTTCTAATGATATCAAGGACATTTTATAAACGTGGTTGGTCCTCCTTTTATTAAAAAAACCATCATTTGTATCCTATTGTCATGGACTGCCGAGAACTCTGGGCCATTGGACTTATCATCATATATCCATATGAAAGAAGGCCCATTTCTCCCTTTCCATATAATATAATAGCCCTTTCCCCATCATTCCTAAAGTCCTTTTGTTGCCCCATTCAAAGATATTATTTTTCTATAAAAAAGACAAGATCATCTTGGGTTAACCTCTTTCTTTTTTCTTATATATATACACACACATCATATATCTTTTAAAAATTTGTCAATCTGTATACATTATTGTAATTATTAATACTAATACTATATGAAGGAGGAAGAGACATTCATAAGAAAGGATTATTCATCATCAAATCATCTGTGATTCGCTCTTTTTTAATATATACATACATAGACTTATTATAATTATCATTACACAGTATATGCTCACACATACACACACTCACACCTATTATATTAACTTATCATGAGAAAAAATCCCTCCTTCCCATTCCTCACCCTCACTGTTATACTCCTCACTCACATATTTCATATATAATTAATCTATCTTTTTAACTTCATTTTATCTCTTTTTACGCCCCGCCCCCCTTTTTATTATTTTTAAAAGCATAATCACATAATATTATGACAGGAAAAAACACCCCCTCATTATCTCCTGTACTGCCGCCTTTTTTATCTTTTTTTGCATTTTATTTTGTGTGTCATTTCAAAATGTTGGAAAACAAATAAGGATTTGAATCTCAAGGCGTCATCTGTGATCGTTATTTAGTTCAATGACAACCTTGTAATACTAATAGTAATAATAATGCTATACATAAAAGAAATTCGTCAAATGAAAGAACCAACTTTTTTGTGCCCCACCCCATGCCTAAGTCAAAGAGATCCATTTTTACTTACTTTGTTACTCTATTTTATTATTATTACATATTCTTCTTCTTCCTTCAGTCAACCTTTATACAACATTTCACATATATTTTTTAAGGAGTTTGTCATATGCCCCATATGAATACAATGATTCTTCCATTAATTTAAGAAATAATAATGATATATAAGCATATAAAAAATACTTTCTTTTGTTTCTCAATAAATGCATCCTCGTCACTCACTTTGATGATGATATAAAAAACCACCCATCTATTTGATCCTCCATTTTCCAGGAAGGTGTTCATTATGTCTGGAAAGGATCCCATCGTTGTCCTCAAGGACTATCTCCGCCATCAGAACCGTCCTTACTCCGTTAACGACCTTGTCCTCAACCTCCACAAGGAGTTTGGTAAAACAGCGGCTCAAAAAGCCCTAGACTCCCTTGTCGCAGATGGAGACGTCATTGAGAAGGTCAATGGAAAGCAGAAGGCCTATGTCATCAATCAGGCCAACATGCCCACGGCCAGCGAGGCTGAGCTCTCAAAGCTGGACTCCGAGTTGCACAGGGGCAAGAGGCACTCAAAGAGCTTAATGGAGGCCTCCGAGCTAAAGAGAGCGCTCTGAAGAACATGGAGTCCTCCCTTACGACGGAAGAGGCTCTGCGTAGAGTTAAAGAGTTGGAGGGCACTGTCTCGGAGATGGAGGAACGACTAGAAAAGCTTTCGAGCAACTGCGTTCTCGTCTCCAAGGCTGATAAGGAGAATGTCATGAGGGGTCATGAGAATGCCGTTAAGGAATGGAGAAAGCGGAAACGTATCGTTCTTAATATTACGGAGGCAATTTTGGAGAGCTATCCCAAGTCGAAAAAGACGCTGTATCAGGAGATTGAAATAGAGACGGATGAAGATGCTGGCGTTCAAATCCCTGATATTTAAATAAGATGTTTCTTGGAAAATTCAATCTCTTGTGTTTTGGCTCTCCATGAAATTGAAGCTGCATCGCTCAAAAAATATGTGATGACGCGTCCAGAGTCCTCTTAATCAATAATGAAAGTTCCTCCTTGTATCTTTTTGAATATTTCAAAATATATATGTTTTGCTAGGCTTTTCGGGTGTCCCTATAAACTTGTGAGGACACCAAAAAACGGATACGATTGCAAGCACTCGAAAATTATGTTATATTAAAGTTCCTTATGATTGTATAATAATAATGAATAGAAATGTATTCTCTTAAATTTTGTCTGAAGGACCGAAAAAAGAATATAGGATACAAGTTCTTTCAAATGGAAAAAATGGTTGTGTGTTATAATGAATGCAGATGCATTGAAATGTATGATATATATTAAGACTCTATAATAAATTTTTGATAACAATTTTTTTTAAACTCGTTTCTCGAAAATTAGTTGTTTATAATGAGGCATATGAATTACGGATATTAACTATTCCACAATTGCGGGGTCTTAAGAAATCAATTTAGCGAAATCAAAATTGGTTTAACCAGAATATTACACTTGGGTTATTTATGCTCGTAGAATCGGAACGAAATTACGTCAATACCGAATACTTATTTGGCTGAATTTTTATTCTATTTTGGAAACCATTTAGGTCAACTATCTTTAATTACAATTATTAAAGGAGATGTTGAACCTGACTTGTTCCTTCCCACCTGAAATATATCCGCTATTTCGATCCGCTTTAAGGCGGCATATGGAATTAGTCATGTTAATTTATATTATCGAAACTATCTTTACAAGTTACAAAGAATATTTTAAATAAAAATTATAAAGTTATGCCTTGTGGCATTAAAAAAATCCGTTTGGGAATTCGCAATATTCTGAAAAATTCAAATAAATAATACATTCGGCCCTCGCATCTTCGCCCCTCAACATCTCGCTGTTCTTTTACTACGCGACGACGGCTTGGCTCCTGTTTGAGGT
Source organism: Caligus rogercresseyi (assembly GCA_013387185.1). Taxonomy (NCBI): domain Eukaryota; kingdom Metazoa; phylum Arthropoda; class Copepoda; order Siphonostomatoida; family Caligidae; genus Caligus; species Caligus rogercresseyi. Next base: position 29,011,280 of record CP045895.1, read on the forward strand.
TGAAAACTGGTAATCTTCGAAAAGCAAGATGGCGGCCCAAAAAAAGGACGGCCGCGTAAATGTGTTCAGACGCACGTACGACAACAAGGCAAAATGGCGGTAGGTTTAAGCACGCCGGGTGATGTCAAATATCTCTAAATTTCAGCATATATCAACATCACAACCCTCATATATATATCGCGGTGGTCGTGTAGTGGATCCGGGCCGTCGCGACTTTGCAAGGACGACTGTAGTACTGAAATTAAAATAATGTGAACAGTAAACAAATTACTTAAAACTATCAAACGATAGAAATCAATTTTTGAGACACGTCGATGAATAATTTTAAACTGCGGTTTTATAAATAGGGCAGGGAGTTGATCTGAATACCTAATTGTTGATATTAAAAAGTTTAGGCTGAACTATTGTTGTTATTTTATCATGCTGATGGATATATATAGAGTAAGTTTATTGCTTTAGGTAGAATTAGATCCATACAGATTAGCGACCATTTTTCTCGATACATGTAATGTCCAAAACGATGCACCAATATAATAAATACTTGAGAACAACTTCAATCAATCCTGAGACTGCATTAAACTCAGTAAGAAAGAGAAACTTACAGATTTGAACATAATATGAAAAACACTTAATGGTTGTTGTTGCTCTTTTTCAACTTACAAATCCCGATAATAAAAGGATAGCCATAAAAATATTAACTTGCAATGCCATAAGCGCTAAACGATTGCCTGGAGTCCATTTGTAATTTTTTACAAATTACAGTCGACCCTCGCTACTTCGCCCCTCGACATCTCGCAGTTCTTTTACTACGCGACGACGGCTTGCCTCCCGTTTTTTCACGGCAAAACGTCCCCATATGAACTCAATGGCAGAATTTTCACACAAATTTTTAAAGATGTTTGAGGTTGAAAACTGGCAAATCTTCAAAAAGCAAGACGGCGGCCCCAAAAAAAAGGTACGGCCGCGTACATGTAGTCAGACGCACGTACGACAACGAGGCAAAATGGCGGTAGGTTTCAACGCCGGGTGATGTCAAATCTCTCTAAATTTCAATATATATCAACATCGCGACCCTCATGTATATCGCGGTGGTCGTGTAGTGGATCCGGGCCGTCGCAACTTTGCGAGGGACGACTGTAATTGTCAAACTTATCGTTCCTCATATCTTTAAGGACTGGTGAAAGTGATAATCTACAAGTTTTTAAAACTTAGGGATAAGAGTTTGGTATCATTTTATCACAAGCGGCAGCCACTCAATGTTATCTTCATAAGTAGCAAGTAAGAGCATTAAGCAGCCAAACTGAGTTGGCGTTTGTTCTTGGATCAAAGAAGGTGTGGTGTATCAATTCTGCATAGTTACAAATTGAATAATACTCCGTTTGGATTATATATATATCATTATTTTCAGGAGGAGTTTATATTTGAGGAAACACACTTAATTTGATATCATATTCATTCTGCTAGCAAAAATAATATAATAATAGCATTAAACGTATATTTGAGTAAATCATCCAATCTTAGTATTGGAGGGAGGAGGCTGCCATCTCTCCTTAGTGATCCAAGAAGTTTCGTAGTCTGATCCACGAGGCTGTCGATTGACCCAGACCTGATGCAGGGAGACCAGGAGCGTATGATGTACAGGCAGACTGCTGTAAAGCAGTTGCTTGCATTGTTTTCGTAGCCGATTTCTAGCTGTCGCATGAGAGACTCAACGTCCCTCACTTCCTTGTCAAAGGAAACTCCTCCAAGAGAGCCACTGAGTGAAACTTGAAGAAGAACCCCATGAGAGTCAACTGAATGACACCCCAAACGCTTAGAAACAGCCCACGGCACTTAGTTTGGGCCCACATAGCTTAATCCTCTTCATTTTCTGAGGAGGCCAACCAGCTGTTGCACAATGTCAAGGCGAGAAAATAATAATAATATTCAATGGTTTATTCTTTTTTTTCTTCTTTCTTTCCCTCGATTGAAGGTATTATTATTATATCATTTACTCAATGAGGTCCCTTTTGCAAGTCATTTGCACTGATATTTTGCCTGGAATATTTGGTTGACCAGAAGATGCTCAGAGATGCTGTGGTGGAATCATCATTCCTTCTTCCTGAGGCTTTTGAAGGATCTTTCTTCCCTTCTTTTCCCCTCTTTCTCTCTGTTAGTATTATTGTTCATTGACGTAAGGAACAACACATCATCGAAAAATAAAGTACTACTCTGAATATAACAAGCTGAAATAACATAACTTTTTTTATATCTGTCATTAATATCGGCGGTAGAAGAGTGCATGAATTATATTATATCTGATGTGTCATCATATATATATACTATATATATATCTTTGATATCTATATATATGATACTATATATCATATTTCGTTCAGCGTTCAAATATAAAATATCAGTTGTTCGTTCGCTTAATAAATAAAAATAGCGTTCCGTTCAATGTTTTTGCGTTGAGCATTCCGTTAGCGTTCAGCGTTCAAATATTAAAAAATAATATTGTGTAATTTTGAATCTATTTCAGGTTTTTTTTTTTTAAATGAACCCGAAACAATTTTCAAATGATATAAATTTGTTGACTGGATCTAACCCTGGGTCCGCAGAACGTCTATATTTACAACATAAGAGGTCTTTTTTTAGAAAAGAATCTCCAAAAAAAGTGATGACGCTTTTTAGAAAAGAATGTCGAAAAAATGTTAAGACGTTTTTGTAGAAAAGAATCTACAAAAAAGTCCAAGAATGTTTGGAAAAATTGAACGCTTAATGCAAAACTCTTTTTTTGCGTTTCAACGTTTAAAAAAAAAGTTGCGTTCCGTTCACAAGCTTGATATATATATATATACAGGCTTGCACGCGTTCCACTTTTTTTCGTTTTGTGCATCGTTCCGTTCAATTCTTTCCGTTCAATTCATCGTTCCGTTCAATTCTTTCCGTTCCGCGGAACGCCGTTCATTTTGCGTTCCGTTCAAAAAATTGGATTCCAAAAAAATTCTCATAAGAAGGTTCTTTACTTTTCACTGCATCCTCGTATGTATCGGTATAAATTTTAAACCAGACTTTAATAGTTTCGGCTTGAAGTTAGTTACCGCAATTAATGTTCCAAAAACTTTACAAACTTCGATAATATATTTAACATATAAAATAATTGAACCAGAGGCTCGGCCCGATAAATTAACATATTTTTACCCCAACCCAAAAATGTTACAATATGAAAAGTCAATATGTAAAAATCCCAACCACATATGGTCCACCGAATTTCTCGGTCTATACTACTCATAATTATTGCTTTATCTGAGAATAATTACGAAAAGTTTATTTATTTACAATCTTAAGAATACCATTAGTTTATAAATTACACTATTTATTTGCTTTTCGAAATATTTATCTCCTATCTTTTGCCTTGTCCTTCACAATAAAAGTTAAGATTTTAGAGAAGAGTCTCTCCAAACTGGCACTGCCGGAAGTATAACATAATATCGAATGAAATCTTTTTATCCTTTTATAAGCAATAATTGATTCCATTGCCTGAAACTCATCGGTTAAGAAGCAGTCAACCTCCTGCTTAGCTGAGTCAGTCTTCTTCGGCTCTTGGCACAGAAATTGCCTTTTTCTTCCGCTGCCGATTCTTGCAAAAGTTGGATACAAGGAAAATCTCCCAGTTCTTCGGCCTCCTCTAGTAAATAATTCTTGCTAACTCTTGCTTTGCGATGTCTAAAAAGCCCACTTTGAACTCAGGAGATATGTTGAAGCAATTAGCATCTCCCTACGTTCAAAGTAGACTCCAAATCTTCGTTTGATCCCAAAAGAGAGTGCATCAATTAACACTCTACACCTGACGCAGCTTCCCTCTCCTTAGTTTTGAGGTCAAACGATAATGATCGAAAGGGATAACGAACGAGATAAATAAAGTTCCGTTAGTAACTAAATAATTAAATTTAGAGACCGACAACAACTATGACTGATAAAAATGTATAATACATACTAAAATCGAGGTTGGTGATTTGAATATTATTTGAACGGAACACAAAAAGACAAATTTTAGCTTTCCGTTCAATTTTTCCGTTCCGTTCATCGTTCCGTTCAATTTCTTCCGTTCCGCGGAACGCCGTTCAATTTTACGTTCCGTTCACAACCTTGTATATATATATAAACAGAGAAAACAAATTGCTTCGCTCCGCCATTAATAAAGTATGAAAGATAACTGTAAGTGTCACACGCTGACAAGTCAGATACTCACCATTCCAATGCTCATCTGCCAGGGGTTGAAATTGCCATCTCCATCAAATCCTCGTTGCAGTTGATAAAATTTCACTCTGAACTCATTTCAAAACTTCTCTTTGCTAATAACAACCACAAGTAGGAAATCTTTTATCTATAATTGCAAAAATAAAACATTTTTGCCATTATTGTTTAACTCCTTTTACATGAGAATTTACTTAGTTGCATTCCCTCAAATACTTGCTTACCCATGTGTTTGAACCATTTTGTCCGTGAGTCATGATTTTCTTTTTCTATATTGTGTCATTTCTTTCTTGGTCAATTTATTTTTAGGCCATATTTGCTTGATTCAATTCTTCTATACACATTTTGCTAGTACAATAAATATAAAATTGTAATTGATGTTTGTTATATTGTGCAATTGTATTAGACAAATACATAGCTACACTATTATTAATCTACATCATTAACTCATAAATTAATATAATGTCTCTATATGTTTTATTCTAGAAGTATAGAAGACCATTTACAATATAGAGGGACTCTTGGGCTTCAAACTACGTATATTGGGTTTGTTTCAATTATAAAACCACTTATATATATATACAATGTCATTGGTGTCGTACATAGAGATATAAAGAGCTTATTCCCTTCAATAGCTGAGAAGCATGGCCCTTCAGCTGTCGCCATTGACCAATATAAACAAAGTAATTTGATCTACGTCATCGAAAGTTGATCATATAGATAGAAAGATTTGTTTATATTGGGCAATATAACGTATTTCTCTGAAGAATCAATAAACTCTCTATGTCTACGGTGTCGTATTATTTTCTGTATAGTGTGTATATATTAATAATTAAAAGAGTAAAATATAACATACATAGTTTTTTTGTCATGATATTAGAATTTTATAGATCATTGTCTAAAATTATCGAACCATTTTCAATCATATATGAAAATATTATCCTTTTCAGTTAAAATATCTAATGAAAACTTTTGATATTAGTATTTTGAATCCTTGTGAAACTATTCGACGACATATGGAATCCGTTATAAAGGATTATATAGCGAAGTCACATATTAGAATCCAATTATACTTTGCCAACTATCTCTGGACATGATCATCAAAAATTGGTTTCATGAGGTAAATTTATTTTGTCTAATAAATAACCCTTACATACAAAAGCGTTAGTGTACATCAAGTTTTAAAATACCTAACGTGTAAAAATATAATACTTTATGTCCAGCAAACTTTTTGTTTACATTCAGCAAATTGACTCAATTACCACAATTTATGGTTGTTGATTGTGACGTCACTCCTCATATGCATAGGTTGCGTGCGAGTTAACATCAAAATATAAGTTGAGTCCTGCAAAAATAGCTCTTCAGCTATCCCCCAGTGCAGATGGTAATTGAGTCCTATTTTTCTAATTTATCGACTTTCATTATTAAATTTTTTTCCAAGGACGTCTTTGTCTATTTTCTACATCCAAACGTGAACTTATAAGAAATTTGAACAAGAACGGATTTAAAAACCGGTAAAGATATTGAAGTGTCATTAACATCATAGAGATATAAAGATATAGAGAGCTGATTCCCTTCAATAGCAGAGAAACAGCGTTCTGTTGTTTCTGTGTGTTCAAAATAAACAAAGTAATTTGTACTACGTTCATTGTAAGCTGATCATAAGATATATTCTATCTCTATGATCAGCTTACGATGACGTAGTACAAATTACTTTGTTTATTTTGAACACACAGAAACAACAGAACGCTGTTTCTCTGCAATTGGGGAATCAGCTATCTATATCTTTATATATCTATGATTAACATACATACCCGTCGATTAATTGCAACTAACAAACTTCAGTCGTTTAAAATCTTGTCAAATACATCGTTAGTCCATTAGTCCTTTTTGCATCCCTAAATCAAACCCTTATTAATAAATTCATTAAAACTTGGTTCACCTCATAATGTTTTGAATGACTTCAATTATGCAAATGATTGAGAAAACATTGATTTTATCTCGCTTACTGTTCAAATCATGATTGTATTAATTTCATTTTCCAATATTTTAATAGAATCCCGTATTGGCATGGCCTTTTAAATTATATTGTTTCACTCTACACACCACGAGATCGAAATAGTATAGTTTTGCACTGTACCTTTTAAAATTATGGATGAATGTGAAAACAAGGTATTAATATTAAAATGGGCAATGGTTTCAAAGTCACGAATGTTTAACTTAGAAATAATTAATAAAATGTATTAAAAATAAAACTGTATTTCGATATCACCATATTTTACAGTCGAAAAAAAATAATTAATCTTAGTTTTTATAAACATTTTTTTGTATTTTGCTTATGCAAAAGTAACTATTTAAAAAAATATATTTTTTTAAATAGTATTTACTTTCATCTTGACAATAAAATATATAATTTGGAAAAAATATACTAAGAAAATATAATAATAAAATCAATTTCTCCTAAATATATGACATATATTTTTTTTTTTTTTTTTGTTGCTTGACCCCCACAAACAAAAACTGAAATGTCGTAAACCTCCATTAGGTACTCCATCTATTATACTAACAAGTATTGTCATTTGGCAAACCAGCAAAGGTGTTAACCGACGCCATTTTGGAATTGCACCCCAGTATTTATCAATAACAGTCAATCATTTGGCGACTCTTGGTTAAGTGACATAAATAGCAATTGACTTTTAATCAATGGAATGAAGACTTAATTTTTTGACTTAATCGTGTTATTATTCAGCACTTTTCGACATCTGTTGTTTTTTACGCATTAAGCCGAGATTCGCTCACTGCAGGCATTGATAACATTTGACAAAATCTCTTTTTCTAAAGATCGGAGAGATACGCAGTAGCGATGATGGAGTGGAAGACCCTTCTCCTTAAGGATTTTCTTATCTTCCTCAAGTGATTGTGGATACGACTTGAGAAGGAGCTCACAGCGTGTTTTGAGGAAACCATAGGCCTTGGGATCCACAGACACCTTTTCCTCACCCTTCAGAGAAGCAATCTCCTCATCCTTAGTAAGGGTGTCCTTTAGCTCCTCCTCGCTCATGGCGTTCACACGGATGAAGGCCAAAAGAGAGTCCTCTATGAGGTGGTGGATCTTTTCGAAGCGAATACGAGCCCAGAGACACAGATCCAGTCACCTTTCTAGTAGCTCATTTTTGAGCTCAAAGAGTGGATCATTTCGTCCAAAGGCGATTTTAAGGGAATAAAAGTTCCCAGCATTCCCCTCAGGGACAAAACCGTTGTGTATTAGGAAGTCCATGTTGCCTCGCGCCCCGTAGAAGATGTTAAACTCCTGTCCATGCTTAAAAGAAAGTTGGATAGACATAAGAGTGAGTCAGAGTCCAGATCAAAGTCTGTGGAGAGGACAGGGGCTCTGATGCGTGATTGGCCAAGTCCCACAGGGGTATGAGGGCCGTAGAGACTAGGGAGAGACCATGGGCGTCCGGCTTTGTAGTAGGAACTTTGTTTTGTCGCGTGGTCACGGTTGAGACGGCCCATCGGTATTCCTCGTAGGTAAAGTAGTCACGGAGCATCATGTTTTGAAACTTGCGGTAAAAGTATGCGTACTGGCGCGCAACGAATTTGTACTGCTTGAGGGCGTCCACGAGGCTTGGAGAGCCCTTGAGAGCTCCAAGTCCGCAATGGAGTAATAGAGAACGAGCTCAGGGTAGGAGGTGGGTAAAGCATTTATATATGGCTCCCAAAAGGATGCTGGCGAGTTTTTTTCGATGAGGAGATGAAGGGCTAAGGCGACATGGGGCATTGTCTTAAGCATGGGGTCTTTATCAAAAGGGATCCAATGGAGGAGTCCCTTGCCGTCTCTGAGGACATTATGCACTTTCGAGGGATTCGAATGACAAGATCTCCTTCATTCAGACCCTCCTCTTTGCTCACAAATAAGCCGCACTCCTTGGTATTGAGCTCTTTAGGCTCCACGCCCTGTATGAGGCCTCCATGAGACTCCAGCCACTCCAGTAGGTGAGGCATGTGCTTGGCCCGAGGGCCAATGAGCCGACGATTCATGTTAGTGGCCTCCAGGACCATGACTTTCTCCACGAGGGCTCGGATCGCCTTGTGCTCCTCCATGAGACGAGATGGAGTCAAGGGCTCTGAAGCAAAGTTGAAGCATTTCTATAAAACAGAGGATAAATGAATGATAATTTAAAAAAAGTAGAATAAGCATCCTTACCTCAAGAAGTTTCTCAACAAGGGCATTTAGTTCCTCTCGCTTGTTGGCCGGCATGGGAGAAAATAGATCCGACATGAGATCCGATAAATCCGTTTTGAGCTTTTGCTTATTGCTTCCGCTCTTGTTCTTACGTCCCATCCTTAATTTGGATTTATAAGGATATTATTATAAATAACGAATTGGGTAGTCCTCCTTTTAATATGATAATAAGCTATGTTTGTGTATGAGGAAGAAGGAGAGTTGCATCAGATATATAGTACAGGACTCAAGGAGTAGAGAGGGGTAACGAAATTCCATTGATGTCATCGATATATGCAATATGACTCGTCAGCTAAAAGTGAAGGAGTGATACATACATCTATCAACATTAAATAGATATATAATTGTATCGAATCGCAACTTATTAAACCGCCATAGGTAAGCATCGTTATATATACCTCACAATTCTTGAAATGATCGTTAATGGTCTCTGAAAAATTGGTTCTTTTTTTAGGAAATGTAGGTTTGAATGGTGTTTATGTAGCAATCAAGAATATTAATCGAGTTAATGAAGCGTTAAAGATGACAGGCGTTATGGCTATACATCTTTTTAGATCTTCATTTAAGCAGATTTAGGTTAATGTTATCGTTTATATTCCTTCTTTGAATATTTGATAATAAACTGGTTATATCTATATCTAAATAGACAATGGTTCTCGTAAAACGAAATATAACGAGTAATTTAGACAACAACTTCATTTCTTACATCACAATGATTAAATTCTTATGTTACCGAAGCTTCATATTGAATTTTTTACTTTTTGCATAATAAGTATTTTCTTCCATTTGATGAGTCACATATTAAAATCATATAACCAAGATGACGTCACGGGAGACTTGATAATGCTTCATCCTTTTTTCTTCACCCAAAACGTTTTTTTTTTATTAAGGCCTTGGACTTTTTAATGTTAGTATAAATAGACATTCAGGCCGGCCAGGCTCTGCTTGCCTTTCATTTCTTATTAATAGTACTAAAAAAACTGGGCGCCGGTTATGTGGGTGGCGGCAGCGTGTATGTACCTCGTTCTGAGTACAATCCTTTTAAACTATATTGAATCTAGTTATTTTTTAGAAATATATTTTTTATACGCCATAAGGTTCATATCCTAAGAAAAAACTGTTAACCTTTAATCCAGATATCTCCTTTTGGCCAAGATCATAGAGGTATAAAGATATAGAGAGCTGATTCCCTTCAATAGCAGAGAAACGATTCTAGGGTAATCACCCCCCGACAATCACCCCTGGACTAGCACCCCCCGGGCATTTACCCCCGTTTGTAATATTTCTTATCTCTTAAAGTCCACTTATGAAGTAACTATGTTTTCTAGTTATTAACAAAGATAACGTAACTGGTTACACGCAGTCCAGTTCTTTAGAATTAAATCTGTATAAATTAAACGTACATAAATTTGCAAATTTCGTGTCTTAGACCTTATATCTGGGATATATATGTACAACTAGACAACCATACAGTTTGTAACCTATCAACTCAAGATATCTTATTTATCTCATATGGGTCCTAATCTATTTTCTAAGATTTCATCAAGGAACCACTGTCCTAAATCGAAGACTATGATCATTGGAGAAAGTGACTATTTGAAAATCAAAAACTCATCTACTCAAAAAGTTGACATATAAATTTTATTCTCAATTATTATTATATTCATTTCTTCACACCCGAAAACGTATTCCTGTGGCTTTTTTAAGATAACCAAGTCCCTATTAGTCTTCGCAAGCAGCGGAAAAGGAGATCAAGAAGGTGGTTCACCAGTGACGTCACCTTTGTTAATAGCTGGAAACATAGTTAGCTTCATAAGTGGACTTTAAGAGATAAGAATATTACTAACGGGGGGTAAATGTCCGGGGGGTGATTGTCGGGGGTGCTAGTCCTGTTACGCAGAGAAACATCGTTCAGCTGTATTGTGTGTGTCCACTATAAACAATGTAATTTGTATTACGTCATCGTAAGCTGATCATAGAGATATAATCTATCTCTATGATCAGCTTACGATGACGTAGTACAAATTATTTTGTTTATTTTGAACACACAGAAACAACAGAACGCTGTTTCTCTGCAATTGGGGAATCAGCTCTCTATATCTCTATGGCCAAGATCCACACTGGGTAGGTTGCGTAGCTGATTTTCTAGCTTTGTCCAGTGTTGTCAGGGGAGTTGTTATGACGTACAACAATAAACAATCATATCCTAATAAACAAAAATAGTTATATACATGCTGTTTTCTTAGCATTGCTTGGGATGTGAGTAAAACACTGCTTTTCGTATTATGGTTGAGAAGTAATGGGAGGAGGCTGCTGAGCATGTTCGTCCTTTCGGAATGCAAGTCCCTTATCCGTCTCCCTGCCCTTCACTTGGGGCGAAACCTTCCCGAGGCCTTGAGTGAAGAGATCAACCGTAAGCTTTCCAATCGAGTGGTTCACAACGTGGGCCTTGCAGTCTGTCTCTTCGACATCCTGGAGATCGGGGAGTCCTTTCTTTTCCCCGGGATGGGGCCTCTCATACGCGCGTCAATTTCCGTATACTTGTCTTTCGTCCCTTCATGGAGGAAGTGATCAATGGGAAAATCAAGTCATGCTCCAAGGACGGTGTTCAGGTCTCACTGGGGTTCTTTGAGGACATCTGGATACCCCCAGAGGCTCTTCAGCATCCATACAGATTCGATGAAGCAGACCAAGTACGTCCTTACATCCATAACTGATATTCCTTCATTTCATATATTGACACCTTAATTTTCAAGCTATGATTAATTAGTACTTTTTTATTTATAAAAAAGGAACCATAAACTATCTTAATTAAGATGGGTTTATATCATTATGAATTTAGGGGCCTTCAAAATTAAACAAAGATGATAAGAAAACCTCCCCAAAGCTTTCTTCTAAGATAAATGCTAATTTAGCATTGATTTTTTAAACTACGTATACATTAAGTACCAAATAATTTTGACTCCTTTATCCTTTGGTTTCGGCTATGTAAATGCTTTAATACATTATATTATTAAATTCTTATGTATTACGTTTATCTGTCGAGTATTAAGGTTTATTATTATTATTAAATGGAATTAAGCCGAACAGAGAATCTAAATATTAAGCCATTAAATTCAACTTAAAGCTCTTTGGCACACCTCACGTATTCATTAATAATAGTATACCTTTAGTAAATAGGGGGGTATAGTTTTAATATTTATTAATAGCTATTCCCGCAAAATGAATCCTACTTAAACAACTTCTATCAGCCGCAGCCATAGAGATATAAAGATATAGAGAGCTGATTCCCTTCAATAGCAGAGAAACATCGTTCAGCTGATTCTGTGTGTCTACGATAAACAAAGTAATTGATACTACGTCATCGTAAGCTGATCATAGAGATATAAACATCACAATGACGTATTTCTCTTCCCTCCTATAGCAGAGAAACATCGTTCAGCTATATTCTTGACACAATGACGTATTTCTCTGACGAGTCCAATAAGCTCTTTATATCTCTATGGTGTCCACTATAAACAAAGTAATATGTACTACGTCATCGTAAGCTGATCATAGAGATATAGAGAGCTGATTCGCCAATTGAAGAGAAACAGCGTTCTGTTGTTTCTGTGTGTTCAAAATAAACAAAGTAATTTGTACTACGCATCGTGAGCTGATCATAGAGATAAACAAATATTTCTGTCTCTATGATCAGCTTACGATGACGTAGTACAAATTACTTTGTCTATATTGGACACAAAAATACATCTGAAAGGAATAAGCTCTCTATATCTTTTTATCTCTATGGCCGGAACAGGTGGTGGTTCATAAATAAACCACTGATATATGTAATCATTATTAACTGGTAAATTCAGTTCAATAAGAGAGTGTATTCCTTGAATAACATGTGTATTTAACATATAGCTAATCTGCCATCCCACACCATATTACATGAATACATAATTTAGTTGAAATCCATTATTTTCATAATAATAGTTTTAATTTATAAAGGAATCTGGCAAATAAATTTTATGAGCATAAATGACCTTTTAACACATATTTAACACAGTTATTGTTTTTTTTGCATATTTCACACACTTTTATAAATTTTGAGGAGGTTGCAAATTTTTTTCTTAGAAAAAAATCTCCGCAACATTTATTTTTATTTAAAAAACAACAACACTATCCAGAATATCATAAACAAACATTTATTGAACTTCTTTTTTTAACGTCGTTAATTTTCGCCCAGAAAACAAAAATTATACTTGTTTCACATATTTAGCATTTTTACTTATTTTTCTGAGTATTTAGTTAATTCCCCCCCACATTTTTGGCATATACGTCAATATTTTTGTTTCAAATTCCTTCCTAAACTCTACATGAGAGTTACTCCTAATATCTAAACTTCAATCTCTTACCTATAAATAAAGCGTTAAAGTAAAGTAGCGCATGCAAGGAAAAAGTAAACCAAAAAAATTGGCCAAAATTTTGATTATTTTCTTTAACGTTAGATGTCACTAATCCATGAAATTAGTCATAATCCTATTTAAAACCGGTTTAAAGGGATTAAGTTTGATGATTTGAAATAATATATCAAATCACTACAACATTGTGCGAGATTTCAAATATAAATAATAAAAGACTTTATTATTATTTTCAAAGAGCTCTAGCATCAAAGCAGCGCCCCTTACGGACTAAAGAAGAACTATAATTTTGGCCAATTCCTTTTGGGAAAAAGGAAGAATTTTATGTTATGCATGCCCTACTTTACTTTAACTCTTTACCTATAAACTTCACCACCATTTATAATTATTATTATAACCAGTCTGGGTATGGGAATACCCCACAGAAGACGGAGAGAAACACGACCTCTTCATGGACCCAGGTGAAGAAATCCGTTTCCGCGTCACAGCAGAGACCTCTCAGACACTTCCCCCAACGTAGATCCCAATGCTGAGGGACAATCCGGGGAGAGCAATGATAAAATCCCCTACACCATATCCGCCTCCGTCAATGAGCCCGGACTGGGACTCCACTCTGGTGGAATAGCCCATCATAGCAAAGCACACCATAAAAAAAACCATAGACAATTTTTGTTTTAAATTCATTTATATTTTTATGTTTGAATTTATGACACACACACTTATATGAAATATAATCTATATTTATTTATTTCCACGACGATCCTTTCGTCTCTTTGAGCGAGCTCCCGTTTCTTGGGGAAGGAAGGGATAACAATGTCCCCACCACGGATTTCGTCAGCAAGGGACGACTCATCGATCTTTTTCACGACCTCCACGTGAAACTGCATGTCTCTTATATTATCCTGAATAATTAAATATATATATATACATGCATGCATTAGCTAAAAAACAATACAATAATAATATTAAACGAACCTCCAACTCCAAGACCTTTTTCTGCGTCTCGTCTTTGAACTGAATGGTCTCCTTCAGCGTGGAGGAAATTTCACTCTAAAATGATGAAAAATATTTGTGTACAAAGTATTGAAAAAAGAAGAATCTTTTACTTGATTGCACCGAAGATGTTCATTCATTTGACGTTCATCCTTGAGATCAGAGAGGGTTTTGTTGTACTTGGATGTTAGAACGGAGACTTTTCTTTCGCTCTTGTTTTTGTCCTTTAGGATGTTGTCCGCTTGAGACTTGAGCTCAGTTTTTTCAACACTTAGGGACTTGATTTGTTCGGCGAGGCCCTCAATTTCCTTCTGGGTCTTTTCTTCTATTTTGGATATCATTTCCTCGTAATATCTGAGTGTATGTAATGGGTATTTATTAATGGGGATTTGAAGGTACTTTAGGATTGAATCAATCTTGATTATAAGCAGCACATAGAAGAATCTGCGTTGATAACGTTTATAAGACATTTAAAGATTGTAGTTTGTACCATATAATATAATTATTAATGAAAATATTGAAGTTATCACAATTGGCACGTATAAAAATAAAATGATATATATATATATATATACGCAAAATTAAATTTATTAAGATGTATGTCTTTTTGGGCAATTCAAATTGTAAAAATCTACTACTTTGATTTGTTCGGAATGAAAATGTAACCTTCAACCTCAGTGATTCTTGATTTAGTAGATAATCACCAATATATATATATATACATTATTTTAATTCCCAACAACTCAGGTACATTTTTAAATATATAACCTGATAAATAATAAAAAATCACTTAAAATACGCAATTCCTTCTAAGATCGTGAGGAAAGTAATCAATGAAAAAAAAATGAACAACAAAAAGACTTGTAGATTAGACTTATAAAATTAAATCAACATTACTTTATCAATTTAAAATCCGGAATGTCAAAAGAATCTCAACTTTATATAAATGCAAGCTTTAACCATGGTTACGAATGAAGGTTTAATATTCGTCTATGAATATAACCCAATGCTTAATTTTCATATTATCATTAATAATAAGCCTTGGCATTTTAATGATCCACAACTACAACTTTACCTCCGTTGTGACTCCAATTGCGAAGTTAGTAAGAATGTATATTCAAGCTGAATGGAATCCATTTTTTCTTCCGTGTTGACGGATAAGTGATCTCCTCCTCCTCCTCCGCCTTTCCTCTCTAGGTTGAGGTTCCCTTCTCCATTCCCCTCAGTCTCCACCAGCTTTCCGTCCGCGGAGTCCGTCTGGACGAGGCGATGCACAAAGTTATCCCCGACATAGTCCCATACACGCCGCTGGTCAAGCTCCATGGTATAGCAGTGCTGCGTGGCAGCAAAGTGTGCGTGAGAGTGTCCTCCCACGTAGCGCCCACAGCCCACATAGCCGCAGATGAGGCAGATCCAGAGGTCCTCGCAGGACTGGCACTCCGAGCACTTTTGCTCCGCCACGACCTCGGGCGTTTGAACGTAGCGGCAGACGGGACAGGAGAGGTCCTCCCACTTGGAGAGGCAGGAGCCGTGGAAGGTGTGGTTGCAGAGAATGGTAAGGACCGTGGAGACGGATTCGTCCATGCGCTCTAAGCAGATGCTGCACAGGGGCAGCTCCGTGTGGTCAGAAAGGGGGTAGTACTCAGACTCCTTGCAGGTCTCCACCTTGGACACGTAGACTAAGGAACATATATCTGGCTCAAAAGAGTTGAAGCCGCGCCGTTAAAGGCCTGATAGAACTCATCCGCTGCCTCCAAGCAACGAAAGCGAAACAGGGCCTACAAGTAAAAGAGATATCATCAATAGAAAAGTGTATTATTTTAAATGTTCCATAATTAATTCAATGTGGATTTGTTCAGTTGTAATTGAACATTTTTAGCGTTTTCTTCAGGGAAAGAGGGTAAATTAAAACTTTGAATACGAAGTTTTTTAAATATCTTCTTATGATCATGAACAAAGAACAATTTAGCCTTCGAACAATCATAACCCATGTCTGCTATTTTTTAATAAAAAAACAAAAATGGTGTATATACATTTCTCGAGTCTATCACAAGAAGAGTATTTGATTAATCAAATACTTTTTGTTGTGTAGAGTTCTACTTAATAAATTAGCATATTTATGCTGGTCTCTTTTTTATGCTCAGCAATGGTGGATAATTCGAATATACATACATATACCCTTGAGTTGTTATACATATAATAAAATAAAACTCACCATATACTGATTTGGACTTCCATCATGGATGATCCGAACCATTTCTAACTCGGCATGACAAGGTGCTGTAAACTGAAGTAGATCCGGGGTTTTGATTTTGGCAGGGATCCCCAACATGCCTAAAACAATGAAAAAGGCATATTTAGGAACCCAATTATTGATAACTAAAAACCAAGGTCATCATTCATTATATACAACCATTTACATTTATTAATAGTTTTTCTACGAAATGATAACTTTCTACAGAATGCTTCTATCGAGTATGCATCCATTTATCTTAACGTCAGATGTGACGTAGGCCATTGTTATTAGTGCCAATGCTCATCAATATATTGAATATTTAATTAAAGAATTAATTTTTTCAAATGAACCTTAAGAGAAATGCGTGTGCCTTTACTTAATTGATCTTTGACGCAACTGTAAAGAGATGCTTCATACTTACTAGAAGCATTACGAATAATTCGATAGTAAATCCTCCTTGTCCTTTTTCATTGTTACATGAAAAGTAGGATAAAAGGTGTTTATTTGGTTTTGCCAATTTAATCATTTTATGAGCTAAACTTCCAATTTACTTTGGATTTTATCAGTCCAATCATAATGCTGACGTACATGTACACATTTATTTTCCCCCAAGATAAGAATACAATCCCTCAAGCCAAAGTAGTAGTAAGAAAGTATGATCTTACAAATCATCTGGCTCCGAATGACTCCATCTTCAAGGGAAGTTGTTTCATTTTCCTTGAAGAGATGAAGGATCCCCTTCGTGTTTTCCACAAAAGGATTCCCAGAGAAGAAATTAATATGATCGTCCGAAGATTCTCCTCCTTCTGTGTTGGAGGGAGAGGACTCCTTGGACTTGACGAAAGTCTCAACTACAATATCGGAGAGCTTCCGCTTGCCTCTACGAGCCGCAATGGCGGCAGAAGAACTACTGCTACTCGCTGCCATGGGGAACTCTAGCCTTATATTCTCCAGGATGTCGTCCAGGCGTCGCCCTGAACTAAACTTCAAGTCCACGTCTGGGGATGAGTTCCCAATTTCCAGGCGGAGGCTGCAAAAGGACACTGAGGAGGAGGAGGATCCACGACAACTCTGCTCTAAACCGGAGACGGGAGGAGCCTTCCTACTACTCATTCCGGCGCATCTGGAAGGAACGAAGGGATATGATGGAAGGACTCGATAAGGGACTGCTCACATGGACGACGTTTTTGACAGAACGACGACTAACAACAACAACAACAGTTCTTGGTTAGAAGAGAGAAGAGAAAAAAGAAACAGAGAGAACAAAGCGACATCTATTTCTATTGTGAAATATATTTTACTATGTAACATACATATAAGGGAGCACTTGCGTACCTGGACAGGAAAGAATGCTTCAATCCAAACTTAGAGGGTATCAAAATATCCCATTTGGATATTTTAAATATATATACTTCAGTGAGACTCCTTTCTAAAACGTAATGGGCTGAAAGAAAAAGAGCATGAATAAAAGGTGTTGGTATTATGAAATTTATCAGCACTAGGACTTTGAACTCGGTCTTGATGAGTTGAAATAAAGGAGCTTGAACTACACACATTAATTAACACTATAACAAGAAGGTAAACCTTCATTGTAGGCTCTCGTAGAAAGAATTTCATTATTCAGAATAATATTTAGTGTCTTTCTCATAGTCCTTAATCTATGACATTTCCGAATACTTTTTATTGAATATTTGAATTAAATCTGTTGATAAAATGAAGCATCTCCTCATGCTCAGAAAATTAATGAATGTTTTTTTAAATATTTTTTGACGATATATAGATCGTTAAATAAGGAAGAAAATTGTGATAAAATATGTTGAATGGCAAGTTTGTGTTAACTACCATAAAATAATCCCTATCAATGGAGGCTGTTGTAAGCTACAAAAGTTGAGTGAGCCCGTTCTAAAAAAAAACTTGCTCTGCAGCTGATTTTTACCGTTTCTCATTTTTGTATAATAAGTGCCTTTAAAATACAATATAATGTAAATATAGGGTAATTATCGATCTCCTACCTGAGCTAGAAACAAAGAGAAACCATACTTCAACACGGCCATCGTGCTAACATTCCTCAAAACCTCTCTATTAATTTACTTATTATAAAGTATTCGTTATCCAGAGTGGTTGAACATATTCATGAGCCGAGTCAGTGCTAGGAGCGACCACATTGATGAAGGAGTCTAAACGTCTCGCCAACTCCTCATCATGAGGAGGCTGGATAAGACTACAAATAGTGACTGGATCATGCCACCCGTCCACTCCATTCGAGAAATTTGATCCCAAGCAGATGAATCAATGTAAACAATAACATAATAAGACAAGGCAGGAGCACTCTGGATGACGAATACCTTTTTTCCTCTTCTTCTATAATAAGTAGAATAATAGAAAGGTTGTGAGGAATTTAGCACGATGGCCGTTTGAAGTGTGGTTTCTCTTTGTTTCTAGCTCAGGTAGGAGATCGAAGTAACCGTACCCTTAAATATATCCTTGTAGTATTGATACTGGATTTTTTTCTTTTATTAATGCATAAAAATGGGATAAAAAGCGTGCTTAGGTAAGATTTTTACTTTATTCGATACCCTCTATACCACTTTCGATTAATTATTTGAAATATTTTTATTTTCCATAAATATTAGTTTTCCTCGATTTCAGACAATTTCATTTATTATATCGAATTGACATAAGCTGAAAAAGTCTCAAATGAACGGCTAATGAAGAATTAATATTATTACTTTGTCGATCTAAGGTCATCAGAGGATTAAGATTGTTTGGAATGGATAAGGAGATAATCTAAGCCAATAAAAAATATCACTCTATTATTATGACGTCATTGGGGTACTCATTAAAGGTTCACATCAGAGCCCTTATAGGGCTCTGGTTCACATTATATCTATGATTCCCATGATAAATAATGATAATAAAGACTATTTTTAATAGATTTTGGAAAAAGGAATCTTTCTTATTTAGTACAGTTGAAGTTGCAGAAAATTATTGATTTCTTGGACACTTTTATTTGAAATTCCATTATGGATGATAGTATTTCATATATTTGTTATCAATGAGGGATTTAATCCCTCCAAAAAACTAAATCTTAAATAAAATATGGATATTTAATTGTTAGTATTAAATACCACACCTTCATTATCAATATTTATCATATAAAGAAATACCGTGATATATTATTTTCATGGAACAAATATGTAATATAAATGTACAAACTTTATTATTAAGTTTTAATATTCCTTTAACTCCACGTGACGCCTTATATTTCAAAGTATTAAAAAACTGAGAAGAACTAAGGTGTTTATTTATTGTTACCTTCCTAATAATATATTCTTTGTATTATAATAATATTTATTATCATCTTAGCCCACTATTGTTTTTAGTAGTAAATTCAAGACGATTCATAGATTAATATATTCTCAGTTGACTTGTTTTTTAAATATTTGTCCAACATATTGTGCCTGTTTGCATGCATTAGCCATCATACTTTGTTTGTAGCCCTCGGCTTTTATTCCTTCTAGGTTAGGAACACTTTTTTATCCTTCTATATGATCAATTTTGTCATTTGACATTGACGCATAAGAATTACAAGAGCTCATGCCTGCGACATGTTTCACAAATATTCTTTTGTAAGGGAGAAAAAAAATCTTGCAAGGACTTTCTTTAAGACTTTTTAATACGGAGAAGAAGTTACTTTTTCTTTGTTATATATTTAATTCAGCGTTCTCAATCTATTTGAATTTAAAAAGAAATACTAAGATGATACACTACATTCAATATGTTTGTTATATGTCAAAGCCATTGCCTCTTTTTGAGTATATAGTAAGTTCCTTCATTAATATTGACAAGACTAAATAGGCTCAATTGATTAAAGTAGGACAAATTAACACCTCTTTATTGACATACTTAATTATATTTCCTTTATTATTCTGTGTTCACAAAAAAAAAAATAAACCTAACAGAACAATTATATTTTATACATTTTTATATGAAGAAACTTATTTTACTAGATAAAAACTCTATTTGTCACTTGTGGGCATAGAGATAAAAAGATATAGAGAGCTTATTCTTCAGATGTATCTGTGGTCCAATATAAACAAAGTAATTTGTACTACGTCATCGTAAGCTGATCATAGAGATAGAATCTATCTCTATGATCACTTACGATGACGTAGTACAAATTACTTTGTTTATATTGGACACACAGAATTAAGCTGAACGATGTTTCTTGGCTATTGAAGGGAATCAGCTCTCTATATCTTTATATCTCTATACTCTGGCGCTCTCTATGGTTGTAATTTATTATTTATGCATTATGTATTTGATCATTTTTTATTATATATGAAGTATTTGTATCCCACCGACCTATAAAATAATATTATTATATAGTCGACGATTTATTCATATTTATTTACCAATTTGTCTTATCATCAAGGGAAATTTTTTATGAATAAAATAAATAAATGTTGAGCTATATTAGTTTTGCATGGATTCATCAAGTACTATATACTGAATCTACGTTGTATGAGGATGAAAATCATACTTCTAAAGAGTGGCTCCTTTAAGGGTGTCCAGTAATTTCATCGGGCGTAAATTTGTCGCGGACCTTTTTTAGCCGTTTTTTTTTGTCACGGGTAAATACATCACTTGCTCTTTTAGTCAGTCAATTTTGTCGTTCTTCTTAGAACTAATCTCGTTCGCTTAGTAGGGGGTACCATGGGGTTTAAATCTACCGCTGACACTCTTTTAGGGAGAAAAGACAAGCAGCCTAAGAGTTTTGCACACATAAGCCTTGGTTGTTCCGCCGGGAGTACTATGTGATTGTAATCGACCACCGACTCTTATTAAGGTGAAAAACACTCGGCCTAATACTTTCGTAGACCTTAATCTAAGGGTATGCACCTACTTTAACCGGTGTCACATGGGTTTAAAATCCACCGCCGACTCTTCTTAAGGGAAAACCCGCCTTAAAAATATATACCCTAATTTAAAGAGTTTTTCAGACACTAGGCCGGGTATTTTCTACCTTAATAAAAGTCAGTGGTCGATTACAATCCCATAGTACACCCGGCGGAACAACCAAGGCTTAGGTGTGCAAAACTCTTAGGCTGCGTGTCTTTTCTCCCTAAAAGTGTCAGCATAGATTTAAACCATAAAGATATAGAGAGCTTATTCCCTTCAATAGTAGAGAAACATCGTTCAACTGTATTTTTGTGTCCAATATAAGAAAAGTATTTGTACTACGTCATCGTAAGCTGATCATAGAGATAGATTCTGTCTCTATGATCACTTACGATGACGTAGTAAAAATTACTTTGTTTATATGGACACAAAATACAGCTAAAGGGAATGAGCTCACTAAATTGTATCTCCATGGTACCCCCGACTAAGCGAACGAGATTAGATCCACAAAGTAAAAAAATAAATCGCGCGGAAAACGCTTCACTACAAAAAAGCTACGCGACAAAAAAACCGACGAAAAAAAGACAACGACGAAAATACTTTGTCTACAAAAAAGCTTGGCGACAAAAATACCTGTGACAAAAAGAAGAACGACAAAATTGACTGACTAAAAAAAGCAAGCGATGGATTTACCCGCGACAAAAAACGGCTATAAAAAGGTCCGCGACAAATTTACGCGCGATGAAATTACAGTAAACCTCCTTTAAGCAAAGCTTGTCAGAAATACGGTGTCTCATTTATGAATCCATTTATGGTGACTTAGGTTATTATTATATATGTTTTTCTAAGATCAATTGGTATTTTATGGTGCTGAGTGACTCCTCCTTCTTCATCAATTGATTAAGATCCTTTTCAGAAGGATTAATGGACTCTTTTGCAACTCTTATCATATCAGGTTGTCAAATATGTTCCATCTACTTTTTTTGCTCTTTATTCCATGCTTTTGTAAAAAGTGTGGTCGGATTTAGTTCAAATGCGCACCGTTTTGTTCGATATATCTGTTTCCATGAAGACGGCAACTTTAAAATACCACCCTCGTAGAAGCCCCCTCCTTATTTGCGAAGAACTCGGACACCACTTTTTACAAGCCTCTTTTGAGTTCAACTTTAAACCACCAAGGGCGTTCGTCATGGAACACTTGGCTATATGGTGGATGCGATCAAACCTCCCGTAGCTTTTGACGAGTCATCAAAGAAGTG
Organism: Caligus rogercresseyi; assembly: GCA_013387185.1. Classification (NCBI taxonomy): domain Eukaryota; kingdom Metazoa; phylum Arthropoda; class Copepoda; order Siphonostomatoida; family Caligidae; genus Caligus; species Caligus rogercresseyi. The sequence continues at coordinate 29,033,561 of CP045895.1, forward strand.
TGTGGTCTGGCATTGTCATGTGGAACACTACACCCTTCCTGATGGCCATTCTGGACGCTTCTGGTCAATCGCCAGCTTCAAGCGGTCTAGTTGTTTGCAGTAGATGGTAGAATTAAGCGTTTGGCCCTATAAGAGTAGCTCATAGTGGATGATTCCCTTCCAACCCCACCAAACACACAGTAAGCCTTCCTGGCCGTCCATCCTGGCTTGGCCACTGTTTGAGACGATTCACTGAGCTTCGACCACGACCGTTTTTCGCTTGATATTGTCGCATGTCCATTTTTCATCTGCTGTCACCATCCGCTTCAAATGGGTCAAGTTCGTTCCGTTTCAGCAGGATATCGCAAGCGTTGACTCGGTCCAGAAGGTTTTTTTTGCGTCAAATCATGCGGCACCCAAACAAAAGCTTTTTTGTATCCAGCCTTCTGCAGATGGTTTAAAGTGGTTTGATGACTAATTCACATCTCCTGGCAATGTCACGAGATGTCACATGCTGGTGTAACTCGATCTATTCCGCGAAATTCAAAATACAAAAGGCAGAAGGGAGATATTGACAACCTAATAATTATATAATATAAACCGATGGCTTTACTGCAAACCTCTGAAAAAACAAAAAGTATTGGAAGAAAATCAGAAATATAAATGCTCCGAACCGAACTGATATTTTCCCTCATGACTGCAAAACTTTAATTTTAAATGGTTGCATTTATATTAACTAAAGCAATCCCTAAAATTACATATATTATGACGATATTATTATATCTGTTATATTAAGAACTATTTAATATAGTAGAATGGCTTCAAACCGTCTTTTACATAATAGAATTGTACATATAAAACTCAAAGATTGGGAACCCTTGTTCCATTGTAATAAAAGTTCGAACTGGACATAGTAAACATTATAGAGATATAAGATATAGAGAGCTTATTCCCTTCAATAGTAGAGAAACATCGTTCAGCTATATTTTTGTGTCCAGTATAAACAAAGTAATTTGTATTACGTCATCGATAGATTCTATCTCTATGATCAGCTTACGATGACGTAATACAAATTACTTGTTTTATATTGGACACAAATATACATCTGAAAGGAATAAGCTCTCTATATCTTTTTATCTAAATGGTAAACATTGACACTTCATCCTGTATATTCCATACTACAAACATGGATTGTCTTCCACTTGAGACAAAATGGTCCGAGATCGAGGATCGAGCCGTTTTCCGTCAATGGAAGGAACTAGAATCTTGTTCAGAGCCTTTGAGCAAAATTAACAGCTATCTAATGACAGAACCTACTTCGGAGGAGACTTTAAGACGGCCACAGATGACTTGGCATACGATTCCTTAGGACAACAATGGAAAAACTCTCGTTTATGGACAAGGAAAAATACATTAACGTCTCTCGGTGGTACTCTCATATTCAGTCCTCAAGGAAATGTGAAAAGAACCCTGTTTTGTTCTCTAAAACTCGACTATATGCTTAGATTAATAAAATCATATTTTTCCCCCTGTACATTCGTTTTTTGCTGCTCTATTTAAGTATATTTAGTTATGTTGAGTTTTGGTCGCTCATTTTTAAATCACTTATTTCACTTTCATCCCTTCTTCATTGGTATTCCTTTAGTCCATTAAAGCATTCAATACAAATGCGATTAAATCGGAGAGTTAGAACTATTTGCCATAGAGTAAACAAAATTAATATCTAAATGTGATTTATCATCGTTCATTGTTTTTCTTCATTTGCTCATCGTTCTTGTATTTATTTACAAGTCCGATTAATTATCAGGGCGCTAGGAATTTGGAAGAAAAATGATGGAGGCGATGCCCAGAATTATGCAGAAAAATTAACTAAATGGCAGAAATAGAAGAAAAAAAGATTAAATATGCAAAACAAAAAAAAAAATATTCATTAGGGACAAAAATGACGACTTTTTTTAAAGAAAAGAAGTTCAATAAATGTTAGTTAATGTCATTTTGTGTGTGTAATCTTTTATATTTCCCAAAAAAACGCCCTAGCACTTCGACTAGTCAGGGATGTCAGGAATTTAAAAATAAGTAATACAATGGAAAATATATATAAAACTATATAAATTGAAACAAATACTAAAATATAAATATATAATTAAAAGCAAAAGGTTTATTCGAAGAAAGAAAAACAACCTTAAATAAAAATAAATAAAATATTTTAAAAAACACTATCGTCTGCTATATATTATATAAGGGTACATTTTTCCAAAGACTTGGCAACTACATATGCTTCCCTCATGGTTTGGCGTTGCGAAGTATAGGGCTGCTGTTCCAAATAGCTGCAGCACTGGTGACAAATGTCCCCACTGACTTAGAAAGAGGAGATCGGATGGTGTCGGCAGTCCGAGTAGATCTGACCCCACCTCGGGCACCGAATAAGATCTCGCCTACCGGTTTCGATCGCCATTGCTACCATCCCGGCTTGCAAAGCATTTCCTGGTTTCCATAGCCACAGCCCGAACCGATATGGAAGTCCGGCCTTGTGGAGCCTTCTGTATATAAGTAAAGCGGGTATTTTTTTCGAAAAAAAGTCGCGACCTCCTCAAAATTATTAAATATGCTAAAAGGTCGGTTATGTCCCGGAAGTTGATTTATCGAATTCCTACAGCCCTGCTGATTATATATGGACATTACATAATAAGTGCATTACGTTCACCAAGTCGAAGAATAGAAACACTTATGGTTATTAAGTTAATATAATGACTACGGCGTTGTAACTGTTTTACGTAAGAATATGATTGTCTTTGATGCTTCATTCAGACCAAAGTAAATTGAATACGGGGCACACTTATTTCATGTTTTCATGGAGAGTGAAATGTAATACATATTATTTTTTATGACGTATCAAAAAATTGTAGCAATATATTTTTATGACATAAGCGTGAAGAAACCATAGAGATATAAAGACACAGAGTGCTGATTCCCTTCAAGAGCAGTGAAGCATAGTTCAACTGTCGATTGTCCAACATAAACAGTGATTTGTGCTACGTCATCGTAAGTTGATATTTTGATAGAAGTACATTATATACTTTTTTATAATAAAATGCTTGAGTTCTTTGAGATAATAAAACGACAAGTAA